>VONZ01000777.1:0-351037 GCA_012976165.1 Labeo catla | reverse complement strand
GAGCTGACATAAATGTTCATAGGTACTCTGGATATGATGTTGCAGAATGAAAATACAGATCAAGTAGATTTGCTGTATTGGTCACTGAGTATATTGACAGATGTGCAATTGCTTTTTCAAGCTGTTATTTGGTACTGATAATTTGGAGTTCAACCTATTCAAAGTAAACAATTCCTTTGTTTTGTGGTATGTTGGCATTTATATGTTATGTATTGTTTCATCTGAGGACTGTGATCTTGAAAAGATGCTGAGAAAGTGTTTATTACAAAATGTATTTTTTGTACATTTTCATTAGTTTAAAAAAAAAACAACCAACACACACAAGGCAGAAGCACGGTGAGAATTACAAAGTCTTTACTAAGCCAATCATAACTATGTCAAATACACAGTCAGTATCCAAACCTCATGGTTATCCCAAAGCCAGCCAAAAATATATAAATGTCTGTATGTCATGACTTTCATGTTGCTTAACTGTTTCATTCTTTAATACATTAATTGCATGCCAAAGTGGTACTTAGGGAGATGTATTTGTATATGAATTTTTAAAATATATTTACAGACACCAAATGCTTTCGATGTCTACTGAATGAGAATTGTGCACAGGGTGATGAGGTTTTTTTATTGTCGGTTAGAAATATACATAGACACTTGAAACCACCAATCAAGTGTGTCAACCTTTCCTTCAAGTCGTGTGGCTCTGGGTGACATATGATCTGAAGAGAAGTAACAAAGTAGAGCCAATGAATCTGTAATGCCTCTGAATACACCAAGAAGATGCCCACACTTCTAGTCTAACAAGCAATGCCATGTTGACGCACAATGAATTTGTAAGCAAGGATTGTGTGACTTTGCGTGATCACAGTAGTATTATTATGAAAGAGAAATGGACTGAGTGAGTGTGATTACTCGCATCTGATACAGCATTCATTCTTCAGCTCAATCTCATATTCACAATAAAACATTAGTTTGATTGTGCGCTGAGGAAAGCGTTATCTTTGTCGTACTATCCTCTCATCTGTTAAGGGTGATTTCCGCTCTGATATGCAGCATTAAACTTATATAAAATATCAAGTTATAAGACCCAACCAAAACTATTTGCTCTGGAACAAATAATAGATTAATGAGACCAAAGACTGCCCGTTACATTTACCCCAAATTATCTCATATTTAGTCACTATAGAGACATCAGAGTCAGCAGCACATCCACTTTGTCATGAGCCACTTTCTAAAGTTTGATAAGTGGAACATTACCTTAATGAGTGTGGCAGACTATTCCAATTGTGACACCCATATTTCAGATAATACTTTGACCAAAAGATGTTTGTCTGTATGGCACCTCACAATCTCCTCTAATGATAGATCTGGTACCAATACCATAATCTGTTTTATGAGGTGCGGCAAGACCACAACGTACCTTATAAATATTTCAGGCATTTTTTCCCCAATAAACTGTGTGTTTTTTAAGAATGTTACCATAGTTAAATGAAAATGGTTTATTATCTAGCACTTTTATTGATTTCTTATAAAGTTATACAGTAGTAAACCTAATTTGGTAAGCCAGTCCTGAACATTTTCCAAAGCAGTAGTTAAGGTAATTCAAACCTCCTCCCAATTATTTACAAAGGTAAAAATTAATACATTGTCTGCATATATGTGAACATTTACATCTTTACATACTCAAGCCAAATCATTAATATAATAAAATAAGTCCTAAGATAGAGCCTTGTGGAACCCCAGTAGGGCAAACAAGGTAAGATGACTTTGTACCATTAATACACATACATTGTTTTCTATTTAAGAAGATATGATTTTATCCAAATTATTAAGTCTTCCAAGAAATGTAAACTTGTTAATTTAGCTACAAGAACCTGGTGGTCAACTGTGTCAAATGCCTTCTTTAGACCAGTGGTTCTCAACTCCAGTCCTCGTGGCCCACTGTGGAATAATTACTAGCAAACCAAACTACATAGGATGTAAAGAAGTAATTTGGCTACCTTAAATATAATCGGAAGGATGCTAATTGGCCTGTAATTACTTTATAAACTGGGATACTTGTGACAAGTTCCAAGCTGATGGAACAAACGCTTGTCTAAATGAAAATGTATAATGTATATATTTGGGCAAGAATCTTTATTAGATTATAAAACATTTGTGTCAATCCCATAAGCATCGTTTGCTTTAGAGATATTTTAACACATCAGAAAATATTAGCTACTTTTAATACAGTCACTTCCTCTGTTTGAGAAACAGTTTGAGTAAATTGAATAGGTCTGTAAGAAATATTTTTAAGGTAAAGGTTTAAATATCTGGGGAAAAAAAACATGACCCCATGGGGACAGAAGTGGTCAAAAGTGATGACATAAAAACAGTTCTTTCACATGTGAAAACTCATGTGGTATTTAAGGGCTTGTTTATTTTTGAAACTCTTTCCGCAGTGACCACATTTAAACGGCTTTTCTCCAGTGTGAACTTTCATGTGCCTGTTAAGGGTTCCTATTTGGTTGAAACTTCTTCCACATTGCTGGCAGGTGAAAGGTTTCTCTCCAGTGTGAATTCTTATGTGCTCTTCAAAACGTCGTTTATGATTAAACTTCTTTTCGCACTGAGGGCATGTGTAGGGTTGCTCTCCAGAGTGAATTCTCATGTGTTCTTTAAATTGTTGTTTTTGACGGAAACTCCTTCCACACTGAGGGCATGTGTAGGGATTCTCTTTATGAGTTGCCATGTGGACTTCAAGGTTTTCATGTTGATCAAAACTCTTTCCACACTGATCACACGTGTAAGGCTGCTCTCCATTGTGAGTTCTCATGTGTCTGTTAAAGCTTTCTTTTTGAGTGAAAGTTATTCCACACTGTTGGCAGGTGAAAAGACTCTTATCAGTGTGAATTGTCATGTGGGAATTGAGGTTTCCTTTCCGGTTGAAACTTCTCCCACACTGTTGGCATTTATAAGGCTTCTTTCCAGTGTGAACACTCATGTGGGCTCCAAGGTATGCGGGATGAGTGAAACTCTTTCCACACTGAGGACATGTGTATGTCTTCTCTCCAGTGTGAATTCTAATGTGGCTTTTAAGAGTTGATTTTTGACTGAAACACTTTCCACACTGTTGGCAGGCATAAGGTTTCTCTCCTGTGTGAACTCTCATGTGCATGTTAATACATGCTTTCCTGAAACGCTTTCCACACTGTTGGCAGGTGCAATAACTACTCCTTCCTGTCTTTTGATCCATTTTTCCTGATGAAGTTATTTCAGTCTGTGAGGAACTAAACGATTTTTCTCCAGTTATAAAATCATGTTGATTCTTATATTGATTTTTCTCTTCCATTTCATTCAGTTCTTGACTCTCCTCTTTCAGCACCATCAGGTCTACAGCAAAAAAAGAAAATACAAAGCAACAGATGTCAAAACATTCAGCATCAAATCCAACATACAACTAGATCCTATACACACTAAGCAACTGCAAGAGGCATTACATGCAATCTGAGAACCACTTCTCAATATTACTAACATACTTTCTTTAGGACATCTGTCTATCAAGGTTGCGTTTAAACCCTCTGTTTAAAACTGTTATGTCCTTGTGTTGTGTTAATGTCTTTTTTGTTCTTTCCCCAAATCTCCCTTATTTTTTTACTTTCACTTTCCTAGTTACATCCCATCGGTCCACTCCGGACACCTGATCCCTGTGTTCCTGTGACGTCATTGCCCAGTCCTTCAATCTGGGGTGCATTTCTCAAAAGCATTGTTAGCGAACCACAGTCGTTAGTTCCACTGAACTCTATTGGTAACGACAGGACGGACGACCATAGTTGCTTTTGGGAAACGCACCCCTGATCAGTGCCCCCGTGGCATAAAAGTGGAGAGCAGACAACACTGATGAGGCCCTGGACCAGTGGTCTGCAACACTGTGCCCATGGGCACCTGGTAGGAGCATAGAGTTTGTGATTCACTTGCCGAGCACGTTCTATAAATGTCCTGTTCAAGCTGGCAATAAACCCCGGTCTATCAAGACTGCAATAAAGTTGATGCCGATAACAATAAGTTTGGATCATTTTTAATCTGTATGGATTAATCAATTAAAGCAATTAAATTACCACACAACCTTTGTGAAAGAACAATAAAAACAGTAATTCCGCAGGTAATTTTAACACAGGTGGTGGGAGAAAACCCCGGCATTCTGTATTCGGATGGCAATAAGATCACAGACTAACCCCTGTGAATGTTGAAAATAGCTTACCATAGAGCCAGCTCAGAGCTGCTGAGAGGAAATGACAAGTGACAAAAGACTGAGCAAGCTTCATTCACTCCTGTTCTCTTTCTCCTCTGAAGGTTTTGTTGCCAAGATCTCTTAACACCAAAACAAAATCAACAACACCCAGAAAATATTCACAACGTTCTCCCCTCTACTCTGTCCCCCTCCACCTCTACTGATGTTGTTACAGTTGTTTGACAAATACAGTGGCAACTGTCAGCTCAAGTTATGATGCTGCTGAAAACTGCTGAATAACACAGTCAAGCTTCACCTACACTGATCCCATTGTTCTCTTCCCTCTCTCCCCTCACAGAGAGCGAGATCTCCAAAATTCTCCATGTCAGCCATTACACAACCTGTTCCTTAGACCCAATACCCTCCCACCTACAACCGGAGATATCATCTGCTTAGGTTTAAGTTTTACGGGCATTAATGGCAGCATTGCATCTTAGCGTTCTGAAAAGTTCCTTAGACAATTGCATTTGTTGTAAGGGAACCTTTTTCCACTGGACTTCTCATTATACAGCAGGAGGTGTATAATTTTATTGCCAATGTTTGGCAATTAATGTTCAAAGTTCAGTCATAGTTTTGTATTTGTGTTGTCCTTGTTTTTTAATGTAAAGTACTGTATTTACTTCAGGATACCCATTTAAATGATCAAGAACATTATAAACTCTTAAAAGAAAGAGGGGTTTAGCCAAGTTTTTTTCTCATCCTTAAATTAGTAAAGGAGTGACCATTTTAATTAAGAAAACTTAGTTGTTTGTCAATCTATAGATGGTACTAAAGATGCATGATGGCATTATTTAATCATGAAGGAGATTTTGAAAGGGAAAGAAGTTGCTTTAATAAATGTGTAAATGGTAAATGGTCTTGTAAATGCTTTCTGAGAAATAAAGATTGGTAGTCAGGGGCAGAGTAAAATCGTTCATTTAAGCAATTATTCAACTACTATGTTTATATTAACTTAATTACTTAAATATAAATTTGCTTGCTGCAAAATGCATTTGCATTGAAGAATTAAATGAGACAGGAGCAGAGACAGGAGTACAGAAACACCCTGGCAAAGGACAAAATAATTCAGCTGAATGAAAACCAACCTGTTTGTTCCTCAGTATGTTCCTCTTTGACTCTGAATGCTTCTTCAATCTTAACATCTTCACTCTCCTCTTTAACACACGCCATCTTTATAATATTGTCATGGATCTCAGTTGCTTCACCAGGAGTGCTTCTATTTGTTTGGACACTGTTTTTCCTGTTTAAGAGAATATATTTGTATGTACATTTATATTTGGTATTTACTGATTTGTATGTTATATTTATTTAGATTACACTTTAATGAAAACATCTGCGGTTGGTTTGTAAAAGTTCTCATTACAGATGTTTGCGTTTGTTGTTCTCGTTGCATTTACACTTTTGACCAGCGGGTGTGATCAGCGATTCGAGCGATTCAAAACTGAATCATTTTGTGAATCAGTTCATTCGGTTGACTCGGAGTTTCATAAAGTTCCGTTTCTACTCGCCAGTGACTGAATTCGTGTTTATGATAAACTGATTCACGGTATAGAGAGAGAAATGAGACGCACCGTTTCTGTTACTCATGTGCCCTTGACTTAGTGTTTCATTCAGTAATGATTAATTTCACAAATTCATATAAAGTTCTATAAACGAGTTGATTTAAACACTTTAAATGTTTTAAAACACACACCTTTCTTCAGCTGAATCACAGACCCAGGAGCGCGGCACAGCTTTATGACGTCATATCTCCAGACCAAAATAAAAGTCCTGTTCGCTAAAGCACCAATGCAGAGCCATCAAACCCCCAAAGCAATCAGCTGTACATGTAGTTTTATATCTAAATGTAAGCAACTTCATTTCATGATAAATTAGAGAGCATTTGTGATATTTTCAATAAAGCATAAACTCCAGTATATTGGTCTTAAAATTACAGGATTGACAAGAACTTATATTACAAATTCATAAACATATTTGTAGATCAAAATTACATTTGTGTTTGCAGAGAGATTTAACTATTTAGTTTAATAACTGAAACTAAAATCTTATGTAAGTGTTTTCATCCTATTCTATCTCAGTTTCTCCCCAGAACATAAACAATAAAAAATTGACAGTATATAATCTGTGCCAAAATGTGATTATAATATACAGAATGTACCTATAAAGCTGCTAGATTTCAATTACTGGAAATTGATTTATAAACATAATTTCCTCCCCAAATCTGCCCTATATGAATAACAGATACACACTGAAAATGATCAAATCTGTCGTCTATAAGGACTGGATGGAAAGGTGGTCTGTGTTTGATCTTAATGATTTCAGTGGTAATGTTCTTTTATATGAGCAGTTTCATATTAATTAAAGTTTGTTTTGCCTAATAAAGGAATATGGTTAATTGATTAAGACATTTTCAGTTTCTTTAATTGGCAAAAACTATGACAACATTTTCAATTGTTACTCCTCATCTTCCCTTATTAAGAGTGAACCATTCAGTTAACAATGGCATCCAGTTTTTTAGAAACACAAACTTCGGAAGTACATCCACTAAAAAAAGATGTGTATATATATATTAGTGTTATATGATTTTAGTGAAGTTAAAAGTTTTAGAAAAAAAAACCTGCAATATCGAGTTATGCTGTAGTAAACTCAGAAGTGAAGATCAGGAGACTGAGTGAATCTTAAGCAGATTCTTGAAGGAGATGTACTGTATGGTGCTGCAGTGATCAAGACTGACTAAAGCAGTGAATCACTGTAGGTTTATACAGATTTCAGGGTCGTCCTATAAAGGATGCAAAGAATATAAGGATGCAGTTACAGGAACTTTACCAGGTTTTCAGCAATTCAAATCCAATCAGCATAATAACACTCATTATCACAGAGATCAGGGAAAGTCACACCTTCAGCCACTGCATTCACATTAATGCAGGTATTGATTAGCAGGAACAAAGACACCAATTAAAGAAAATGAGGCAGAAGCATCAACAACCAATAAAGACAAAAAGTGACACTTACAATGATTTCACATTTATATTCACACACTCCTAAAGCAAAAAATACTCATTTTAAAATTTAATTGGCACTTATCTTTCTGCTGATTTTCTAAGGCTACAATTTAATTTTGACCAAAATAATTATCTTCTGCCATAATTATTCTTTAGACATGTCTATTTTTAATTACTATCAGCCTATTTCTGTGGTTCCTTTAATCTTCAAGGTACTAGAAAATGTTGTGTTGGGCTGATTAGTCTTTTCCAAATACAAACCATATTTCTGAACACTTTCAGTAAGGTTTTATGTCTATTCATAGCACTGAGTCTGCTTTGCTGAGAGTGATAAATGATATTTTTGTTGCTACAGATGCAGGTGACTGTGATTTTATTTTTTTTAGATTTTGATAGATGTTGATAACTCGTTGCTCCTATCCAGATTAGAATCCTATGTGAGGTTAAAAGTTTCAGTCTTTACATTCTATTTTTCTGTCAGGATTGGCAATTTTATCTCCTCTGCTGCTGATCTTGAATCTGGTCTTCTCCGGGGCTTTATTTTGGCACCTTTGCCATCCCTTTGGGTTGACTGTGAGAAGGCATGGTGTATCTCTCCATCTTTATGCCCCATCTGACAATTTGGAGTTTAATGTCTCTATTTTAAGTCTGCCAGATTTTATTCCAAAGTGTTTACAGAACCTTGTTGTTTTTCTTGTCAGTTATCATGTTTGTCCTGTTGTTGATCTTCTGTCCTCAGATCAACCAGCACCTGCAATGACCTTTACACACAGAAAATAGAACAAATAGATTTCCCCCTTTTCCTAAGGGGTGACATCACAGAATATGTTTTCTTAAATATAACAAAATGTGTATTTTTTAAAACAATTTAATAAACTGTACATGGAAAATAAAATCCATATTCACAATATAGCCACTTTATTTATGTTAAAAATGTTATATTTTTGCAATTACATTTCATAATACCTCTCTGAGGTATGGCAGGAACATGCATATTAAATGCACTCTCTCAAACGCAATTAAATATGCATTTTAAAACAAAAATGTAACTGCATGTAACAGTGCACAAATTGTGTTTACAGAATACAAACATGCAAACATTTTATTATTTATTGGTACTTAAAGTTTATTGGTGTTTTTACATTTTTTCAACTGTTGTAAAGTAGAGGGACACCACTTGACAACACAAGTGAAGAAAGACCCACTTATAAAAATATATATTAACCATTTTAATCAAAGATTCAATTCAGACACTCAAAATTAACAGTTTTAAATCCACTGTCAGTGTAGTTCTTTACAGTGATGGACCTTTAATGAAATCAACTTTAACCTAATAAAGCTGAAATGTTTTTTATTGCCTTTATAGTCCTGTAATTTGATGAAATTTTATCCTTGATTGGGAATATCACAAATGCTGTGTAGTTTATCACAAATTGGAAGCATTTTAACAGTTGTTTACATTTACAAATAAGACAAGTATTAAATTCTATGCTTTAGTGAACAAGACTTCTATTTTGGTTTGGCGATGTGACGTCATAAGGCTGCGCTGCGTTCCCGCGTGTGATTCGACTGAAGAAAGGTGTGTGCTTTTAATTATTTTAGTGTTTAAGTCAAAACAAGTCGTTTAGAGATTTGTATATAGAACTGTTAACTAAATTATTACCAAGTGTAGCACTGTCCTTATTACGGTTATTTTGTGTGAATAAAGCGCTCCGGCACATGAGTAACAGAAACGGCGCGTCTCATTTCGCTCCCTGTATATAGTGAATCAGTTCATCATAAACACGAATTCAGTCACTGGCGAGTAGTGATGGAGAAACGAATCTTTTCGAAATTCCGAGTCAATTGAATCAATTGATTCGCAAAATGATTCACTGTTTCGAATCACCACACGCGAAAGACACACTGCTGCCTAAAACAGTGTCAATGCAACGAAAATAACGAACAAACATGTGTAATGACATATATGAACCTGTAATATATTAAATCTAACATGCTATTCAGTAAAGACCACGTTAATATTAATGCAAATAGGAATCTTCTATGTAATATGTTCTTTTTATTCATTTGAGTGTTTTTTGTCTAATATGTTTATTAAAGGTCATTAACTATCACTCTGAACTGGCTCCTTAAGGCTACCAGTGCACTGAATAATGAACTAGGGAGCTGATTGAGATGCAGCCAGAGGTTTAGTTTGGATTATTTTACAGTTAATTAATTGTTATTTTCATCTTAAACAGGACAAAGTGTTTAAACACAGAAAAACTTCTGGTAAATCAACTGAGATCCTTATAAAGATGGTGTTTATTAAAGAGGAGAGTGAAGACATGAAGATTGAAGAAGCATTCAGAGTCAAACTTGAAGATACTGAGACACAAACAGGTTGGTTTTCTTTCTCAAAGCTGAACTCACTCATTTGATCCTTAGTAAAATGTCCAACTCTACAGAAATTAATCATATTTTTGTAGAATGTCATGAGTGTAGTTATTAAACATTTATTTTTTTCTGTAATTTTAAACCCCAACATTTTTATTTAATTATGGAACTGTATAAAAACATTTATACATATATAAAGTAAATCATGAAATGCAAACAATCAACTTTATATTTGTTGTCTATAATTTACTTTTTTCTCATTCTCAAAAGCTTTCACTGTACTAGTATCTTGTAAACATGACTTTGTTTCCAGGCTGTTGAAGAAAAACCACTGAGAATTTTTAATCAAAGTATATTAGAGACTTTTCATTAAGACCCTAAAGAATCATATCAACTTGTGGAAAATGGGCATCCGATGACCCCTTTAAGTGCTACGTTATTAAACTGGGCTTAACATGTATTTGTCTTTTCGCTTTAGACATTGTGGCAGTGAAAGTGGAGAGTCCAGATCTGAATGAAATGGAAGAGAAAGATATGAAACATTGTGATTTCATAACTGGAAAAAAATCTTGTAGTTTTTCACAGACTGAAAAGTTTACCTCTCAAACAAGAGCTCAGAAGACTGGAACTACAAATCACTTCATCTGCCAGCAGTGTGGAAAGAGTTTTAGTAAACACGGAAACCTTAAAGTCCACATGAGAATTCACACCGGAGAGAAGCCATACACATGCCAGTATTGTGGAAAGAGCTTCCTACGAACAGATGATCTTAAGAGTCACTTGAGAATTCACACTGGAGAGAAACCGTTTGAATGTGGTCAGTGTGGAAAGCGTTTCTCACATAAAGCAACCGTTCATAATCATATGAGAATTCACACCGGAGAGAAGCCGTTCACTTGCAAACTGTGTGGGAAAACCTTGAATCGAAAAGGAAAACTCAAGATTCACATGAGAGTTCACACTGGAGAGAAGCCTTACACATGTGATCAGTGTGGAAAATGTTTCCCGTATACAGAAAGCTTTAAAAAGCACATGAAGATTCACTTAAGAGAGAGCTGTTTTATCTGTCATCAGTGTGGACTGAGTTTCACAGACAGGAATCAACTTAAGAGGCACATAATGACTCACATCGGACAGGAGCCTTTTATGTGTACTGAATGTGGAAAGACTTTCCTTAAAAAAGCAAACCTCGGGACTCACATGAGAGCTCACACTTGAGAGAAGTTTTTCACCTGCCAACAGTGTAGAAAGAGTTTCTTACATTAACACTTCATACCCTTTATGACAGTCGCAGGTCTTTTCATGCATCTTCAGTGTGAGTTTTATATATTAAATGTATCTGATGAGTAATTTGTAAACTCATTACAGCAATAAATTCTGAGATTTATTCTAAAATTTCAAAATTCACCAGAAAGTATGAAACCTGTAGGTTCTTCAAAAGTCTGTAAAAGCATTAAATTCACTTTCAACAATTTTAAAACCATAAAAAAGTCTAATATCATAAATGATGGCAGAAAGCCTTAAAGCCCTTGTGCAGGTTTTTTACATTTTTGAAAACAAAACAGGCATATCTGTTGCATTTAGGTGGACAATCGGTAATCTAACAGGAAATAGCTTGGAAATATTACATTCTTTAACTGGTTAAGACCAGTAACAGGAAATGATTTGAAAGTGTGCTAAACTATTTATAAGAAGGCTGTGAAACTGAACATGTAAGGAGAAAAGCACAAGTAATGTGAATCATCACTCATACACTTCTAATTACAGCAATGACTTTTTGAAGCAGTTTCAGTTCAGACAGTGAAGCAAATGAAGCAGCGTAACACAGAGAGGCAACATTCTTGTCTCACATCATAATAGCAGTAAATCACTCGTGGCTTAGAGAATACATTTTAAGATCACAAGACACACATAATGATATAACAAATGCATCAATTTAATTAAACTTCTTACAGCATGAAAAAGAGGCTGCTCATACCCATCTGCGGTTACTTTTTTTGACTCGTGGCAGGTCCTAGGACAGTGCTAAATTGACAACTGCCCCTTTATCCTCAGCAGACAGTTCAGAGTCTCTTTTAACCTGGGAGAAAGTAGTAACACATAACTTAATTTTTGCGGTAGGACTGTTACCTTTTTAAGTATAGTCAACTTAAATAGAATTTTTCAGGCATGAAAATATAAAATGCATTTTAAAAAAGTCTTCTGCAATTCTTGTTAATATGAAATTGACAAAAACAAAGCACAAGTTGCGACCAACCTACTCGTCGCAAACATGTCACTGTCAAGAATAAATTAAGATGTGTGAAAGTTTTGTTACTTCCATGTTTATGTTTCATTAAAGATTCACTGCAAGAGCCTGTTATGCCTCTCAGACAAAGACCTTGATCTTAATCACTCATTTTTCAATAGATTTACTTCTTTTGTACTAAACAACATATTTTTGTCTCACCATTTCAATATCACCAATATTTACTATTCAATGGGTGTTTGTACAATACATGCTTGTAATACACATCTTTTTTAAGTAGACACGTTAAGAGCTTTTCCATAGGGGTGTTTGATTCCAGGTTTTTTGGTGTTGGCTCCAACTCCCGACTCCCACCTCTATTCTATTTAGCGTGACTGTTCAAATTAGTCCAATTTACTGGTGGTGTCATTACCTTTAAATGAGCTATCAACGTTGTTAGCTGTTGCCTACACCAAATTTTACAGAGAGAAAACTTTGTACAGAACAAATAATCAGAAAAGAAAAGTAAAGAAAGGAAGAAGCTATGGTGGAATATTATGTCAGAATTAATTAAGGTAACCTTTTTAATGGATTCGTCACATTATAGTGGTCAGGGGATGGTGCTATATTGTCTTAAACAGCATTGATATTAAAAAATAAATACAATCAATACAAAAAAAAACAAAACATACAAATGTAAACTTTTTGATTTGGTAAACGATCACTCTGATGATAAACAAGAATGAACAAGAGTTTCTGCACTGAGTCTATGTTACCTGTGCTGCACGCACTGAATTAAAGTGACAGTGCTCATTGTAAAAATGAACATGGATTGATACAAAATGTATTAAATGTATTTTTTTACAGTTAGCATTGCTTTTTAGCTATAGGGGTAAAACAAGGGAAAAGTACCCTTTTAAAGAGGTCCTAATATGCTTTTTTACAAAGTCTTGATTTTGTTTTGAGGCTGTACTAGAACATGCTCTCATGCTTGGTGGTTCAAAAACGCATTATTTTTAACATAATTTACATGATTACAATACATTTCTCCCAGCCTGGCACAAAAGGCTCCATTAGTTCCGAGTTTAATGAAGGCCCGCCTTCCGAAAAACAAAATGTGTTGTGATTGGTTAGCTGTCCCGCTGCGTTGCGATTGGCGAACAGCTTAGAAGTGTTTCAGTACTGCCACGCCCCTTGTCAAAGTAGCAAGTTCTGTGTACAACTGTTAGCGCAAGCTAGATTAAAGTGATTCTTACATTTTAAATACGGATATTTTTCTTACAAAAACACATCGATTCACTACAGGAGGCCTTTATTAACCCCCTGGAGCCATGAGAGGCACTTTTTTTTATTATGGATGGATGCATATTATTGGACTTGTTATGGACTGATGAGGAGAAACACCCGTCTATGCCGTTCTAAAGCTTGGGAGTGCCAGGACAGATTTTAATATAACTCCGATTGCATTTGTCTGAAAGAGGGAAGTCATATACACCTAGGCGGCATGGAGTGTGAGTAAATAATACGATACAGTGTTTGGTCCTATCATCAGCCTGCGAGATCGCCAATACATGATATTATCGTGCTAATGTATTTAATTATTTACTTACATAGTTTCATTGCCCAAAAAAAGCTCCAGCATGAGGCTAAAAGTAGCCTTACATTATCAAAGAACATCACCACTAATTAGCCTAGCCTATTCTAGTGCAAGTTTATGCATTTTAAAAAACAATCATGTAAAAAGTGAAGCTATCTACACTGTATGATGGATAAATCTCTTATCACACACTGCACACGTCTGCGGCACGTGTTAAGGAGACGGCAGGCTGTTTATGTTTTGCCACTTCAGCATCGATCTACAGTAAATAATATAAATCTATAATTTCGTTTACTTCTTGCAGATATAGTGCACTCAACTGCCAGGCACTAGAGATGAGAATCAGTGAAGACAGTAATTTCAAAGTCAATTCCAGTGCTGGAAGTGATTCAGACTCTAGAGCTATTAAGTCAAGGAATGGACTCTCTTAGAGTCAACTCCCCATTCCTACTTTTCCATATTCTTAGATGGCCATATTCATGAGGTCATTGATGCTGATCCCATGGGTGCTCCTGGGCTTGAGGAGACATGCGGCATTCATTTACACCATTCAAAAGTGCTTTTGTAACTCTGATTGAAGCCTCTCTGATTGCTGGATCTCACGGGCAGTAATATCTAGATTGAATGGCCGCCCTTTCAAAACGGTAGTGGGCATGGTTATCAAATCACCATAGTAATGTCAATTACTCTTTACATTTCGCTTATACATGGACAGGTTCAATAATTAAAATGAAAATTTAAGTTGACACAAGCCTTTCTTCAATTAGTTGCTGTACTCCAATATCTTCAAGTGAACAGTCGTCTTCGACATCAAGTAACAACAACTGCAGGAGCAGTGAAGTCAGGAAGCAGGAATTCTACAACATATTAAGAAAAGCGGAAAAAAAACATTCCCCTGGATACATACAATGCTACCAAAACCAAGGTATTTTGTTAACTTTTGTGCTCTAAAGCAAAAGATATGCATGCCCTGCTCCCATTACCACACATGCGCAAGAATCCTCTAAGTTATTTGTAAAAGATGGTTTTTCTATCTGATTAAAAACACTGGAAAGATTTAGGTGTCAGGAAGTTCAAATCTTCACTGAGCTGAGGTTAGCATTGCTACAGTTGCTGGAATTAATGTGGCAACTGCTCTAAATTCAGGAAAACAAAAGATGATGAAAAACACGAGAATTGCTTTAATGTGTTTTATCATCTCTCCAGTTTCTTGTGTGCCAGGGATTGGCAATTCGAAGCCATGGATGAGGATTCCAATTTAATTCAATTGTTACATTTACAAGCTCAAGATGTTCCTGTGCTTATGTCATGGTTGGCTCGTAAGGAGAGCAAATGGCTTTCTCGTGATATTCTTAACGAGTTGGAAATTATGGCTCATTACGCTGCAAATGATAATCAATGAAATACAGAGTGTTGAATTTTTCCTCTGTGATTTTAGATGAGACGGCTGACATTATCGTAAAAGAGCAGGTGTCAATATATTTCAGTTTTGTAACAGAACAGTTGGAATCAGAGGAATTATCTACGAGATTTTATGGGACATCTAACACCACTGCAGACGTCCTTGTTGAACTCTTTGAAAGATGCTTTAAAGAGATTCTCACTGCCAATCTGAAAATGTAGAGAACAGTGTTATGATGGTGCAGAAAATGTTTCTGGCATTCAAAGAGGTCTACAGGCTATAGTGTAGTTGTATTTTTCTTGTGCACCTCGTGTCCCTGCATCTCTCCCTCACTGACAAAATTTTGTGTGAAATGTTCACGCGATACTACCATAATCTTGCGTTCAGACTTGTAAAAACCATTCACACCCTCATCCTTTTTTTGAGCCGTTTTCCGAAGCATTCTTGCTTCTCAAGACGGCCACCCACAATCACATAAACACAGCTCTTTAATTAAACACGCTCAAACCACGGTAGTGTAATCTTTTACCTACGCACATCATAACTTTTTAGGCAAGTATTACGTCGTAAAATATTTTAATAAGACTGAATTTGTATTTAACCTGATCATGTTTAATAAAAAGATATTTTAAGTATGATTTTAACAGCACATGGTCCACTATTGTTTAAACAACAAACAAATTATACGGTGAGCAAAGAACATTTACGTTATCAAAGAATATCACTGAATTCAGTCTAACGTGAGTGTAAGGCACTCTAAAAAAGCTCCAGTTATAATACGTGAAGTTGTCTGCAGTGTATGATGAATGAATCTCGTTTACAATCGCATGTACATCTGCACTTTTCTTTTCTGATGAGAGAATTCACCAAAGTGCACTGACCAAAACTTGGCGTATCAGCGATGTTGTTAGTAAAATCACCTTAATATCATAAAAGTAATAATTAAAATTTTTTCAACTAAAATCACAAAAGCGCAAATACATATATACTGGTTCACATATAACTCTTGTCTTTATTCATTTGTATGTTCATCTAAAAGTTTGGGCTGTTTAATATTAGAATTTTGTCTAAAATCTCCCACTGTGGCCCCGTCCTGCAACATCAAGCTCCACCTCCAGCGTTATTATTGCCAACATTGATAATGTTTGTCCAGCAAACATCCAGTGTAATTTTGTATTAAGAAATTATATTTTCTCAGCCACAGAAAGTACATTTCTTACAGTATTAATGCATTACAGCATGTCACAATGTTGGATCGTAAAAGGGACAATATTCACAAGCAGTGACAGAATCAGAAACAAGCAGTGCAAACTCATGTAATTTGTGCACAAAAGTTTTATTAACTAAACACTAACAACTAATCTACTAACAAACAAACATACAATCACTCACACATGGGGGAAGATCAAGTAAGACTGGATGAATGAAACCATTAGAGAAACAGAATAAAACTATGAAATGGAGTCAGTTACCACCTGAGTGAAACCATCAGCACTGTTTTACAGCGGGGTCTACAGGTCATACTAAACCTCTGTTTCGTTTAGTTATATCCAAGTGAACAATATACAGCAAATTATGTTAATTTTGTTTTGATCTAGCCTATGCTTTAATAAAGAAGAATGTGTGTCACTCCATGTGTACATGCATTTTATTTGGCATTGGTAGCACACACTGTGTTTATCTTCACAAATTCTAGTTCCACTTCACTGGATCAATGACTATATGGCATACTGGACATCAATTTTTATTTTTTTTTTTCATTTTTTATTTTATTTTGCTGTCATCACTTGTTATCTTGGAGCTTTGAAGAGATAAAAAATAATGGTGATTAATACATTGTGTTACAGTCCTGGTTACAGTGTGAACTGAAATCACTCACTTCTCTTTCTAGTTTCTGTATTTCCAAGTCCAGTTTCCTCAGTGTCTTGCGTTTAATTTCTGTCTCAGTGTCCATGTCCTGCAGCTTTCTTTTGTTCACTTTGATCTTGACTTCTGCCAGCTCTATCTGTCTCTTAAGATGCATGGTGTAGAGAGGTCTGACAGTTTGTGAATTCTGTAAAACACCCATCAATTAGCACAGCAGGATTTGTGTGTAATGTAGTTTTACTTCAGGCAATACTCACTATGTTACCAGGCTGCTCATCAGGCTGCACAGTGTCTGGATCCTGTTACAAATTTAACATTTTGGCAACACTTTAGAATACAGATCCCTCATTAGTGAATAACTACACAGGAACAAATGACTAATGCACTATTAACGTTCTAGTATCCACTGTTGACTAACAAGAAACTCTGATTAACAGATCAGTAAGTAATAGTGCTCAGTTGATCATGGTAGTTCACTATTAGCTAATCAGTAACTACTATTTTTTCATATCTTCCAGAGAACTACTAAGAACTACTATATACAGGTTCATAATTAATATGAATCAAGCAAAATGTATAATCAATTCTAAAGTAAAGATCATGGTAACACACTAGTAATGACTCAGGTAACACCAAATACTTCAGAAGGGATAACTAATTATTTGGATCCGTATTCTAAAGTAAAGATTATGATAACGCTCTAGTAATGACTGAAATCACTGTAAGCTATTGAGGTATATGTAAGGTTTTGGATAGTAATGACGTAAGTGTTACTACATACTTCACTAATTATTTAGATCCTTATTCTAAAGTGAAGATCATGGTAACCCACTACTAACGACTTAAGTGTTACCAAAGCCATTGGAAGTATAACTATCCAGAACCTTACAAAAACCTCAATAGTTTTTAATGATTTCAGTCATTACTAAGGAGTTATCATGATCTTCACTTTAGAATACGGACTAAACAAAATGAGTAATTCCTTCTGAAGTATTTGGTATTACCTGAGTCATTACTTTTGTGTTACCATGATCTTCACTTTATAATTAATTATACATTTTGCATTATTTACATTAATTATGAACATGTATATAGTAGTTCCTAGTAGTTCTCTGGGAGATATGAAAAAATAGTAGTTACTGATTAGCTAATAGTGAACTACCATGATCAACTGAGCACTATTACTTACTGATCTGTTAATCAGTTTCTTGTTAGTCAATAGTAGATACTAGAACGTTAATAGTGCATTAGTCATTTGTTCCTGTGTAGTTATTCACTAATGACGGATCTATATTCTAAAGTGTTACCGACATATTCTATTAGCACCACATCACTGACTTCTTATGCATTATGGACTAAAAAATTGGTCTATTTCCACAAAACTGACATGATACCTCAAGCCTTCTGGAGTCCAGCAGCACATCATCATCATCATCATCATCATCAGAAGTGCACTCCACTGCGGATGTGCCTTCCCTCTGCCATATTCAACAGAACTTGTATTAATAGTTTTGACAGGACATGCCAAGCCTATGGTTTTCATAAAGAGTACTCACCAGATCATACTCTGGTGACTCCAGATGTGTAAGTGTGTTACCAGACACTGCAAAGTAAGGCAAAGTCAGACAGTCCACATAACAAAATCTAAATATTTGATTGTTTTCCATGTGCAGTAGTACGACAATAATGTACCTTGTTTGAAGAGGTCAGTTTCTCTTGCAGGGCCAGAGTCAGTGTCTGTCCCTCCCTGGATCCCTTCCATCACTGGCTTCCCTTTATTCAGCTCTTCTGCTGTGGTGAAGTCTTGTGTTGGAGGGCCAGACATATGAGCCTTTTTTTTAAATCCTAAAATCAATACAGACAATGAAATGTCAGCAAACACACTCACTTAATTCATACCTTTTTTTTTTCAGCAATCAAGTCACTTACCAGCCTGCAAAATGTTCTTGTTCTTAATATTGACTTGCTGCCAGGTCCTTTTTTGGCCAGACATGTTTGTTCTTTAAGAAGGATTGATAGATAAGAAAGATAAAATAGATAAACGATTAGGTATAAAAAAATAAATCAAAAATATTTTAATAGACAGATAAAATAAACTAAATTGCAATTAGAGAATTAAGATTGTATAACATTTTATACCTGCGTCCATCTTTTTTGCCACTTTCTTTTTGCTGCCATGTTGACAGGTGATTTGCTATGAAGAAAGTAAAAAAAAAAGAAAAAGTGTTTAGCATTAGTTATCAATTGAGCCTGAGTTCACATTGTTCCTTGTTTATTGCACCGACTTTACCTAAGGTCCCTTTAAGACAAGTCATTTTACTCAGCGGTCATTTTTGACACACCTCTTAGGCATCCAAGTGCAGCTCCTGTCTCTTTAAATGGGGAAACTGTTCACTAAACTGTCTCATAACTTTTGCTTATGTTCATATAGAGTTCAAAAACAACTTACTTTTCAGACTAGACCAGCCAATGTGCATGCACAGTAATACATGTGCATCTCATTATACTATTTCTATAGCAAGTGGAGCTTCTAATGGCAGCTGGGATGACTTGATTAATTCTCCATGTTGAGCGTTATACTTTCTCCCATTCATAAGTAGAAGGAGTGCAACATTTTTCTATATCTAGAGTCTTTGCGTCACCTTATATTCTTTTTTTTTCTCACCAATTTGCTTTTAATACAACTCCCTCAAACTCTCTTCCCTCTTCTATTTCCTCCATCTCAAATGCATTAAACCTTCTTTTCTCTCCCTGTTTCTTCACCCACTTTGCCTGTTCAGTCTTTTTTTGTCACTTTGTTTCTCTCTTCCTCAACAGGCCTCTCTGGTTCTTCCTCCCTACTTTCTTGTTGTTCTTCAATCTGCTCTTCATCTCCCAGTCTTTCCACCTCTACATTGTTCTCTGACTTTCTGTCATTACCTTCTGAATTCTTGTTCTTTTTCTGGACTTAAACCTTAATTAAATATTTATACAAAATTCACCCATAAAATCATATTAAAATACATTAAACAAAACAAACAAAAAAGCTACAGAACTAATTGTACACGTTAAAATATTAGAGAAACATTTACGTATTGGTGCTTGCCAATACGTCTTACCCTGTAAAATATGCTCAAAAAGTATGAGCATTTTTTCCATCACACCATGTCCCTCACGTGGGAACTCAAGGGGACAATGAACCTCTGATGTCCACTTTTGGGCCTTGGAACATTTCCCCAGTAAAAGAAGGGGGACATATCCAAGAGCTTTAAGCTTTTCCATCTAAAATACAAGAATATCAAACAGTATAACTTTTAAAAATGGTTTGTAATAATTCTGAAATAAACATATTAAAAAAACAAACAAAACATCTATTTAACACTCAAGTCACTCCAAGCCAACATGCTTTGTGTGTGTGTGAGACTTTGCCAAATGCTGATTAGCTGATTTGCCAAATGCTTGTTTGAAGAGCTTTTCCTATTTAAATCTAGCACATCAGTAGAAATTATATGAATTACTTTTCATTTGAACTGTCAGTTTACAGGAATTAAAATTTATTGATGTACATGTACTGTATTATGGTTATTTACTTGTATGTAAAACATCTTTAAACTGAATTGCCTCTTATTTAATTATTTTTGTATAGAACAAAGTGTGAGGTAATGAAATTAGGATGTTGAATTTTGCTTACCATGAGAGTTAAATTATCAAGAACTCTTGATCGATTCCGAGACTTAATAGTTGTTGTTGCCCACTGTTGGGCTTGGGCACGAAACTTTGCCAATCGTACTGATTGTCTGTGTTTAAAATCAAGCAATTTTCCACACTACAAAAACAGAGAAACAGAAATGTTGATTAATAAAATAAATGTAATTCCATAGAAAGAACCAGTGTTAGTTACACACAATCACCTTAACACAGCGCCGGTTTCGGCAATTCATCTTGTTCCGGCAGTGGGGGCATTGGCGCACAGTTGAACCTGCAGTTTTGACTATACAAAACCAACACAAAGTGACTAAATTTGACATAGAATAACAGACAGACATCACATACAAAACATAAGATAATTTAGAGATAAATTAATCAGTAAGTAGATGGGTACTTCTAAAAAACTATAATCTTATTAAAGACTAATTTATCTTCATTATTACCAAGAGTGTTTGAGAGTTGGCCAAAATAAACACCTTAACAATATGTGAGTTTTTGATATATTGTTTAGTTACATTGTGTACTAAGACTGAAAGAAAATGAAAAGTTGCAATTTTCAAAGGCTGATATGGCTAGGAACTATACTCTCATTTCGGCGTAATAATCAAGGAATTTTGCTACTGTTACGACCCCAAAGTGGTCTAGGGGTTTTGGGGTCGAACATTTAAAATATAGATGTTAAAAACATATACATAAAAGCATATAATACATATAATGTACAGGACAATGATACAGTGCAATAAAGTGTTTTATTACAGGTAAAAATGAAATCGCTACAAACATTTGGAGGTGAATCAAAGAGAGTGATGTATAGCAGGCGCAATGATATTACACAGCGTCTGACAATAGGCTAACTTCCGCCAACATAACCAACGTGATCACCTGCTGCACCCATGGTACGGCAGCAAGGTTCCTTGATTATTACCCCCGAATGAGAGTATAGTTCCTGGCCATATTGGCCTAGAAAGTAGCAACTTTTTATTTTTTGTCAGTTTTTGTACACAATGTAACTATAGAAGAGTCTTTAAATAGGAAGTTTTAAATAGGACAAATATCAAAAATCTTTAGTAATTTTTGAGCAAGATGCTAACTGTCTAAATTAGATTTAATGATCTATGCTAAGCTATGCTAAAAGTGCTACCGCCAGAACCGGAGATCAGCTGGATGGGTTTGAAAATGGTAAAACTCAACTGTTTAACTAGGGAGTTGGAAAATGAGCCTGTAAATACTATGCCAAATGAAAATGCTAACTCGTTGTATAGATATGCAGTAGTAAGAGACGTGGTTGATAATTAAGTGCAGAGAAAGTAAACCAGTCCAAGCTCAGAACAGGTTTACTTGAGGCTGTTACAGCACAGCACTGCAAGATCCAGTGAGAAGCACTTAAATTTGCAGCAGAATAAGTAAGGTTGCTGTGAGATCTAGTAAGAATCAATCAAATTCACATGATCTGTAGAACTCACAAATGTTAGTCTGCAGCCCTGTAATCTTTTTTTTTTTTTTTGGATACATAGCAAACGAATTTCAAGGATTGAGTTTTTTTTTTTGTTCTTCATTGGAATCTAACATGAGGATAAAACAGGAAAAATAGGTAAGTGAAGGCTCACGATTCCAAAGTTATACATTTTTTTTAGCTGAATTAGGAGCTCTCTGAGGATTCTTAGAAGCTTTAAAGGGGTCATCGGATGCCCATTTTCCACAAGTTGATATGATTCTTTAGGGTCTTAATGAAAAGTCTCTAATATACTTTGATTAAAAATTCTCAATGGTTTTGTAAAACAACACTCTTTTTACCCTGTCAAAATCAGCTCTGCAAAATTTTCTCATTTTGGTCGAGGCTGCTTTAAATGCAAATGAGCTCTGCTCGCCCCTCCCCTCTCTTCTCTCTGTGGAGAGATGGAGCCTGTTTACTTTAGCCGCATTTACCACGTTTACTGACTAACTTGCTAACTAGCACATTATTAGGAAAGGCGATCTGCTGCAAGTGAAGCTGGATCATGAATGATTTGCACGAACATAGACGGATATATGTAGATCGGGAGGTGCATTCCCTTAACAAACAAACGTAATCTACTGCATCTTCAGCGGCTCAGATGTCAGGAGTAAATGCCGACCACTGTGTTCATTATTACATCCAGCAACACAACACCTCAATTGCTCAATCGGAGATATTCTTGTCTAACTTACATCCCTGCTCCAGCATCGAAACAAAGAGGTAAGAGCTCATGTCAATCAACTATGGTGGGAGCGGCCTCTGTGGGTGTGACGCCACAATGACAGGCATCTGAGAATGGCTTAAATTGAAAAAGGGGATATTATTTTTACAGATTAATTAAAAACCACTGCATGGATTTTTATCATTATAGGGTAGATTTGTACATACACTGCCAATACACATTAATGTTCAAACAACACAAAAAAGTGAAATTAGCATCCGATGACCTCTTTAAGAATAAAGAATACAGGCCCAAGGATGGATGGCCTGTTGTTGTTGGTGGTGTTTTTTTTGTTGTTGTTTTTTTTTGGAGTTAAATGTTTTAAGGCTACTCATGCATTTTACCTCATATCTCTATTTCTGTACAGCCAGACATTTTAATAAGTATCAAATGAGTGAGTTCAGCTTTGAGAATGAAAACCAACCTGTTTGTATCTCAGTATCTTCATGTTTGACTCTGAATGTTTCTTCAATCTTCATATCTTCCCTCTCCTCTTTAATAAATGGCATATTTGTTTGTTCCTCTGTATCATTATGTTTGACTCTGAATGCTTTTATATGGAAATTAATAAGATTAAGATACATAAATACTTAAACATCAATAATTTGTTATTTAGTTTAAGCCAGAACACTAAAATAAGAGTAGAAATTTAGATTTCTAGTATATTTGTGGAAATCATACTAACATTATAGCAGCACTTTTTTTTTAGCTAAAATCCTAACAAAAACGAAAGGAGAGAAAGATGCAGGAGGGCAGATGTACAAAAGCACCTACTACTAGCAAATGAATTGAGAAAATGAACAGAACAAAATAGCTCAGCTTTGAGAATGAAAACCAACCTGTTTGTTCTTCAGTATCTTCATGTTTGACTCTGAATGTTTCTTCAATCTTCATGTCTTCACTCTCCTCTTTAATAAACGCTGTTTTTTTCTGTGTCTGAACACTTTGTGCTGTTTAAGATGAGGATAATTAATAGAAAGTAAATTATTCTCAAAAATAAAAACAAAATCTCTGAGTGCGTCTCAATCAGCTCCCTAGTAAAGCAGGCAGTACACTGGTACGGGAGTTAGTCAGACTGATAAATAATTTACGTAAATTATCGGACTAAAATATAAATACACAAATTAAAGTTAATATTAGGGATTTGTGAATTATATTTGGTATGCAATTATTTCTACGTAATATTTAATGGATTGCACTTTAATGAAAACGTTGCAATAACTGGTCAATAAAAGTTACCATTACACATGTGTTTGTTGTTCTCTTCTGTCGTCAGCGTGCGCTGATTCAAGCGCTTCGAATCACTGAATCATTTTACGAATGATTCGGTTCAGATGATTCGGATCAGTTTCTCTCACTCCTTTCCAGTACTTGAACGATGTACTGACTCACACACGGGGAGCGAAATAAGACGCACTTTTTACTGTTCTTAATTTGAGTATGTGCTTTACTCACAAAAATAACGTTAAAATAAAGTCTTACAACGTTCTAGTTAAGATTGGCTCGTTTAGTTTAGGTAGCTTTTAAAAAAGTTTAATTTCAAAGTTTGCATTGATTTAAAAACTTAAAAAACAAACCCTTCTTCAGCCGAATCACAACAGATGACGAGCACGGCGCAGCTTTATGACGTCACATCACCAGAGCAAAATAAAAGCCACATTCATACACTGCTGTCTAAAATCACAAAGTGTTTCTTAAAGCGCATATTCATTTTAAGTAGTAATAATAAACAAAGAAGTGTTTCTGACTCAAGATTATACAAAAAAACATAAAGGTGATATATTATCTTTAGATTAATTAAGAAAGAGTAGAGCCAGATGGAATCTGTCATTTCTGCACAGAATTTTTGGAAAAACTGTAGAAATGTGCAGAATGATTTTGAGAGTATAGGAGAGTACAGAAGCTGAAAACATTACAAATTAAAAAAAAAAACAAAAAACAAAAAAAAAACAACTTAACTTCTATTTAAGGTTTACAATACAAATCATATTGGAACAACTGGTTTGTTAAACAAAGCTAGGTCTGTCTTATAGTAAATCCATTATAAAGTGCAGGAAATATTTCTTAATAAGTTGTACACAAATAATCAAATCAACATTTTAGGGCTGTCAAACGATTAATCGCGATTAATTGCATACAAAATAAAAGTTTGAGTTTGCCTTGTATATGTGTGTGTACTGTGTGTAATTATTATGTATATATAAATACACAAAGGAATGTATATGTTTAAGAGAAATATGTTATTTATGTACAAAATATTTTTATTTATATATAATAGAAATTCTATAAAAAATACAAATAATAAATACATATACTTGTAAATATTTCTTAAATATATACATGAATGTGCTTGTATTTATATATACATAATAATTACAGACAGTACACACACATATATCAGGCAAACTCAAACTTTTATTTTGTATGCGATTAATCGTTTGACAGCCCTACAGCATTTGCATATAGGTTCCGAATGCTCTGGACTGGGTTTTCATTAAGGCTATCACTATATTGTGCTGTGTTGAGCAAGTCCTTCAGTCCCTGCTGCTGAAAAACAGCCCTACAGCATGAGGCTGCCACCACCACACTTTACTGTTGGGCTGATACTGTACAGGTGATGAGTAGTGCCTGGTTTCCTTCAAACATGATGTTTGGAATTGAGGTTCACCAGACCAGAGAGTCTTGTTTCTCACAATCTGAGAGTTCTTTAGCTGCTTTTTTGCAAGTGTTTTCATGTATCTTCACTGAGGATTGAGATTGAGTTTGGCACAATAGCACCATAAAGACTGGATTGGTGGAGTGTTGCAGTGATGTTTGTCCTTCTGTAAGTTTCCCCCATCTGCATATGTGATCATGGAGCTCAACTAGAGTGACCATCAGGTTCTTTGTCACCTGTCTAGACAAGGCTCTTCTCCATCAATTGCTCAGTTTGGCCAGGAGTCCAGCTCTAGGAAGAGTTTTGGTTTTTTCAAACTTCTTTCATTAAGGGTAATGGAGACAACATGCTTCTGTGAACCTTCAATGCAGCAGATGTTTTTCCCAGATGTCATCTGTCTCTGAGCTCTATAAGCAGTTCTTTTGACCTCAGGGTTTGATTTTTGCTTTGAAATGCATTTTCAGCTGTTATACCTTTTATTGAGAGGCATGTGCCTTTCCAAATCAAATTCATTCAAATAAATTTGCCACAGGTTAACTCCACTCAAAGTGTAGTAACATCTACAAGCAATATGAATGCTCCTGAACTAAGTGTCCCACAAAAGAGTATGCATACTTATGCGATGGAATCCTTTCATTTTATTTCTAATGAATTTTCAAAGTTGTTACAAACCAGTTTTTTTGCTTTGTCATTGCTGTATATGGAGTGTACATTGATGTAGAAATTGAGATCAATTCTCTTTTTAATTGATACTAAACATGAATGGGAAAACAACAGATTTACAAGATACTTCATTTGTGGTATGCAGATATTCTTACTGAATTTTCAGTCATGCCTGGTGAGGAGGGTGGGGGGAGGGGTATTTTCTCAAGTAGTTTTATTGTTTTGTTGCATGGCATCTGTTTCGTGCAAGTTCCTTTAGCAACACAGCAACTAGCAACAATCGAAGGTAACAAGGACAACTGGTTTTTCAAGTTAGTGTAAGCAACTGAAAAAAGGTTTTAAGTTGTGTGCAGCAGAGGACTTCTGAGAACTGAAATTCAAGCTCGAATTTGACTTCAGAGTTCAGTAGATGACTTTCGAACCAGGTCGGTTTTCCCTAGTTATTTTCAATGTGGACATAGACAACTTTCCCTAGATGTTATACCGTTTCTGATATTTACTGCAGATTTGTTGTTTGTGTATATTGTGCAATGATTTTCCTCTTATGCTCCTGTGGCAATGAGTCAGTTAAGAACAAAGCCATTAAAATGGAATCTGAAAGTGTGTCTATTATATCTCTTCGTTTCAGTGGGATAGGAATAATAAATGTCAAGAAGAATACAATGAGATCACAGAATAGAATGTCATATACAAAAAGCCTTAAGTAGGTCATCCATGAATCCTCATCTTTCACTGATTTGACGAGGGAACAATACTGAGCCGTACAAATTTAACAGAACAGAACATTATTCTCCACCCCTATTTGAGACACTCCACCCTTTTTTGGGGAGGGTGTGGTGGAGAAGTAAAAACAGAGTAACTTTATTCCTTGTAAGCAAAGTGAAAGTAAAAAGGAAAAGGACAAACAATTTTAGTCAGTTTCAAAGACGGGAATCTACACGTCTGTATATTCTGTGGTAAGTTCAGACATTTACTTTACAAATATGGTCATATAAAATGGGCTGCCATTTGTACTTAAGCTTTTGAAGGGCATTTTTAGACTTATGTTTGTATTCTTATATTCCTAAATGTACAGAGGTTACCTAAGGTTGCCTAAACTGGAAATGTCAGTGGGTGATCATGGATTTAATCAAGTTTGATTTTACTCATACTGGTGAAATACATGTTTGCATTAATGTGTTAAAATCTATGGAAAGAAAGGCATCACATATATATATATATATATATATTTGGATTTTATAAAATTGCGTAGATGCTGTTCATCTTGTCACATTAACAAAAAAACTGAAAGTAACAAGAACAACTGGTTTCTCAAGTTAGTGTAAGCAACTGTCAAAAGTTTTAATGCTCAAATTTGACTTCAGAGTCTAGTAGATTATTTTAAAACCAGGTCAGTTATTACTTGTTTTATTCCAAATGCCATTATTTGTACAAATACTACACTTTTACAATTTTAACCAGCCAACCAATGCCCTTATTTTGTATTTTTTGAAAAGCAAAGTCTAGTTTGGCTGTTCGAAATGTATGATTGTTACATATTGGGCTCTGAAGCAAAAATAAAAACAGGCAGTGATGTAGAAGCAGGTGTTGATCTTCTGCAGAGGCGGTGTTTAGCCACACTTTTACATCGAGTCATACATTCCACAACCTGGTGTTTTGGCAGACTGCCTTTAATATAAACTGTTTTTAGACTCGAGAGAAATTTTTGAGTTCTGAAACCTGATATAGGGCTTGTAAAGATGTTATATCTAACTCTGTGTTTCCATGTTTAGATGTGAAATCAGTCTTGAAACACTGAGAAAGGAAGGTCACTGCATCTAATATGAATCTCAGTGAGGACAGAATGGAGGAGAATTCTAAAACAGAAGAGTCTGGTGCTGATCTGCACCAGATGCCAAGAGGATCATCTCCAGATCTTAGCTGTGTGTCTGTAAAGTCTGAAGACTCCATGCAGTTTGATATACCTAAATTTACTGATGAAGCTATGACCTCTGAAGTCAGGTAACAAATGCATTATTGATGCATTTAGCGGATACTTTTATTGAAAGTGACTTGCAATGCATTAAAGCTATTTAGACACAGCGCTTGGAACAACATATTAAACGACAAGCTGCAGGCGCTGCTAAAACATTGTTCTGTTTGTTTGTTTATCATCATCAGCAGGAAAAAGAGAAAAAGAGAAGCATCACCAGGACCTAGCTGTGTGTCTGCAAAGAGTGATGACTCAATGAAGATCAATCTTTCTGCACGCAGTGATGCAAACATGACCTCTAATCCTTTGTTAGTATAAATATGGAGTTGTTGACTTAATATAATGTGGCTTTGATTAACTCTATTTATTACAAACATGATAGAATTAGCAACAAACCTTCTTATTTTTACACACACCATTTCCAAAAAACATTAATCTGTGACTTCTTGATTCTATTTAACCTTTTTTTTAACTGAGAAAAGTACCAAGAAAAGATTTGTTTTCACTGACCAAGGTAATTGTATTATGTAAACAAATGTCTCACTTCCCCCGTCCAAATATAGAATACTCAGGTCTCACCTTTTTTAAAAGATTCCACAATAAGCAGGTGAGTTGGTAACAGATGAGGGTATTGTGATGGGGTACAAAAGAAGTATCCACCAAAGTCTAAGGCTTTATAAGCAAAGATGTGTTGTGGATTACCACTTTGTGCTTAACTTCATGAGCGTATTTTTTTGCAGTAATAAAAAAAAAAAAAAATCTCAAAGCAAGATTACAAAGAATTTTGGCCTTTAACCATTATCCACACATAATATTCTGAAAAGACTTAGGAAATGCAAAGAAATCTCAGTCTTTGTACAGCAAGGCAGGTGGCGAAGACAAGAAAAAAGAAAATAAACTACAATGTCACTTGCAAGACCAGCGAATCTGTGGCCACGGAGTCTCTCGTTAAGCTTTTTCCTCCCATAGAAAACCATTAACACTTAATATGGCTTAATGTATTAAAATGCAATTAAAAGATCAAATGCAACATACAGCTTACTAATACAATGTATATAGTGTTTTCCTCTGCAAAACGTGGCACTGATGTGGCATAAAGGAATAAGATGATAGACTAAACTCAATATGCTCCTCTTCATTATTAAAAGAACTACAGACAAGCAGGTGAGACCAGAGTAAGGACGCCACATTTATTCACGTTTTCCCATATAGAATAATCTATATCATTGTTTTTGTCCATTATGGTACATTATGTTTGCGCATTGTTTTCATGGCCATATGATTGCCTTAAAGTACATTGAATTAATAAACTGTTAATTCCACTTTCCACTGTATCTTAATACATTAAGCCATATTAAGTGTTTATGGTTTTCTACGGGAGAAAAATGCTTAACGGGAGACTTTGCGCATTGCGTTCATACACTCTTAAAAGTAAAGGTGCTTCACGATGCCATAGAAGAACCTTTTTTGTCTAAATGGCTCCATAAAGAACCTTTAACATCTGAAGAACCTTTTTGTTTCACAAAAGGTTCTTTGTGGTGAAAGAAGGTTCTTCAGATTATAAAAAGGTAAGAAAAAATGGTTCCGTAAAGAACCTTTGACTGAATGGTTCTTTGTGAAACCAAAATGGTTCTTCTATGGTATTGTTGTGAAGAACCTTTTAAGAGTGTATTCTGCTGTTCTGTGGCCACGGATTTGCAGGTCTTGTCTTTATCGCCTACAGATGACTTGCAGGACCCTGTATGTTATGCTATTAAATTAGTTTTAATTGTTTAACCACCACAGCGTCTTGTCTCCATTGGCAACATGCCCGACTTGTGTTTATTGCAAGTGACGTCGCCGGTAGCAGAGAATGCAAGTGGCGATTGCGAGTGACATTGTAAATTTATTTTCTTTTCTCTTGTCTTCACCACCTGGCTACTGTTGTGAAATGTTGAGAGATTCAAATTTAAAAAATAGTAAATAAATAAAATAAAATACAAATTAAAAAAGACTGCAAGTGACGTCACTTCCAGAACTGCAGGTGTCTGAGAGTGCAAGTCTGAAAATGCAAGAGCACGTCTGTAGCCAGACCCTTGTAGTCCAATCGTGTTAATATCCTCGGTTCCAAAAAAGTGTAATTAAAAGGAACGGTGAGGTGACACAGTGGTAAATATGTACCTGTCCCAACATTTTCTGTATGTGTTGCAGACATCAAATTCAGAATGTGTTCATATTTACATATGTTTACATTGAGTTGGCCAGTAAAGTCGCTGGAAATCTCTCTCTCTCTTTTTTTTTTTTTTTTTAGCTTTTGCCAGTTAAATCAAATGTAAAGATAATTAAGGAATAAACACATTCTTTTTTCTTATTGCATTTTAAAGATTTCCCAGTTTTGTCTGTATCTGGAGTTGATATATTATTATTAATTTTAGTCACTAGTCACTAGTCAACATTTGAAGTGGATCAAAAGCTTTTATCAGAGTTGTCCTAAAACAAAAACAATACCTGTTTATGTCTCAGAACAACTTTAACTTTTTTGATCCACTTTAAATGTTAAATATTGTAGACAAACTTATACTGCATGTTATAAATATTAAGCTTTTTTTCTTCTCAGCAGTAGGTTGGAATACTGCCTGACTAAAAGGAAGCAAAAAACAGACCCAGCCAAACAAAAGCTCGGAGAGACAGAGGAGACAGAAAATCTGCATCAGCATTCTTACCAACCAGGAGAAGATGTTTTTCAAAAAGTCAAAGTTCAACACAAAAACAGCATGAAGAACAGGTATGAGAGATTGTTTGAGGGTATCGAACTACAAGAGACTCAAACCCTCCTGAATAGTATCTACACACAGCTCTATATCCTAGAAGGAGAAAGTGAAGGGGTAAATGAAGAACACGAGGTTTTACAGATGGAGAACACAACTAGAACACAACACTCACAAGACGTTCCAATTGAATGCAATGACATTTTTAAAACCTCACCTGAACCGGGATGTGAGGAGAAAAACCAAATCAAGACTGTTCTTACTAAAGGCATTGCTGGAATTGGAAAAACCGTCTCTGTGCAGAAGTTCATTCTGGACTGGGCCGAGGGAAAAGCCAATCAGGATATCGATTTCATGTTTGTGCTTCCATTTCGAGAGCTGAACTTGATCCGAGATCATCAGTACAGTCTTCACAAACTTCTGATGGACTTTCATCCTGAACTACAAGTTCTGGATTCAAAGGTTTATGAGGAGAGTAAAGTTTTGTTCATCTTTGATGGTCTGGATGAAAACAGAAATAAACTGTTGTTCTTGGACAGTGAGACAGTTTCTGATGTGACTAAGATTTCATCAGTGGGTCTGTTGATTTCAAACATCCTGAAAGGAGATCTGCTTCCCTCTGCTCTCATCTGGATCACCACCAGACCAGCAGCAGCCAATCAGATCCCCTCTAATTACATCAACCGTGTGACAGAAATTCAGGGATTCAATGAGCCTCAGAAGGAGGAATATTTCAGGAAGCGAATCAGGGACCACCATCAAGCCACCAGAATCATCTCACACATTAGAAAAGCAAGAAGCCTCCACATCATGTGCCACATCCCCGTCTTCTGCTGGGTCTCATCCACTGTGCTTCAACAGCTCCTGAATGATGATCTGAGTGCAGAAATTCCTCAAACTTTGACTGAAATGTACATCCACTTCCTGCTGATTCAGATCAACATGAAGAATCAGAAGTATACAAAGAGAGATCCAGAGAAACCCCTGCCATCCAACAGAGAAGTGATTGTGAAACTTGCTGAACTGGCTTTCAAACAGCTGATGGAGGGGAATGTGATGTTCTATGAAGAAGACCTGATTAAGAGTGGCATAGACGTCACTGACGCCTCAGTGTATTCTGGGATTTGCACTGAGATCTTTCGGGAGGAATCTGTGATTCAACAGAAGAAAGTCTACTGCTTCATTCATCTGAGCTTTCAGGAGTTTCTGGCTGCCTTCTATGTGTTTTACTATTATATAATAAAAAATGACAACACATTGCAGTATTTGGATCAAGTACACAATCTCCATAGGGACACTGTCCATAAAGCCCTTCAGAGGGAGAATGGACAGCTGGATCTGTTTCTGCGGTTCCTGCTGGGTATCTCACTGGAGTCTAATCAGAGACTATTAAAGGATCTACTTACATACACAGTAAACAGCTCAGAGAGCCTTGAGAAAACCTCACAGTACATTAAAGACAGAATAAAGTCTGACAAATGTCTCCCCACTGAAAGATCCATCAATTTGTTCCTTTGTCTGCTGGAGATGAAAGATCAGACGCTGTACAAAGAGATTCAGAATTTTCTGAGACACTCAGACAAACACTCAGAGAAACTCACTCCTGCTCAGTGTTCATCAATCACCTGCATGCTTCAGATATCAGAGGAGGTGCTGGATGAGCTGGACCTGAAGAAATACAACACATCAGAGGAGGGCAGAAAGCGACTGATACCAGCTGTGAGCAACTGCAGAAAAGTTCTGTAAGTAACTTTATTCTTATCATATTGTCCAAAACAACAACAACAAAATTAAATGTGCAAGCTCAGATTAATTCAGTTTATCATTATGAGTAGACATAACTCTGGTGCACCTTGAAATTCTCAATTGGACTGACTGCATCAGTAATTAAATGTGTTATATTAAATATATAGTGTTTGTTATACTGTCCAAATATTTGTAACATCTTGGTATGCAGCAAAATATTGCTTCCCTCTATTATTTCTATTATTTATGAGGTAAACTTGTTTATCTGTATGTTACAATGCCCTTTGTTTAGATGTACACTGTAATAATCTGAAACAGTAAATGATCTCATTGTTCAGAGGTAAATATAGCTGTCAAAATTATGAATATCATTTATAAACAGATAAATATATCTATAAACATATTATGGCTGTCAATTTAATGTGAAAATCTGATTAATTAGTAATGGAAAAAATAATGCATTAAATTGATCACAATTAACACATTACATGATGGATCCTAGAATGCAGTTATATGTGACTCTGGACCACAAAACCAGTCTTAAGTCGCTGGGGTATATTTGTAGCAAAAGCCAAAAATACATTGTATGGGTTAAAATTATTCATTTTTCTTTTATGGCAAAAATCATTAGGAAATAATAAAGATCATGTTCCATGAAGACTGTAAATATATGAAAACTTAATTTTTGATTAGTAATATACATTGTTAAGAACTTTATTTGGACAACCTTAAAGGCGATTTTCTCAACATTTAAATTTTCTTGCACCCTCAGATTCCATATCTGTAACAGGACTCCAGGGAAGCGTGTAAGATCCAGATGCGAGCTTTATTAAACACAGCGTAGTCAAGACAGGCAGGGTCGATCACCAAACAAACAGTAATCCAAAGGCAAGACAAAAGACTAATCCAAATAAACAGGCAGAAGGTCAAAATCCAAGTGAGCAGTCCAAAAGTAACAAATAAACAAGGCTATGAAACTAGGCAAAAACTATGGCAATGAACTAGACAGAACTATGGCAAGAAACAAGACAAAAACTATGACAATGAAACAAAACCATGGAAATAACAAAACAAGGCAATGAAAATAGAGAAACGCTTGGTAGAGTCCGCACAGACAAAACAATACTTCGCAGGGCCTGTTTGGTATGGGCCTCCTTAAATGGCCACCAAACAGGAAGTAACCCATGAAGCAGCAGAGGGAGCGGTAACAGAGAGTCAATGGGTGAGGGCTCCCTCTGCTGGCGTGGTGTTACAATATTGTTGTATCTCGACCAAATATTGTCCTATCCTAACAAACCATACATCAATGGAAAACTTATTTATTCAGCTTTCAGATGATTTTGAAAAATTGACCCTTATGACTGGTTTTGTGATCCATGGTCACATATGCTCATTAAAATGCAATTTAAAAAAAAACAAAAAAACAAGGGAAACAAAATGACAAACATTTTAATAAACAAATGAAATGTGTACTGTTTTCTTTACGTGATTCCCAATTCTTTCCATTATGCAAGCTTTACATTTTTTTTTTCAATACTGTAACCAATTTAATCTAGCAATTTATTAATTTTACCTGTGAAGCAGATTTAGTAAATTCATTAGATTTGTTAATTCTCTAAATAAAAAATCAAGAGCATTTTTGAAAAGCACTTCATCAAGCCACTTGCACAATAGCTGTCACTGTTCAGATTAATGCATGGGTCAGACTAACTGTATTATGTGTGTAAAAACAAATCTAAAGTAATTATTCCCTCACAAAGTAAAACTATCTGTGTTTATATTATTATATTATTCATAATATTATTGTTTATATGCAACATCATAATACTACTTTCAAATTAACTGTTAAATTATTATTTTCAGTTATTATTGTGATTCTTGATGCAACTGAATAATGTTTACATGCGCTTACAGTCCTGTTGCTATCACAGCAACTTTGGCATGATTTTTGAAGAGCCTAACAATCCTGGATCAATCATGTCAAATCACCAACAGTAAAATCCAAATAACAGAATAAATCCACATGCAAAGAACAGACCCCGCTCTCCAGAGAGAGTCAGTAGTTGCTGGGTTTTGTCTCTACTAGCCTGCAACAAGATATGTATTTGTTAACAACACATAGTATCCATTTCTAAGTAGAGTTTAGCCATTCAGCGTGGTAGCCCAAGCACACATAGACGGTAAAAGATGTGCTTGTCATAAGTTCTTTGGTGCAGCAGCTAGAGTTGGGCCGATAGATGATGACATCGTCCATCACCGATGGCTGATAGACATCACGATTCATGATAGATGCTTGTCAGTGGTGCTCAGGATCTAATTCGTCATCGTCATTCCTCCTTGCCATATGCTATTCATACACGTGTACATTATTCTTATATAACATCATATTGATGTTTGTACTAAATTAAATTTCACAGTTTAATGGGTAATTAAATTATCAGACAAATTAAATAAACACACACTGCTTTTATTTGTGCATGCAACATAAGTCAGTCTATGTAATGTGTGATAGATGTTTCGACCGACGGAGCTTCTTTCACAGGATTTTTGGCTGCTTTATTTTTTACTGAGTTTTCAACTGTTTTCAACTCTCTCGAACCTATGAATCTTTTGCCAAAACAGTCAGAGAAAAGTCTCAATGCTTTACAAGGCTCCATTTTCTCCATTAAGTTCCACTGATACAAACACCTTTCGACGTAAACAATCATTATTCACAGTCTCTCATTCTCTTTTGACACATACAAATTCTGCACTATACATTTAAACTCTGTTCAGAACACAAGATGGCTACAGAGGAAGTGATGATGTGATTTTTAAATCACTGTGCACTAATCAGGTCATAACATCAATAACCTGCAGGAGCCAATCCCAGAACAACAGAGAAATAACAAAATAGTCATAACACCTCAAAACTTACTGAACTGTGTATTTGTGTTTCTTTCAGTCTTGCTGAATGCAATCTCACTGGTCAGAGCTGTGAAATTGTGGTCTCAGCTCTACAGTCATTCAACTGTCCTATCAGAGAGCTGGACCTGAGTAACAATGACCTGCAAGACACAGGAGTGAAGATGCTCTCAGATGCACTTAAGAGCACAAACTGTAAACTGGAGATACTGCGGTGTGTAATGGTAGAACTACTAAATAATAAAATGTTTAATTTTGGACATAGTTCTAATAGTTGATGGATCTTGAATGAATAGTTCTCTTCGGACAGCAAGAAAGTTTTTTTTGTAATATTATTTTATTATTTTCAGTTTAAATATTTCAATTTATTTAACATTTGAGATAACATATGGTGAAATATTGGGCATATTGGGGAAAATGTGCTGACAGTGATAAATAATATAAGGATTAATTCTAAAAATGTTAAAATTGTTAAAATCGTCTTATGCTCAACTATGTTTTACCAGGCATATTCATCATCTATAGACTTAAAATACAGTGCAGGTGCTCAATTGATCAATCTGTTTCCTTTCTCTTTGTAGATTATCTGGCTGTATGGTGACAGAGGTTGGCTGCTGTTATCTGGCTTCAGCTCTGAAATCAACTTCACACCTGAAAGAGCTGGATTTGAGCTACAATTACCCAGGAGAAGAAGGAGTCAAGCTGCTCTCTGACAGACTCATTGATCCAAACTGCACGTTGGAAAAACTCAAGTATGCTAGATTAAATTTGGCATGGTTCAGGGGTGTCCAAACTTGGACAGTAGATTGAGTTGACAGTAGCAGTAGCTTGAGTTGGACTGTAGATGCAAATATATTTTCATTAGCACAAACAGTAAAAATGTAAATATTCTTACCTATATTTATATATATATATATATATATATGTAAGTATATACACACACACACACACACACACACACATATATATATATATATGTATATATGAAATGTCCGAACAACCCCTCTGGAATTGGGGTTGTATAAACTAACTTTTTGAGTTGAGCTAAAGTAATGTGATAGTTTTGAACACTGGCTGGTTATGTACTTGCTCATATATTGATTTCGGATCATTTTTTAACCAAAAAAAGACTGCAGCTTTAAATATACTCATCATTCATAGAAAATACGCTTATGAATTATTTAAAATATAAGAACAATATATAATGAATATATACAAAATTTATTTATAGTGTATTGCCCACATATTTTTTTATAGATTAAATCATTTACTTCAAATGTATTGTAATTATCTTAACATTCTCTTTATATGATATGCTTCACTACATGTTTATGGTGTCTTTAAATAGTACAATCAAGTACACTATTATGTCATTACTAGCACTTTATTCACATTTTAAAATATAGCATTTCAAGTACTTTATGAAAAAAGTATACTTACTGTTGAATTGTGAATTTTGGTACACATCTTGGGAAAATTTACTTACAACTATTACGTTACTAATATATTTTTAATATAATCAGTTTAAATTAAACTTAAGATAATTCTATAAAAGTGTACTAACACTGAACTCTTTCAAAGCACACTTTTAAATGAATATACTACTAAGGTCATCTGTTTATTTTTTTGTGGTAGTACACTTTATTTCAATGACCAAAAAATCAATTTACATATCAGTGGTATTTAGTCTGCTTTTGCAATTCCACTGAAGTACTTCTAAAGTAGAATTAATTTTACATATAATTTTACAGTTTTATTTAGCACAAAAAATAAGAACGTACTACAAATATACTTAAAGGGGTCATCGGATGCCCATTTGATGATTCTTCAGGGTCTTAATGAAAAGTGTATAATATACTTTGGTTAAAAATTCTCAATGGTTTTGTAAAACAACACCCTTTTTACCTTGTCAAAATCAGCTCTGCAAAAATCATCTCATTCTGGTCGAGGCTGCTTTAAATGCAAATGAGCTTTGCTCACCCCGCCCCTCTCTTCTCTCTGTGGAGAGACGAGCCTGTTTACTTTAGCTGCATTTAGCAGCTCACAAAGATTCATAAAAAAACCCTTATACACACTTCTGCTGTAAGTGAAGCTGGATCACGAATGATTCGTGCGAACAGACGGATATATGTAGATCTGGAGGCGCATTCCCTTCACAAACAAACGTAACGTGTCAATCAACTATCATGGGAGCGGCCTCTGCTGGTTTGACGCCACAACAACAGGCATCTGAGAACGGCTCGATTTGAAAAAGGGGATATTATTTTTACAGATTAATTAAAAACCACTGCATGGATTTTTATCATTATAGGGTAGATTTGTACATACACTGCCAACACACATTAATGTTCAAACAACATGAAAAAGTGAACTTAGCATCCAATGACCCCTTTAAGTATTTAAGTATTTTTAGGTGCATTCAAGTATTCAAATATTTTCTACTGGGGTGCTATTTTTAACCAATGTAAAATGATGATACATGATACATGGCATTTTATTTTATTTAATATTTACAATATTTCTATAAAATACAAGGTTTACTTACTTTACACTTACTGGTACACACATTTTTATTTAACTGTGCTAATTTCATTTTGTGATAAATTGGATATTAATGGCCAGCAAGTGTTACGTATATATATATTTTTTATGCTTTGTGTCTAATGATCTTTTTTTCCCTAAAAATTAGTATTTTGAAAAATCAAATTCCCATTTAAGTAATATATTTAATATCCATATCAGTACAGTACAATCAAGTAAACTTTTACTATTTCATTAGTAGTCCTTTTTTCACATTAAAAATATAGCATTGAGAACATTATAACTTAATATAGTAGCTTAAAGTATTGGTATCAAATTAAAAAGTTTGGTATAGCACCTCCCTAATAAATAACTATAAAAGATTTGGAGAATCACTTCTTAGATCGTATGCACATTTATGTTAAACTGAGACTAATTTACTGTACCTGCATTGTTTATTTTTTCAGTGTGGACCATAATGAAGTCTCCAGAATCACGCCAGGACTACAGAAATGTAAGTCTGTTTTCAGTTTTCATTTCATTTTTTGTGTTGTTTAGTTGTTTCTTTTCAGTAAGGTTTTAATGTCTTTTTGTGTTCAGATTTCTGTGATCTCACACTGGATCCAAACACAGCACACACAAGCCTCTTAATGTCTGAGAACAGAACAGTGACGCATGTCAAAGACGACCAATCATATCCTGATCATCCAGAGAGGTTTGAGCACTATGAGCAGGTCATGTGTAAAGAGAGTCTGACTGGACGTTGTTACTGGGAGACTGAATTCAATGGCAATGGTCACGTAGCAGTTACATATAAAAAAGTCAGTAGAAAAGAAGGGATCGATTGTCTGTTTGGTCTCAATGAACATTCCTGGTGTCTTTTTTGGATTAACCGAGGCAAAGTTTGTACTGCCTGGCACGATAATAAGAACACAGATGTGTCTGAATTTGTCTCCTCTCTGACTAAAAGAGTAGGAACATATCTGGATTGGCCAGCTGGCACTCTGTCCTTTTACAGCATCTCTGACACACACACACTCACACACTTATACACATTCAACACCACATTCACTGAACCACTATATGCTGGATTCAGGCTTTATCCTAGAGCCTCAGTATCTCTGTGTCAGATCGAAAAATCTCTGGTAAGAAATAATGTAGAAAGTGATTCACTCTAGACAGTGGTATTATAGATTTGGATGTTTTTCTGAACCTTTTTGGTTGCATTGTAAAGTGTATAGTGGAGAGGTGAAAGGAAGTAACAGGAATTGGATGGGTCTTTTGTGTATTTCTGTCACCAGTGGAGTTGGGGTTCCATGCCACTGTCGTCTCCGCCTTGCTTAGTTGGGGACACTTAATATTTGCCAATATAAATTGACTGTACTGACACAATACACAGTTATTGGACAGAACTGAATAAACACTAATGTTTCTTTTTTTGTTTTTTTTTTTGGACGGGTTTTGTGTTTGTATTAATCTTTTTGGTGGGAGAATGTAAAGCAATGAATTTGAAAATAATTTGGAATTCTTAAAATTCCAGTGCTTAAAGTCATGAAGATTTTAAGTATTTTGAACTTTATGTGTATCATAAACCATTTTTAAATGTAATTTTGTTTTAATTAGTTTTGGAGTGATAAAGGGAGAAATTGTTATGCTTGATGTTGTAGTGGTGCCGTTGTATTGGCGTTTCTTTCTGCCTTTCTCTCCTTTCCTGTCTCTTACAGGTCGCCCCGCCTTAATTGAACGTGCCACCAGCGATTGAAACGTTTAATGTTCTCTCCCTCACGTTCTTTTTTCTCTCTCCTCATTCACTGAGTGGGAGAGACTATTTGTGTAATCTGTGTAGTAAGTGGTTTGTGTCTTGTGAACGCTGTAGGGGCTAGGTGCCATTTATGTTTGATATGTTTTTTTGGGTTACTTAAGGAGGTAGGGAAGTGCCTGTATTTTCTTTTGCTTTATTTTGATAGGGTATTTAATTTTGGGGTTAAGGCAGTTCTTTTTGTTTATTAATTTGGCCTGGTCTAGCCCTAAAGTTTTTGCGTTCTATTTTGTGTAAACTGCTGGCAAAACAAATTGTGCGAGACATGAATTTAAATTGTATTCATTTACAAATGCATTTATGTGACACTTCACACTTCTAGTAAGATTGGTCTGTGTGTGAAGATGCTGCAGGCAGCGGCGCAGTGCAAATCCATGAATAAACGTTTCGAAGTGAAGTAAACTTCAAAGGATTTCCCCTGCTCATGGAGTAAGGAAAAATGAATACCGTGTAGGGACACAGTTCATGCACGGAGCTCAAATCAGATGAGCTGATTATCAGAATCAGGTGCATTAATTAAGAGAGACATGCAAAATATGCAAACAAATGTCATAAGATGAAAACAACTTTGGTAACAGCAGAATGCTGATCACTAAAATTGTATATATTCTTTCAAAACCGTTTAAGAACAAAAATATGTGTATAAATGTATTAGCATATTAAAAGTATATATATTTTTTCAATTTATATGTAAAGCGTGCAATATAAAGATCACATCAAAATAGTTTCATCAAAAGGTAGGATTAAAGGTATATTTTGATGGTCCTTTTAAGAAATTCTGTTAACTATAAATAACTTTGCAACTACATGTCAACTAACTTTAATTAGTGTCACGAATCTCACCCGCTCACCACCAGATGTCGCCCTCTCACATTCAAATTACACTGACAGTTGCACCACACCCCGGACTACATTTCCCATCAGCCACTGCACAGATCACCTGCGTCTAATCAGAGACTCTATTTAAACGCCGGACTTCCTCTCAGTAGCCGCCGAGTATTGGATTGTTGTTAGCATTCGTACGAAACCTTGTCCTAGGCTATGTCTACATTAATCCGGACACATTTGAAAACTGAGTTTTTGTTTTAAAACGCTCTCCGTCCACACTAGCATTTTCAAGCGTTTTCCAAATGTTTTTCATCCACACTGAAACGTAGGAAAACGTTAAATTTGTCATACTGCGCATGCGTAAAAACTTACTTAGATGATACAGATGGAACAGACATAAGAAGTTTTAACGCAATTCTTGGCAGGATCAATTTATGTAAATATCTCATAATTCACTGACGCGTCCACTATTAGCTGCAGGAGTCAGGACAGCAACTGAGTACATTTTCTGTCATCTTTTTAGGACTGTAATGTGAAGAGTGTACAAATATATCTTTAGCAGCAGGGTATAAGTGAATAGCACATAACAGCCACAATTATTGGTATAAACATGGATATCTATTGGTACAACATGCGTCACATGACTAAACATCCGTCATAGTTTTCAAAAGCCTCCGTTTTCACAGTCCACACTGCAACGCGGAAACTGCATTTTCAAATTTATCCACTTTGGAGAGCGTTTACAAAATGCTCTGTTTTCCTTGACCAAAAATGGCGTCTCAGTGTGGACAGAAGGCCAAAACGGAGAGAAAAAGATGCATTTTCAAACGAAAACGTATTAGTGTGGACATGGCCCTAGTTATCCTGGGTCTAGTTTGTTCTTGTTTCCTAGCCAAGTTACATCGTTAAGTCGTTACAATTAGACTATTAGTAAACTGCTAGAATAGAGTTGCTGTTAGTAGAATTTGTTGGTCAGAAGAACGTCTGTCAATCAAAATAAAGTGTTGGCAGATATTAGCCAGACAGTCTACTAATACTTTAATGACACGTAGCTCTAGCAGGGGCCATCAAAATAAAGTGTCAACTAATTTTTAATTAAAAGCTCTATTTATTAGCAATTGTTCCTGCATTTTGAACTATCATGAACTTACAATGAACCTACAATTTTCTTTAATACATTTACTTTTCAATAATGCAATAATAACATTAAAAATGTTACTGATGAATAATAGAATAGAAATACAGTTTTTTTTTTTGTTAGGTTAATGATACGTAATGCATTTACAAATGTTAACAAATACATTGCAAACTGATACCAGGTCACTATTTTTAAGCTATAATACTGGATTAAGTGTCAAAACATTATGTGAAGAGGCACAATTTGCCAGGATATACTCTTGAATGTACATGTCATCAGTACTGTGCAGTGGTAAACAGCAGCAGAGAAGCCAGAAAAGGAATCAAGGTATATCAAGTAGAATTGGGCTCCAGTTAAAGAGGTTCCCGTTCCTGCACTTTGCTAATGGCCCCCAAAATCACCAAGTCCACACCTGGTTGTTTATATGCCTGCAGGCGGTTGTTTTAATACACTGTCGTTCTTTTCCTGCTTATTTGGCTGTCATGTGTCCTTGTCTTTTTGTACTTTTGTGATGTGTAATTATTATTATTTTTGTAATGATATGTAAATATCTGTACACAAACAAAATAATGACTACTGTACTGTCCTTGTTTAATCAGTATTTTGTGCAAGAAATAATTTTGTGTTACTGTTGTTTTGCAGTCTCTTTTTTATGATAGGCCTTATGCATGTCAATCCTCCCTGCAGCTCTACAGTTTTACAGGTTAATCACTGAGCTCTAATCTGTGCTCAGAGATGTTTATAATTAATCTATTTATTTTGTTTGTCTTTGTTAATTTTTAAACATACACTAGGGCTATTTGTCAATTACAAGGCCCCCAGGCCAAACACAGCACGTCACAACTATTAAGTAAATGTACAGATGTCTCACCAGAAAATGGCTCTGGTAGAAGTTAAAAGTCACCGTTTAGGATACTACTTGTAAAAGTATGTGATATTTATTGTACTTAAACTTATTTATATATATATATATATATATATATATATATATAAAACACTTAAATATTGAAAGTAAAATTACAAGTAAATACAAAATGCTCATTCTTCTATGTTGTATCTTTAGGCAAGCATAAATTTAATTTTTTCAAATTTCAAGTCTTTTTCATTGTAACATAAAACATTTTTGGAATCTGCACATGAAGTGGTATTTAGATCTATTTACACAGTTCAATGCAGCTCAGAGGGGACATGGATGCATTTAAACTTCCAGGTAACAGTGAAACGATTCATTCAAACGTCTGATACGTTCAAGAATGAAGCATTTGACTGTGTTAAGGAATGAGTCATTGAATCAAACAGCACTCTTCATGTGAGTGGGGAAAAAATGAGGAAAAATGTCATTCTTCGTGTGATGGGTTCACTATCTTCAATGATATAAATATATATATATATATATATATATATATATACATAAAGCATGCTTCTTGAGCATGTAGTTCTTCAGTGCCTGAAATATATATATATAGAGAGACACACACACACTCATACAGAAAATATACTTAAAATGCATAAGAAGAACTTACAAGAAACAAGGAAAAAGAAGGTATATAAATTCATTTTTTCTACCAGTAATTATCCAGTTCTGCAATAGCTGCATTAATACACCAATTGACAATATGTCATCTTCTTCAGTCTTCTATGCTATTGTCATCACATACTGAACTGCCTGAGTTTGATTGGGACCTTAGGTCTCCAAATATGGAGAACAGCCTAATACAGCAACAATTAGGTCATGAGGAAAACCAGTCTTAAATACCCTTGAATAAAAACAAAACACTTCACACTAGTTGCAAATTTTACAAACTTACAAATTTTTGGACAGAGCCAAAATAAATGACCCAATGTTCTCTTGTTGGATCTACATTTAATTAAAAAAGGTGACACAGAGGGGTATATAGAATGTAATCTGGTTCAAGAGCAATGCAAACTGTGCACAACTTCATATTAAATGAGATGAAAGTTAGAGTGAACCACTCTAACCAAATGTCTTCTGAGAGATCTATGGCCAGATCTTTCTCCCAGGACATCTTCAAATATAGTGTAGGAGGAACATATTGAGTTATTGAATTATTAATTACATCTAGAAACAAGTTTGCAAATGATGTTTCAGGTCACTTTGATACGTGAAACTCTTCTCGCACTGAAGACACTTGTAAGGTTTCTCTCCTGTGTGAATTCTCATGTGAACCTTTAGGTTTCCTTTAACTGTGCAACTCTTTCCGCACTGAGGGCAGGTGAAAGGCTTTTCTCCAGTGTGAACTCTCATGTGAGTCCTAAGGTTTGCTTTGTTTGTTAAACTCTTTCCACAGTGAAGGCACATAAAAGGCTTTTCTCCGATGTGAATTTTAACATGATTTTTAAGGTGATTTGTGTCTGTGAAACTCCTTTCACACTGATGACATTTAAAACTGTTCTCTCTTGAATGAATCTTCATGTGATTATTAAGGTTAACATTATATCTGAAACACTTTCCACACTGCTTGCATGTGAAAGGTTTCTCTCCAGTGTGACTTCTTATGTGAATCTTAAGGTTTCCTTTAATCGTGAAACTCTTTCCACACTGCGGGCAGGTGTAAGGTTTCTCTCCGGTGTGAGTTTTCATGTGGACATTAAGGGTTTTTTTCTGTGTAAAACACTTTCCACATTGAGTGCATATGAATGGCTTCTTCTCAAAGTGAATTTCCATGTGGATTTTAAGGCTTTCTTTTTGATCGAAAATTTCTCCACACACTTGGCAGGTGTAAGGTCTCTCTCCATTATGAATTACCAAGTGGGGATTAAGGTTTGTAGTTTGTGTTTTTTGAGGGTTTTTTGGTGAGGAATTCTCTTCAGTTTGTGAGCAACTAATCGGTTTTTCTTCTGTTTTGAAATCGTGATATTTCTCATCCTGATCTTTCTCTTCTGTTTTATTCAGTTCTTGACTCTCCTCTTTCAGCGCCATCAGGTCTGAGGTGAAAAGAGAAAAAATACAAGTTAACAAGTTAAAAGGCACAAAGCAACAGACATCCAAACATGTATTCTAGTGCTGTCAATAGACTAAAAAATAACTAATTAATTGCACATTTTCAGTAATTACATATTGATATATTTATATTGTCAGAATTTCACAACAAATGTTAGACCAGATGACACACAATGGAACAAACAGGAACTTATAAAGGATAATAAACACAGCAGGTGCGAGAAATCAAACAAACTAAACAAGAACAGAAAATGATCATATATGGAAAAACTGAAACTGAAAATGGGCCAAAATCAAGACAAGACAAATAACAACACTAATGAAGGCTAGTATCATTGCTACAAATACAGCAACTGCTGTCTTTATTAAATGCATTTTCCTCTTAAATTTAGCCAACAATTATAGATATTCAGAATTACAGCATCATTGAATGGTATGATTTTTAACATTTATTAGGCTTTTTTTTTTTTAAGTGAACTTCAAACAATCTTCACATAAAGTGAAATTTGTGTATGCATAAACTATAATTTGAATATAAATAATTCAAGCTACAAAACTTAATCGGTGTGCAGAACATAGTGACTTCTTTGTGTTATATATATATATATATATTTTTTTTTTTTCATTTATTTATTTATTTACATCAAATACGCAAACTGCAGCAGGTTTTGTTTTAATCCTGGTCTCATTGTTTATATAAAACATACATTTTTTCAATGTTTTGACTGATGCTGAAACATGCAATTTAACATATTACACAGTATAAAACATAATATGTGACCCTGGACCACAAAACCAGTCTTAAGTCACTGGGGTATATTTGTAGCAATAGCCAAAAATACATACTATGGGTCAAAATTATTGATTTTTGTTTTATGCCAAAAATCATTAGGATATTCTATAAAGATCATGTTCCATTAAGATATTTTGTAAAATTCCTACTGTAAATATATCAAAACTCAATTTTGATTAGTAATATGTATTGTTAAGAACTTTATTTGGACAACTTTGAGGTGATTTTCTCAATATTTAAATTTTTTTGCACCTTCAGATTCGAGATATTCAAATAGTTGTATCTCAGCCAAATTCTATCATAGCAAACCATACTCCAATGGAAAGCTTATTTATTCAGCTTTCAGATGATGTATAAATCTCAATTTGGAAAAATTGACCCTTATGACTGGTTTTGTGGTCCAGGGTCACATATTACTAAATATTAACAGCTAAAAAAAGAAATAAAATAATTATGAATCTTTATCATGAAAATATGTGTACTCATGCATTTTTATCTTTCATCAATAAATTACATTTTTAGACCCCTTAACCTAACCATAAATCCAAACACAGCCATTTTATAATAAATCTAAAAAGATTTAAAACATAATAGACCGAAATATGTAGGAAAATGAGTATTTAGGAACCTCTAAATCTACCCATAACCATATATCAAAAATATGTATAGTGTAAAGAAAAACATGACAGATAAGTGGAAACATAGTAACTTATTTTTGCAAAATATCTCAAAAGCAGTACCAAATATTCCATATGACAATGCATTGCAGTCACAGTCTTCTCTGACACAATAGTTTTGTGTGAGGTGCAAAGCAGAATTTAAGGGTGTTTCTGTGGTGCTGGACAATTTAATAAGGATCAAATGAGTGAGTTCAGATTTGAGAATGAAAACCAACCTGTTTGTTCCTCAGTATCTTCATGTTTGACACTGAATGTTTCTTCAATCTTCATGTCTTCACTCTCCTCTTTAATAAACTCCATCTTTATAATAGTGGGTCACGTGGAGCTGCCTCTTCAGGAGTTTTCCTGTTTGAACACTTTGTCCTGTTTAAGATGAGAATAATGAACAGAAAAAAATATATAATACAAACTGCATTTTCAAATACAATAATCTCTGTGTGTGTCTCAATCAGTGTCTAGTTCATTTGTCAGCACTGGTCTGGAGTCAGTCAGAGTGAGAGTTAATAGTCTTAAATGGCCTGATATGACAATAAAACAAAAACCCAAGCATTCAAATTAATAAAAGTACTCAAATTATATAGCCTACAATGTTCCCATTTCTATTAAGATTTATATTTAGTATTTACTGATTTGTAGGTTATATTTAATTGATCTACTTTTATGAAACATTTTGCAGTTTTTTTGTTTTATAAAAGTTGTCATTACACCGGTTTGTTGTTCTCGTTGCATTTACAGTGTTTTGAGCAGCAGGTGTCGTCAGTGTGCGCTGATTCGAGCGATTCAAAACAGTGAATCATTTTGCGATGAAATTGATTCAGTTGGAGCGAAATGAAACGAACCGTTTCTGTTCCTCATGTGCACATGCTGTTTACACGCACAAAGTAAACTTCATTGATATCACTAAATAAAGCTTTACCATATTACACTGGTTAACAATTCATTTCAGTTACATATAATTCTCTAAATAAGTTTTATTTAAAGGACTAAAAGCACACACCTTTCTTCAGCCGAAACACAGATGCAGGAGTGCGGCGCAGCCTTATGACGTCACATCGCCAGACCAAAATAAAAGTCTTGAACTGCTTCTCTCCTGCTGGAAAAAACAAACACAATAGTTTAAAATGAAATTAAGCATGAAAATATACTCTATATAATTAATTAATCAAAATTAAACTGCTTAGGTTTGCCATTAAAGTTGTTATTCTTTATTAAGATGCTTTATCAAGATGCTGAAGAGGAGGCTGCTGTATTGAGGACACAAATACTTCAAAGAACCAGGATGCAACGGAGGACAGAGAAGAGATCTGCCTTATTAACATGTCTCTCTAGCTTTGCACATTTATTTTTTCTTCATAAACTTATGTATTTATGTGAACGTGACAGTTTACTTGATTTATCTAAATAAAAAGTAATATTGATCAGAAATAAATACATAATATATAATACATCAAAGGTATAAATACATTATTATTATTCTATAATTAAATAATATTTAATCTCTTAACTCACAAACACCTTATGAAAAGACAACATAAAGTACTAACTCAGTGATAATGCTATCTATTGCAGGAATGTTACATGAGACTATATTATAATTGTCTAGTTGTACCAAATAAACTGACAAATACAGTAAAGGTTTGACAGTTAATAACATTAAAATTAATTAGGCTACATTGCACACATAATTTTTCTTTTTGGTGCTCAAATAAGAGGTTGATACTCTGTTAAGCTTTGTACAGTCAGGTGCACATCACATTACTGCATTAACACAAACAGGACATTTTCTGTCTATAACAGTCATATACACCACAACTTTTAGACTCTGGGAAGACAGTTGTGCTAGTGCTTATCAATAACTGAATGAAACCAAAATCAAGCATAAGCAAATACCTCACCAAGCAGATGTTAGAGGGAAATTTAATTCTGACAGACTTCAACAAGTCATTTGAGACAACATTTTTTTTTGAATAAAACTCTTAAAAATAAAGATGCTTTAACGGGTTCTTCACAGCGATGCCATAGAAGAACCATTTTTGGTTCCTCAAACAACCATTCAAGGTTCTTTAAATCTCTTTCCTTTTTAGAATCTGAAGAAACAAAGAACCTTTTGTGAAACAAAGGGTTCTTTAGATGTTAAAGGTTCGTTATGGAACCATTTCGACCAAAAAAGGTTCTTCTATGGCATCGTGAAGCACCTTTATTTTTAAGAATGAAATATTGAAAATAGTAAAAGATAAATTATACACAGTAAAAACATTTTAAAAAGCAATAAATATAATGCATACCTAATAAAACAACAGTAAAAACATTAAACATTTTTATATTATCTGTATGTTGTAACAGGAAGAATGTCCTACTTATAGGTATTTGCAGATCAATGATCAGGTACCTGTCCTGCTCAGGTTTTCGAGTTTTCTGGAGATGATTCAAAACCAGCTTTCCAGCTCTCCAGGAGCAGCATCAAGATGCAGGTCCAGATGTTGCCCCATCAAAAAGCCTATAGATGCTCGCCTTGTTGACCATGAGGCATTCAGCTGTGCTGCTGGTGCCATTAATGGGAGACACATTAAGATTCTTCCTCATTCTACAGGGCACGTGTGATGCCAAGGATGCATTTATAGATGTGTACACTGGCGATCCAGTAATCTATACATGATGCCCTTGTCCTGCATGGCTCAGAAATGTACCAGCAGGCTCTCTACCAGCTGGATACTGTCTCTTGGGAGAAGGTGGATATCCATCACTGCAGCATCCTACTGCAACTATGACCCTATACAACCAGCCTGTCACAAGTAAGCACACTCTTTTTTGTGTCAGACACACACAAACAGAAGATGCTGAAAATTGTTACTTTCATAACTTTGCAATACACCACACATTTTCTCAATGATTTTTGATTAATAGGCCAAGTTGAAGCCCAATACAACAGGCATCACGTACAAGCGAAAAAAAAAATTATCAAGTGCACCTTCAGGATTTTAAGATGCACTGGCATGCAGTTTAACATTGTTTAAACATTAAATCTGATATAAATATTTATATAAAGATATGCATTTACTTACTGTGTGATTCAGTCAATGTTATTACACATTTTAGTTGGCATTGTGTTCTCTCTGTTTCAGGGTGGATGCTGGCAAAGAAGATGGCTCTTTAGGGAGATTTGTTAATGATGATCACATGCAAAATGAAAATAATCAAAGTAGACAGAAAGCCCCGTCTGTGCCTGTTTGCAACAAGGGACATCAGTCAAGGGGACGAGATTACATACAACTATGAGGAACAAGGTATTTACAGATAGATTTTCACAAGTGATTTGGATTAGAGTGCGGATCGGGCCGCATTTTTCTGTCCGAGCCCGGCCCGCGTCCGACTGAGCAGTAACCGAACCCGACCCGAGCCCGACAGGCATTAAGATATTTATGTCCGAGCCCGATCCCAGCCCGACACAGTTAAAATATAATTTTTTTCTCATACTAATGACACATGCACTTTTTTTGTGTGGAAAGCCCGCTTTTATTAAGCAACTGTAGGAGAGCATCAGCGCACACAAGGGGCAAAAAGCGCCGTTATAACACAGGCGCACACACAAGAGGCTTTATCATATAGCCAATTGAAATTAAATAAACATAGCCCAACAAAAAATGGCCCAAGCTAACAGAACAAAATCAAACAATACAAAAATAACAAAACAAAAATAAAAATTAAATAATAACACAACAGGTTTTGTGGGCCTATCGATAACATTAACAGTGTCCCCAGCGATAACATTAACGTAACACAAATGCAGCCTATTGAAATGAAAATCACTCTTACCATTTTCCTCGAAAACTGTATAGGCTACTAAAGTGCAACATGGGATCTATTTACATAATCCATCCATCAAAGTTTAGGCTAATCTACTAAGCAGTTTTAAATTTTAAATGGTCAATGCCTTATCGCGCTGATGTGACCGAGCCCGACCCGAACCCGAGCATCCTTTCTAAATATCTGTCCGAACCCGGCCCGGCCCGTCGGGTACCATCGGGTACCGTCGGGCTCAGGTCGGGTATCCATCCTCTAATTTGGATCTGTATTACCTGGAACTGCTAATTGTTAAACTAACAATTTACCTGTATAATCTGTTATACTGGAAACACAATGCTTCAGCATATTTTAAATTTGGTTTGCAAAATTAATGTTCAGTTATTAAAATCTATTTTTTCTCTTTTTCCTTATCTCACCTTCTGACTCTCAGGAGACACTTTATGACACTGATTAAAGGGGTCATCGGATGTCCATTTTCCACAAGTTGATATGATTCTTTAGGGTCTTAATGAAAAGTCTCTAATATACTCTGATTAAAAATTCTCAATGGTTTTGTAAAACAACACCCTTTTCACCTTGTCAAAATAAGCTCTGCAAAAATCATCTCATTGTAAGGGGTTGTTCCTTTAAATGCAAATGAGCTCTGCTCACCCCGCCCCTCTCTACTCTCTGTGGAATGAAGATCTTGTTTATTTTAGTCACATTTAACTGTGTTTAGCTGCTAAACTTCCTAACTACCACGTTATAAGGAAACGTGATCTCAAAGATTCATAAAAAACCGCTTATACTCACTTCAGCTGTAAGTGAAGCTGGATCATAAATGATTCACGTGAACATAGATGGATATATGTAGATTGGGAGGCAAAAGGGGGTTTAGACAGGCGGCAGCAAGACTAAACGATATAACAAGGCGTTGATACAAGACTCGAATGACAAGATACAGGAACAAGGGTAGACTAGATTAACAAATTGACTAAGAGGCTCCATAAAGTTGCTAAACACAATTAACTACTTGCACTGGGCCGCACTTCTGTTTTGAAATCGTACGGCTCATTTATTTCCGGTTATGTACATTTTCATTGCGCTGTAATCGTCTAGTTGACTTAAACGCCTAATAAAATGAGATTTCGTGGGATGATTTCTGAATTTTCAGAGACAGGAGAAGACATATTCTGATGATTACTGTGTACAGAATTTTCCAAACTCAATGGAACGTGAAGTTTTAATCCAACATAAACCGATCTGAGAAAGCGGCAGCTGGTAATCATACGTGATTATTCAGCACAGGGTGTCAGTGCTCTGTAGTGGCCTAACTGCGACGCTGCAGTTTGTGAAATCTGATGAATAAGATCATAATGAACCTTTACATATCTGTATTAAATATTTTAGTCACTCTTCTGTGTCATATTCTGTCATCATTACACTGTATGTAGTCTAATGCCAAAATATGAATATTCAATAGTCGCACTGTCAGCGTGTTACTGTTAAAAATTATTTAAATGTTTAACATTGTTAAATAAGGCAGTTACCTCACATTCATTCAGCCATTTTAAACAACGGAATACGGAGTATGGGCTCGGAATAAGAGCACCAACGCACACAAACAAATGGTAAAGCACACATCTATAGCTTAACTGTTTTCCAGTAAAACCATAAAACACCAAATTAAATATGGTTTACCATGTGTGCTGATACTTTTATATCCTAGAAGAAAGAAATAAGCATGATTTTGTAAAGAAAGAAAGAAATAATAAATAAATAAATAAATAAAAATAATTTTATTGTCACTGTATATCAACTAGTTATTATAAGCTCAGCAATAATTTATTGTTTATACCCCTCCTTTTGGGAGGCTCATGCATTTATTAAAACTTTATAATTACAGTTATCTACAACATATTATTATTAGCATTATTGCTATATTATTGTTCTTATTCTCCATTATCGTTGTTATTGTTGTAGTCATTACAAAATACTTGCATCAGTTCCAGTTTCCATGGTGAGCTGCCACTGAATATTAGGAATCAAGGGGATGTGAACTTTTAAACATTTATATATATATATATATATATATATAATAAATTCAAATATTATTCCATCTTGTGGACTATATGTAAACATCTTTTACGTGAAATATCTTATTCAGGTCAGTACTAAATAAACAATAACATGCATTGAATTTTGTATGATTCTGAAAGGGGGATGTAAACTTTTGACTGTATCATATCGCTGGAACTAAGAGAATTAATATTGTATTGTGATGAGACGTCAGATTAACACTGATTACAGCAGAAGTAATCAGACAGAGGTGTGTATCTGTTTACAGGGTTTTTATTGGAGTAAAATTAAGTGAACACATAATGAAAAAAACACAAGCAGAACAGCTGAACTTTACTTAACATTAACTTAACTTAACATTCAACAACTGAAAAGTCAATCATTAGGGCTAGTTATACAAGGGAGAAGAAAAGGACCAAAGAGTTAATATTGCAACAAACAAGGTATGGGTGTGATGAGTAAGTAGCTAAAGGAACCAATTAGGGTAGCTATGGAGACAAACAAGGCACACAGCTAACAGGGGCAAAGCAAACACAAAGATTTTGTAGCAAGATGTCAATATTCTATATGCCGTTCAATATGCCGTTCTAAATCCATACAGTTATTCGTTCCTCTCAGTCTCGCGCTCTATTTGAACGGTCTCTCTCTAATGCAGCACTGGATTCAAAAATAATACATACCAAACTGTATATTTATCATTCTCCATATAAGTTCAGCTCAGTACCGCATGGGAGAATACAATATTTATATCGCAAATACTGTGGAACCGTGTGTATTCTGAGGCTTCAGAATGCCACGAAATTTTAACTTACATATAACCAACTAGAAAATATGACGCTTTAAACCATACGTGTTTCTTAGACAACATACGTAAATGAGCATATATTAAATCAATATATAGAAATATTTAATTACCAAATTTGTTGATTGAGAACATTTTCAAACTCGGTGGAGAAGCTCATCATGATGGCTGACAAACATCTTTCTGCAACAGTCTTCACAAGATCTCGTGATAAATGATGTTAAGAACGTGATTTTGTTATTAAATTGATTCAACACATTTTTTCATGTTGAGGGTGTAAATAAAATGTGTTGTCAACTTACCAATTAGTTGAGACAGTAAAATTTAAAATATTAAGTTGAATGAACAAATTTAGAAGCTGCAAGTTGTCTCAACTTAAAAAAATTAATTGAAACAACTAAATTGTGAAATAATTTTTTACAGTGTAGACAATTTCTGTATGATTGATTGATATTTTATTCATTCTTCAGTTACCTGGAAGAGTTGCAAAATCTGGACTAATCAAAGGAGCTAAAAGTCCAAAATGGTGCAAAAATGGAGATGTATGAAAAATGGTGTATGTTTGGTTCCACCTGATAAAAGCACATAATAGCCAGATTCAGACGCAAGTGATTTATCAACATTTACAGGGGTTAGTCTGTGATTTTATTGCCATCCTAATCCAGAATGTTTGTGTTTTTCTCCCACCACCCTCATGCATTCCCGGCCAAATTACCTACTGTTTTTTAGACATCAAGGTTTTGTGGTAATTTAAATAGCATCCGAAGAAATCAATTCAAAAATAACTGTTTATATCCTTTTTGATCTCTGTTTAACACCATATGCTAATTGTTGTACTTTGCTGTAATTTGCATGCATATTTACTACTGAAAAAAAAGTGTTAGAAAGTATCTACAAGAAAAATATTTCATAACTACACAGCACAGCGAGTGGGAGCTGTTAAGAACAAAAAGACTAAATAAAATAATTAAACATTTTAAATGAGAATTATTATGGCAGTAACAGGTATGCAGTATAGTTTTAAAATATGTATATAGGCCCAATGTGGCACAATGACACATCCCTGCCAGACGCACTTAACGAATTCAACTCACGGTTTGAGATACTGAACGACACACCAGCACATTAACTACACACATCTCCAAATGACCATCTGCTCTATCTCTCTCCAGCGGACGTATGGAAGACCCTATCCAGGATTAACCCACAAAAGGCTGCGGGCCCTGACAACATACCAGGCCTGCGCATTCAGGCCTGCACCTCTGAACTTATGAACCGCTTTGGTAACACTCTAAGGTGTCATAATACAGAGTAATTACCCAATTACCTGTTGTACTTACATGAAACAAAATGTACTTACCATGTTACTAGGTTATGGAATAGACTGTAATTAGAGTTTGTAATTATGTAAATGCAATAGGCAGCTACTGTTACACATATGTAACAGACAGAGTCTGTTATACAACTACATATGAAGAGTTTGGTTCCAAAACGCGATAAACGGAGGTCAGTCTCCCTTCTCTGCAAAATGCGATACATCTGCTCAGCCAATCACAGCGCAGCATTTCACACATAGTAAACAGTAAAGGCAGCGCTTTGAATACACCCCGCATCCCAGTTTTCAACGTCGAGTAATGTATCACAGACATATCTGACGAATACTTTCATAAACAAAGTGTAGAGAGCGTGTAAATAATAGATTAATTGAGCAGTGTAGAGAGTTTTGTTGATTATAATGGAACTTTGTGAGAAGGCAACGAACTAAGATGAGTGACAGCTTTTAATGATTTTTAAGGAAGTTTGTAAATGAGTTATTGATTTAATACAACAGTTAAATAAACGAAGCTGATATTAAGTGACATTGTCTGACTATAACACTATTGGTTGATTTTGCTCTATTTCATCGTCAAAAATAGTTCGAAGTCACAACTGAGCCGCTGCGCATCTCCACTGAATTTGATTGCACTTATGCCATCTCTGAGCCTCATTAAACATATAAAAATATACCTAAAAGCCACTTTTGTGTTCTTCTGTGCAACCTTTTTAAAAATTAATTTTATTATTACCGACTTCATTTGATTGGTAACTTCTTATTATTCTGTTGTTTTACTTAGAAATTTTATAAAAAAATAAAAATAAATAAAGTTAAAAGTATTTTAAAAAATGCCATTACAAAGGTAACAAAATTCCTTTAATTCACTTCAAGGAGTCAAATATTGTAACGCCACACCAGCAGAGGGGGCCCTCATCCATGGACTGTCTGTTACTGCTCCCTCTGCTGCTTCTTTGGTGACTTCCTGTTTGGCAGCCATTTAAGGAGGGCCATGCCAAACAGGAGATGGCAAAGTATTGTTTTGCTTGTGCGGACTCTATCAAGCGTTTTCCCTGTTTCATTGCCTTGTTTTGTTATTTCCACGGTCATTGATTTGTTTCATAGTCATAGTTATACCTTGTGTCATTGCCATTAGGGATGTGCCGAACGAAGCTTCTGAAGCAGTGAAGCTTTTACAACAAACTGCGTTGATGCTTCGAGGCTTTTGACACAGTGCTCTCTTTTGCCATCTGGTGGTCAAAGAAAATCCCTACACCAGCTGTGCCATTCACATGTTTTGTTCATCGTAAGGTTTTGTTTGTATATTTAATAAACATATGTAATTAGCAAGATGGTGGTGTGTGTGTGCGAAGTTTCCATTTTTCCCCTTTTTTTGTTTTGGACAATATAATGGCAATAAAGACTTTCTGTTCTTCATTTGTACTCACATCAAACTTTTCCCCTTCTACACAGAGACCTATAGGCCTGTGTGATTTTTTTTCATTGCTCCATTTTTCTGTGTTCCTTACTAAACATCACAAACCTGTACATTGTAAAACACAAATGCAAATGCAATGACATATTTTTATTCAAGAATATTATTTGTTCTGCTGTGGTGGAGCTTAAGCGGCTCCTTTTTTTTACTAATTACATCACCAGCTTTAGAAAATATTCGTTCACACGGAACAGATGTGGCTGTAATTGCTAGATATTTTCTGGCCAAAGTACATAGATGGGGGTACTCTTTATGGGCCTGCCAGCATTTGAGAGGGTCCTCACTTCGAGGGAGATATGCATCACTGATGTACCTCTTGACCTCTATGGTGGCATCAGCATTACAGCTATGATGCCGTTGTATTTCACTGACCCGGCTATCCAGGAGCTGCTACAGGTCATCTGAGGATGGAGGATTCTGAGCTGCCTGAGATGATGATGCCTCTGCTTGTGAAGCATGCTCACTGGTTAGTTGGATGATTGAAGCGCATTCAGCCGTCATCAGCCGCTCAGCTTCACGGGCATTATCCTGGTTGCCAAACCCAAGGGTCTTAAATCTGGGGTGGCCAGGGCAAGTACACGGATTGATTCAACATTACTGCACCTCTTGTTAATGTACTGCTGAAGAGCCATCCTTAAGGATGAAGCAGATGCATTTCTTGCCAGGGCTGAATCATCCTAATAAATGGGATTATCTTTGAAGCTGACACTCTCTTCTCCCTAGAGAGTTCTTCAGTGGCATACTTGAAGGGTGCCAGTACTTCAAGGCTTTCTGAAATGATGTCAAAATCAGCACTTGAAAGTGGCATGATGTCATTTGACAAACTAGCCAAAGCAGCACCAACAGGCTCTCTGAGGTCAATGAGTCTTTGCAGGATATCATGTGTGCTGTTCCACCTGGTGTCCACCTCCTGGAGAAGCTTTAGGGGCTGCCTGCCCATCCTTTCTTGGGCAAGGATTAACTTTTCAGTAGCGTTAGTGCTGCTCCTAAAATAAGACACCACTCTCTTGGCTCTGCTACGGATGTCTGCCATGACTTCATGTTCTTCTACTGCCCTCTTCACAACAAGGTTTATGGTATGAGCAAAGCAAGGGAGATGGCGTAGTCCCATTTTCTGAATTGCTGACACCATGTTGGCTGCATTGTCTGTCACCATGGCAGCAACTGAACCAGTAAGACCCCAGTCCGACATCAGATCTGACAAAGCCTCTTTGATGTTGTCAGCTGTATGTGATTTCGGAAACTTCGATACTCCTAGGACCACTGAGCCCAGCTCAGTGTTGCTATCAGTGTAGTGGCATGTGACCCCCAGAAAGAACTCCATAGTGAGGGAGGTCCACATATCAGCTGTGAGGCAGACAGATGGGATGTTCTTTATATGTGCCATAGCCTTTTCCTTCTCTTCTCTGTATTTGTGTCTGACCATTGTCTTCACAGTTTTCTGAGTTGGTAGCCCATAGGTGGGGTCCAACTTGTTCACAAATGCTTTAAATCCCTCATCTTCCACGATGGAGAAAGGCTGTAAGTCCTTCACAATCGTGTTGATAAGGGCGTCATCAAGCTCCTTCTTTCTTCCTAATAATACACAGTACAGTTCATTATTGGCAGAGTAATTCAAAGTAACCCCTTCAAAATCAGCCCATGGTGTGTTTAAATAGGTAAGATAAAATGTTTTCTTTTTATAAATGTGCATTGGCAATAAAAAGTCTGCACACTCCTTGGAGTTCAGATGATTACAATATATTGTAGATGTCACGGAGGCAAGACAAGAAGTGGTCGATCGAGATGAGGTCCCTGTGTAGCGTGACGGAGAACTCAAACGCGGATACACACGAGTGAGCAGGTTAGCCACGCAGTTATTCTGAGAACGCTCCAGCAAAGGAGTAGAGATTTCCACCAGGAAACCCGCGTTCCCATACACACACAGAGGGGTATATAAATGTTCCGCCAAGCGGTACTCACGTGAGTTGAGATGGAGAGATGAGGCGACCTACAAAGATGTCCACACATGAACTCAATGTCCGGTGCCGACTGAACCTTACTTCCTGTTTATATACCTGCGGGGATTACTTCCGGGACCTCGTGACCTCACGTGATTCGGTGCGTGTGACAGTAGATGTAGACACAATTCAATAGTGTTTGTTTGGAGTTAGCTTTTAATCCATAGTCTATATGTATACCATAAATATAATATAACAACCTGACCAGCTAATAGTTACTAAGATACAGAGGTGGGCAAAGGACCCAAATTTCATAAACATAGGCTATTTTACACAAAAAGGTGGATACACTGTGTATACAGGTCAGTGTGAAAGACATGAATATGACAAACATGCAATTGGTTGACTTCTTTATAGGCTAAACAATGGTTGTTCTAGCAAATGGCTTTGAAACTTTGGCTATGCTATTAGTGACTTCTTTATACAATTATATTCAGTGTTCTTATATTCCACTACATGAATAATTGGAATATGAAAACTTGAACTTCAAAAGGGTAACTTTTCTTGCATTTTATTAGTTTATCACTAACTTATTTTTTCAGTTATTTGTGGATAGTAGACAGTCTTTATTGAAGTCTTTATTAGAATTAATTTTACCTTCTCCAGTTGGTGCAGAATGGTGCTCTGTTGTAGGAGTCTCATTGGCCAGAGCATTAGGATGCTTGGAGCGCAGATGGCGAAGCATTGATGATTATTGGAATAAGATAAAGTTTGATCACGTATTAAGCATGACACTTTATTAGGAGTGTCCAGACTGAAGTGTTCCCACACTTGAGAACAGGGTCTCTTGCGTGCATTTTCCATATTGATATTAAACAAACAATGTGAGCAGAGGACGGCGTTCACAAGGACGGCGTTTACAAGCAGCAAACAAGTTTGTAGTTGAGGAAGGACTTTCATTCTTTTTGGGAACAGTGGTTGAGCCCGCAAGGTGTTTTAATTTACATTCATGCAACAGACATTCAAACGTTATTGTTTTTACTATAATTTTTTTAACAATAATACACCATGAAAAAAACATATAGGCATACATATAGGCATGACAATTATGGATATAATTATAACATTGGAATAAATGGACAGCGGGTATGGGACAGTGCAATAGATGCGCTCTGTGTTTGAGCCCTGCGTGACGTGTCAGTGAGGTAACGAAGCTTCATTTCCACAGGTCACGTGACAGCCTCATTTCAACCAATGCTCCATAACACTGTTTTGAAGCACTAGTGTGTCGAAAACTCGAGACGTGTGTCGACACTGGGTGTTGAACGACCCATCCCTAATTGCCATAGGTTTGCCTTGTTTCATTGCCTTGTTTTATTTGCTACTTTCGACTGCTCTCTGATATTTTGACGTTCTGCCTGTTTTTTTGGATTACGCTTTTGTCTCGCCTTGTATATTACTGTTTGCTGGTGTCTGACCCTGCCTGTCTTGACTACGATCTGTACAATAAAGCTCGCACTTGGATCTATTCATGCTTCTGACGAGTCACGTTACAAATATCACCTTGTAATGGGAAGGCTAATTTTTGATCAGATATTTTGATTATTGATTAGAAGGTGCTTCTAAAATTTTGACTGTGCTCCTAAGTTTTTTAAGTTTTCTAAGTTTGAAACAGAAAATAGTGGTTTTCATCTGGCCACTTTCTTGGTAAAGAAAACACATTTTTACTCAAAATGGATTTATAGCATTTTGAAACCAAATTCTTTATTATGTAACCAAAAGATTGTTACATATGTGTTGCACATTTTATACAACATTATTAAAAATGCAAGTACACAGACATAAGTTACTTAAAATAAAGTGTATTATGATTGTACTTAAGTGTACTTCATGTGTGTCACAAATCCTGTCTGGTCTGCCCGCCACCAGAGGTCACCTGTGCATCCTACTGATATTTCACATTACACAGACTGTTGCACCACACCCTGGACTACATTTCCCATCATTCATTGCGCTGATGACACACAGCTGTAACCAATCAAGCACTCCTCTTATGTTAGCAACTGTATGGAGCCACTCTGTTAGTTTCTAAGTCTAGTTAAGCCTTGATTTAACCCACCAGTACACATCTTAAATACATTTAATTCCTTTCTAATTACATTAAAAATACAGAATATTACACAGGCATAAGCTACTTCAAATAAAGTGTATCAAGATTGTACTTAAGTGTACAAGTAGCTGTGTAACATGTGTAACAGTGGCTGCCTGTTACATCTATATAATTACAAACTCTAATTACAGGCTGTTCCGTAACTTAGTTACATGGTAAGTACATTTTGTTTCATGTAAGTACAACGGATACTACTAAGTACTTGATTAGGTAATTACTCTGTATTATGGACACCTTAAAATAAAGTGTTACCACAGCTTTTGTTCAAGTGTCATTAAGGTATTAAGCCCATACCTCTCTACTGCTTATTTATTTTATTTATTCTTTCTGCTATGTCAAATTTGCTTGTTGTGTTACTGTTTTGTATTTTTAGCTTCTTGTTGAGCACCATGAAAGAGTTACACTTGAATTGTGTTGTACAGCTCTGCAGCAAAAGCCAAACATAGAGCTATGCCTATATTGAGCAGACAAAGCTGGGGTAACAACTTACTGTATTTAATTCAAGAGGAACAACAGCAGCACTAAGCAGCTGGGACATGAGAAGCCAGTGGGGCAAAGAGATAACAGATGCTTTTTTTTCCTTTTTTTTTTTTTTTTGTATGGGGTAGGGTATCTGTTTAACATTGTTGAATCAAAAAAGAAAGGCTGAAGAGTGAATGACACAGTTTCACCACCTTTGTTTAAGAAACACATTTTTTTCTCTTTTAGACATGAATAAGCAGTTTATTCTTAGAGTATATGGTTTTAAGCAATTACAGCTTCAAAACAATTTATCCAGTTTCTCTGATGATTATGCAACATTCTTGACTTAATTAAAAAGCAAATCATGAAATAGCATCTAGTCTTGAATAGTTTATGTTTACACATGTGACTTTAAAAAATGTTTTATTATTATCTGATGAAGTCATGAAAGGACATTAACGATAATAGACAAGAAATCATTGGGAAACCCATGTGTTCCACAAAACTGTGGGACAAAACTTTGCCCACTTTTTTTGAAAATGTATTTATTTACATTCAGTGTATTGTGGGGGAGTTTCTGCATGATGGTGGTTCATGGAAGAGCTGCTGGCCACAGGAATCTGCTAGAAAAAAATTGTATACAGTCAGCTTCCTTGCTTACTGATTGCTTTTTAAACAATTATTACACCCATTACTGAGTGTTTTACACATTTCCAATACATAGACACTGAACACTAAATCCAAATAATGTATTATTTTCAAGCTTCTCTTACCTCTGAGCTGTTAAGATCTTGGAAATGATTGAGCCTGAAACTCTAATTATCAGCTTCACCCCGTCGGTAATCGCCGCCCTTCACCAGGCTCCCGACGGGAGTGGGCGTGTGGGAGGAGGAGGGGCGCCGAAACATCCAGGTCTGGCGGCGTGTGATGAGGCACACCTGACGTGAATGAAGCCTCATCACCGCCGCTGTTAAAATGCCGAGCGCGCCTCTCCTCAGGAGACCGGTCTCTTCCCCGTGCATGCACGCTGGTGTCCTCGTGAGTCCAGGAAGGGTGCGGTAGAGGGACGAGCGCCGCCGATGGACGAGCTGCCGGACCCGTGGTCCGAGTGCGAGCCGCATGGAAATGGCTGCGGGCCAGGATGCCGGGCCTTCTCACCCGCCTGAGGAAGCGCCGCCGCTAAGGAATGGATGAAGCCGCTAAAGGAAGCCGCTACCCGTCATATTGCCGCGGACCCCGGTGGGGAGCGAGTGCGGCCGCTGGACTCCGCCCCTTACCTGGACCCTTCCCTTCTGAACACTGCCCCTCCTTCACGGATTCCCTTCAGGTCGAGGACACCAGATCCCCCATTTATTTTGGACACTTTTTTCCCCTTTTTGGACACTTTCAGTTTATAGAAACCTCTCTGAGGCCTGACGTCACGCCCACTGTGTCTGTTGCTTTTGCTTTGATCAGTTATAGTAAGAGATCTATAAATCTACCTCTGTCCAAAAAACTGGACAGATGAGTGCGAATTAAGGCTTGACCTTTCACAAGTGTACTGACCACACAATGATGTAAATATAGATATGAATGTAAAAGTTTAAGACACACCATATACTTTCCCTTAACATAATAACACTGAGAAGTGTTGCAGTAAGTGTAAGTGTACAGTGGTCCTTGAGCCAAATCCAGTGAAATGAAAGTAAAGGCAATGCCTGCAGTTATAGCACTGAAAATATTCACTCCCAGTGAGCCGTTCACCTATAGGCAGAAAAACAACATTAAGTTATTTAAAGGGGTCATTGGATGCTAAGTTCACCTTTACAAGTTGTTTGAACATTAATGTGTGTTGGCAGTGTATGTACAAATCTACCCTATAATGATAAAAATCCAGTGTTTTTTTTAATTAATCTGTAAAAATAATATTCCCTTTTTCAAATCGAGACATTCTCAGATGCCCGTCGTTGTGGCATCACACCGACAGAGGCCGCTCCCACGATAGTTGATTGACATGAGCGTCTTACCTAAGATCAGTTGTAACAGTCCAACCTCCATGTTTTGATGCCAGAGCAGGGATGTAAGTTAGACAAGAATTGAGCAATTGAGGTGTTGTGTTGCTGGATGTAATAATGAATGTAGTGGTCATCATTTACTCCCGACATCTGAGCCGCTGAAGATGCAGTGGATTACGTTTGTTTGTGAAGGGAATACGCCCTCCGATCTACATATATCCGTCTATGTTAGCGTGAATCATTTGTGATCTAGCTTCACTTACAGCAGAAGTGAGTTTAAGGGTTTTTTTTATGAATCTTTGCGATCGCCTATCCTAATAATGTGCTAGTTAGCAAGCTTAGTGGCTAAATGCTGCTAAAGTAAACAGGCTCGTCACTCCACAGAGAGAAGAGAGGGGCGGGTCGAGCAGAGCTCATTTGCATTTAAAGCAGCCTCGGCCAGAATGGGATGTTTTTTGCAAATCTGATTTTGGCAAGGTAAAAAGGGTGTTGTTTTACACTACCATTGAGAATTTTTAACCAAACTATATTAGAGACTTTTCATTAAGACCCTAAAGAATCATATCAACTGGAAAATGGGCATCCGATTACCCCTTTAACATGTTGTATTAACATGCTGTGTTAAAGTAGATGTAAAAGTATATGGAGTGTGCTGAAAATAAACAACTCGGCATACATAAAATATAGCCGCAAACTGCAATCACCAGGGTCCAATCACCAGTGCCTTATGTGGATGATTTAATGATACAATTGAAATGCATCTTGTGCTGGAACACCACTCTCTCATGTACATGCATACGACAGTTAGCAGAATATAGAGATTATGGTTTATGAAGTTTAAAATGTGCATGTTTTTCTTACAAAAAACACATTAATTCTCTTCAGGAGGCCATTATTAACCCTCTGGAGCCATTTGGAGCAGTTTTTTATGATGGATTGATGCACTTTTATTGGACTTCTATTGGACTATTGAATAGCAATGCTCATTCACTGCCATTATAAAGCTTAGAAGAGCCAGGACATTTGTAATATAATTTAGATTGTATTTATATGATAGAAGAAAGTCATACACCTTGGATGGCTTGAGGGTGTGTAAATCAAGAGGTAAATTTCATTTTTGGGTGAATTAACCCTTTAATAAATATATTATCAAATCAAAAGACAAACACATTTATTCATTACATTTGGTACACATGCATGGTTTCACAATATGCAAAAGTATACTAATTTTCATAAAGGTAGGCCATTCAGATTTTATGTTAGTAGTCGCTGAAATCTGATTGGCTGCAAGCTGCCATGTTTTTTGATGTAGCTGAGTCATATTGGTTATGTTATGACATTCAGCAAGAAAGATTCATTTTAACCAGTACTGCAGTTAGAGTGTTAAGGAATTTCAGTTGTAGGACCCCCTATAGTTTCACATCTTTGCATTATTTTAAATCTTAAAACTGAAATCAGTACAGAAAATCAATAGAAACATTATAATGTTGCAGCACTTCTGGTGCTTCGACCCGTAAAAATAACAATGGCTGTGTACATACCAAACACAAGCTGGAGGGTGAATTACGTTTGTTTTCTGCAGCAATGCAGAGTGAGCCTGCGATAATGTACTGAGAGGAGAGAGAAGGGCAAATATTGAGGCTTTTGTTGGAATATGTACAGATGGTACTCAACCAGAATGAACTTTTTACTGCCATGCGTATCATAAGATTGTTGCGTTTAAGACACTTGCTTGATTGCGTTCCCCATAACGTCAGCAGATGCAGCAGATCTCATTCCACAATCTGAGACATTCTACTGCACCTGATCTCTGCATTTGGAAAGTAATCACACTTCAAGCACTACCTACACAGTAATGTTTTACTCTAACAGTACTCAAATAGCTGGAACAATTATTCTAATAATTATTGTTATATTATATTTATTATAGTAATTATTGTTATTATTACTACTACTAGCAGTAATTTAATAATTATTTTATCTTCATTTATAAAGGAACACTACAGAGTCAGTATTACTGAGCAATGCTGACAACCATGTTGATTTTGCAAACGAGCGTCACAGGTGACTGAGTTGTATTTACTGTTGTGTCGGTACACATGGCAGTAATAGCCATTTTTGGTTGACCACCTACTGTAGCTTATATTAGAAAAGACAGAACACTAAACTGTATGAATTCTTACGATGAGAGATCCCCAGTAAGGAATCCCACTGTAGACAAAAAAGGATTCTGCATGAACTGTAGACACAATGCCAAACAGGAGAGTCATCAGACCGATCATTATCTGCACAGTCTGTGTACAAGAAGAAAAATATACATTCTAAACAGGACAAAATGTCTTTTATAAAGTAAAACAGTATCAAATTGACTTACTATTGTACTAGAAATGTTTTTTTTTTCATTGTTCACATGCATAATTCACATACTGATTTGTGGATATGCAACATTTGTCCTTTACTTCACATTTCTGAATAGGTTGTTCTTAAAACTAAATTGTAAATTTCAAATAATAAACCTTATGTTTGTGTCTTTACTGCATTGTCAACAAAGCAAAAAGTCATAGTCTTCAATAAAAATAGTGTATGCTTTGTTAATCTGTGTGCTCCACCTTCCTTAGAATTGATTCATGAAAAATGTCTCACCCCGAGAGCTTTTGGTTGACCTGTCAGAAACGCCTGAAGTCCTTGAAGAGGTGAAACTCCTGCTACCTGTTGTACATAAACAGGCGCAGGAGCATTTGGCACAATCCCAGCTGCTGTTGTTTGTATTGGTGGTTGCAGCTGGATGACAAAAGAATTCATGGGTACGGCAGTCGACATTCTTGATACGAGATCTGAAATTGACATTGCGATCGGCTTTCAATTGTACAAAACCATAGTGCATCGAAACATGTAACGGATATGATTATAATATAGATTTTCTACGTTAAAACAAATAGTACACTATAAACATAAAATAGTGTACCACAAACTTGGTCTTAATATTCCTAAACACTTCTGAATGCAGTTACATCACAGTTGTCAGAGTTATTGTTATCAACTAGAATAACTCTATTAAACATTGAAAACAAGGAATACACTGTATAACAAACAGCTCACGTTTGAACTGATCTATATCATTTACATTTAAGGCATTTAGGACATTTAAAAAAGCAGACATAATACAAAGATCATCACTTGTATAAAGTTAGACAAACAGTGTAAGTATAAAATGTATTGTTTTACCAGGAGGAAAAATCCTGGTGGTTTTTCACACTTTGTTCTGAAGTTCTGTTCACTCTTCTGAGATAAGCCAGTGCAAACACTTTTTCCCAGAATGAAAGGGGAAGCAGGTTGAGCTCAGGTGGCTATGACAATGGCAAAAGCTGGCCTTTTCATGAGATAATAAGAAGTTTAAAAACCACAAAAAAACAATAAAAAGAGAAGTTTTCATAAATATGTTCTGTTGTGCTTTATAACAAGTAATTTGCATGCTGGTTTGGAAACCAGGTGAAATTGCCATAGTGAAACATGTAACACTCTTCAGGTGATAACAGATTAAACCTTTTTGCACGTGTAATAAATCTAAGACCATTGGCATTCATCTTGTCAAATGAATGTCAGTCAAATAACCTGATGTTTGATAACAAAGTTCGGGAGGAGCATGATCAGATATTCAACTAATTTGGCACAGGTGCAACTCGTCTAACTAATCATCCAAACTAGCAGAAGTCATATATATGCACACAGCCGACTTACCTCCGTCATTCGACTGTTTTTCGGCATCCCCCCTCCACCCCAACTCCTCACTCTTAATCTATCCTCATCCTATACTTGAGATGGGGGGAGTTCTCTGGGTTTGGGCCATATTCCGGGCTCGGAGCCCTCCCCCAGGACAGCACGCCAAAATATGCTTACTGTTTACTCAACCGGATTAGATGTAAGGGTGAACTCGTGAAATAGTTGTGTTGTGAGTGCATACTAAAAACAAAGGATCTACACTTCACTGGTTTGATACAGCTTTGAAACAACACCATTCTACTAACACATGCTTTAAATTTCCATTCTTTGCTAAAATTCACTTTTTCAAGAGGACACATAGACTGTGAATATCGGGCTTCTTGTTTTCAATGATCCTGTTATCCTGTTGGAACATTATTTCAGATTCTGGTATTGTTTGGTTTTGTTTTGACCTTAGATTTTTTTCTAGTTTAGTTTAATCAAAATGGTGACTCTTGCAGAAATTGCTATATTAACAAACAACAAAAATAGTCACACTTGAGTTGTTCTTGGTCAAAATTGACCACTGTAGGAAACATGAAAAATACAGAACAATTGTTTGGAGGTACAACCTATAAATCAAGTTTTAGTCCCAAGTGTTGAAAAGTGAAGTACAACACAAGAAGCGTGCAGTTAATGAGATAATTAAGTGATTTTATTTTATTTTGATTCTTGCTATTTACTTTTTTTGGTGTATTTTTAGAATATGATTTGTATGAGTGTTATAGTGATTTAAATTAATGTTTCGTAGTCAACTGAAAGTCATTAACATTTAACTTCAGCTGATCGGTTTCTCCTTCAATTTATTTCTGTAATAATACACAAGTGCTTCTAGTGTTATTGCAGTTAATGAAAGAAAATTAAGAGTCAAGTGCTTAACTGACGCACTAATAACCATAATGATGACTTCAAATGAAGCGTTCAAAACGTCACTTAGCTGTTTATTCTCAAATACTATAACTATTATTATTTATTCTCTTTTCGGAGCTATTTAATCCTCCGCTGAGATCTTGTGAGATTTAATGTCTCCTTTTATTTCAGTTGATTTCATTTAAGGCTGCGTGACTATGAGTCCATTGTAGTTGTTTTTCTGCTCGTCTCTTCTCTTTTTTTGTTCTTGTTCTTCTTTCCTGCAGTGAATTTGCTTGTTAACAGCATGTGTTCATCATTAATGCATCATTTGCAGAATGGTAGTTCTCCATTATCAGATCTGGAGATGCATGAACTAGAGAATACATAGGACTGTACAGGCTTCGGTTATTGTTTAGTAACACGAAATTTCCTTGAAATACCATCCTAAAGAAAAAATATTAAAATGAACACTAGTACATTAACTTTATAAAAACAAAATTCCTCCAAAGGGAACTCAATTTAGTCAGACTGTGGATTTCTGTTTTGTGTGCTTCCCAAAATGTCTGTCTTTGCGAGTATTTACGTAAACACAACTGGTGAGGTCTTAAGTGAACATACTGTTTTTTAAAAAAAAACAAAAAAAACAACAATTGTTTGTGATGTGTGTCAGTACTGGGTCCATGCATTAGTGCAATACAGTGCACTCCACATTTGCTCATGTGACGATCCAGCTGGAAAATGCTTTTAAGGATTCATAATGGACATACCTTTTTATCAAAATGACATGAAAACATGCATATACTATATAAAAAATGTGCACATAAGAGAAAAATTAAAATAACCCTGGTGAAAAAACAAGCATGTGCTGGTAGGTATGTTTTGATGCTGGTTAGGAAGGTTTTGATGCTGGTTTAAGCTGGTCCTCTGCTGGTTTATTCTGGTCCTTAGCTGGTTTATGCTGGTCCTTTGCTGGTCCTTGACCAGCAACATGACCAGCAAAAACCAGCAAAGGACCAGCTTAAACCAGCTAAGGGCCAGCATAAACCAACATCAAAACCTACCTAACCAGCATTCCAGCATCAAAACAGCATATGCTGGTTTTTTCACCAGGGAAAACACATCCAAAATATCCATACATTTTTGTTTTGTTTTTTTTTTCATCTCAGTGTAATATGTTTGAAATGCTCTGTTGACTTTCACCTGTTCACTTGTTTTCTCAGTGATTTCATGTCAGCCAGATCTTATGTTATTTGCAGCAGCTCGCTGATACTTTGCCATTTATTTTTGAAGCTGTTATTTCAGTATCACTGTTAGTGAATGAGAATATTATGTAATGAATATTTACAGTGTCTATGGACACTATGCTTTTTCTGAGTTTGTCATAAAATATAGTGACCATTACACAGGATGCAAGAGATTCCCATTCTGTACTCCTCACTCTTCACATCTGATGATCTGCCACAACAGGTTTAAGTCATGTTTACAGTGTTTACAGTTTCATGGACAATTTTGAATTCTCTTTTGTGTATTATAACACTGGATAAATGCACACAAAATGTCTGTTTTGGCCAATATTCATTCATGTAAACACAGTTTATTATGTCTTAATTTAATATGTAACTAAATATAATATTTATTTATGTTTTTTTTAATATATATTTGTAATATAATGTAATATTCTATTATTGTAGCGGGTAAAAAGACTTTTATTTTGGTCTGGCGACGTGACGTCATAAGGCTGCACCGCGCTCCTTCATCTGTTATTCGGCTGGAGAAAGGTATGTGCTTTTAATCATTTAAAATGTTTAAATCAATACGATAATTGTATGTAATGCTGAAATGAATTATTACCGAGTGTAACACTGTAAATTAACTTATTTGGTTTATCTAGTAATATTAATGAAGGTTATTTGTGTGGGTAAAGCTCATCCAGACATGAATAACAGAAAAGGTACGTCTCATTTCGCTCCCTGTATCGTGAAACAGTTTATCATAAACATGAATTCGGTCACTAGCAATTAGTGATGGAAAAACGGAGCTTTTTGAAACTGTTTCGAGTCATTTGAATCACAAAATGATTCAGTGATTCGAAACGCTCGAATCGGCGCACGCTGATGACACCTGCTGCTCAAAACGGTGTAAATGCAACGAGAACAACAAATACAAACATGTATAATGGACAACTGCAAATGCTTTTATGAAAGTGTCACCTGTTAAATGTGATCTAAAAATCAGCAAATACCAAAAATAAATCTTAATAAAAAAAAGAAACAAACCTCACATATAATTGAATTAATTTGAATGCTAATTTTGGTTGTGTTTGTGTTCTCAGATCAATTTAAGTCATTAACTTTCATTTTGACTGACTCCCTTACCAGTGTGCTGACTACTAGACTATTACTTTCTGTTAATTATTCTCATCTTAAACACACAGAAATCACAACTGAGATCCACGTGGCACACTAAGATGGTGTTTATTAAAGAAGAGTGTGAAGACATGAAGATTGAAGAAACATTCAGAGTCAAACATGAAGATACTGAGAAACAAACAGGTTGGTTTTCATTCTCAAAGCTGAACTCATTTGATCCTTATTAAAATGTTCAGCTCTACAGAAATGAATGATGTTTTAAAGCAGTGGTTCCCAAATGGTCTGCCCGTAGGACCCACATTTTTGCATGGTGATTAAGCTGTGACCCATAAATATTCACAAAAATGGATGGCACACACTCAAGTACTGTCCCAATTTACTCGACAAGTAAAATACAAAAACATCAAACAGCCCTGGCTGTTTTGGTCCAGTGTTTATATATATATATATATATATATATATATATATATATATCAGAGTATGTGAGCGGAGTGGAGCGACAACAATTTCCCCTCCGCGCTCCGTGCATTTTATAACCGCTCCGCTCCAGCTCCGCTCCGGGTTCACCGTTTCCCGCTCCCACTCCACTCCTTGCTCACTGATACAAGAAACACCGCTCCGCCTTCGCTCCGCGTCTAAACTATATCAGTACGTTTGAAATACCACAGTTCTGTTCATAACGTATATTAAAAGAAGAAAGTAACAGAAATAAACGGAAGTATAGTTTTAAAGTCGCTTATTGGAACACTAGTACGCAAACTTTTTTCCTCATGCCAAGCTAACATGGTTGTCAGTCAGCATTAAAAGGTATAATTGCTGCTTTTTGCAGTGCAAATGTTTGTGATTAAAAAAAATAATAATAATAACAATACGTTTCGTTAGTTATTTTACATACAGATCGCTGCATTTCTTATAGATTTCTTCTCATTTGAAATCGGATATACAGATGAAGTACCACAGTAAGTTTACATTTGTTTGAATGCATTATTACATCACGCTTTCACTTGAAAATATTCAGTATCTTGAAAGAACAAACTAATTCATTGACAACTGTAATTTTCTGCTCATGTCTATTGGCGTCATCCTAGTTTTCACATTCTTTCTAATTTGAGTGATCCATCTCCATCAAGCTAGCTAAAAAGGCTATGTTTAACACGTGAATTCTTGCTATATATGCAGTTATATTATGGGTCGTTGTCATGAATTGTACTCGTGATGGAGCGGTAGCGGAGCGTTCTTGGAGCGAGTAAAAACCACAACGCTCCGACTTTTAAAATTTCCGCTCCTCACTCCATTAAAAATCACACCGCTCCACTCCGCGCTCCGCTCCCACTCCACTCCGCTCATAAACACTCTGATATATATATGTATATGTGCCAACAAAAAGTATTCACACCATTTCTTTTTTTTTTCATTTTATGTTGCAGCTGTTGTTAAACTGCTTTACCGCTTTTTTTTCCCCCACATCTACACTCTACAATCCATACACCACACAACAAAGCAAAAAACATGTTTGTAGCAAGTTTGCACATTTATTAGAAATGAAAAACTGAAGGGATTCTAATGGATAAGTATTTATACCCTATTCTGGGACACTTGAAATTTAACTCGGGAGCATTCATATCACAACTCCACTTTCAGAGCAAAAATGTACAAAAAATGTATTCACTCTCTTGTCATCCAAATTGTTCATGTCTTTCTGTCTTTAATCCTGAAGAAATTATGCTTTTTGAGGAAAGCATTTCAGGATTTTTCTTCATATAATGGACTTCATTGTTGCCCCGATTTTGAACTTCCAAAATGTAGTTTAAATGCAGCTTCAAAGGACTCTAAACGATCCCAGCTGAGGAACAAGGGTCTTATCTAGCAAAACGATCTGTTATATTTTTTGGAAAATAAAAATTTGTTTACTTTTTAAGCACAAAAGCTTGTGTAGCACAGATTCTGGGATGCACGTCCACGACACTAAGTACTACTGAATCACGTCGAAAGGTCACGCAGAAAGCAAACGCGCAAAGACTAAGGAAGTGCAAGTAAGTCTAATGCTGTTTACAAATAAAAAGGTATAACGATGTCAGACGATTCTTAAGTTGTAGAAGAAAATGAGATGGAGTTTTTTGCCTTACTCTACCTTTTTGAGCCGGAGTACATAGACGGCATCCCAGAGCCTGTGCTACATGAGCTTTTGTGCTAAAAATGTATATAAATTTTTATTTTTCAAAAAAAAATGACAGATCGTTTCGCTAGATAAGACCCTTCTTCCTCGGCTGGGATGATTTAGAGCCCTTTGAAGCTGCATTTAAACTAGATGTTGGAAGTTCAAAAATGTTTGAAGTCCATTACATGAAGAAAAATCCTGAAATGTTTTCCTCAAAAACCATAATTTCTTTGCAACTGAAGACAGAAAGACATGAACATCTTGGATGACAAGGGGGTGACTAAATTATTTGTAAATTGTTGTTTTGGAAGTTGGAAGAGTTCTCCTTTAATAGCACCTCACATGATATTTATTACATACCTACCATGAAAATCGAACCAATCACATTCAATCGTAACCGATCATATCCAATTATAGTGCGTTCGAGGCATTTCCTCCTCGTGATATTTCTCCATTCACTTTCAATTACTTCCACTAAACCCACAGCATCCTATGGGGTCTCTGTTAAAAGTCAATAAGCTCAGGAGAAGCAAGTCTCCGCTATACCTTTACCTGCAGGTAGCCGGACAGTGTTACTCTATAAAAATGAGTTTTTACTTTTAATGTCACATTTAGTAATGTTTGCGTTGTTTAATATGTGTAATATTGATTATTTTCTCATTCCATTTTTTTTTTTCAAAAGGAAATGCCCCTGATACACACACACACAAACACAAACAAACAAAACAGTTTCTTCTGGTCCTGATCTGATTCCAACTATGGTCTTTCTAACCATGTGTATCACCACAGAAACTGTTTTATTGTTTGTATCACTCCACTTGCAGCATTTCTCTCAGTGAGTGTCATGACAGGAGACCAAAACCACTATAATTTTGTAAATAATACTATTTTGGTGTCACTATGTAGTTTGTTAATGTGAAAATTTGCTTTGACTTTCTGAGATGTGAGCTCCAGAGCGTCAGCGGCTGTTCAGCTCTAATGAACCCGCCAAGAGCGGATCTTCTGGAATTTACCGCTGGCTCTGATAGTGGTTGAGCATGAGATATAATTCGTTTTGGGTAAATCTAACAGACAGTCTTTGGTCTCAATCTATTATTTGTTCCAGACCAAATAGTTTTGGCTGAGGGCAAACTCTCATCACGTTATATTTTTTATGTAACTTCAGTGCTGTATATACGAGCACTGCCTTTTTACTTTGGACTGAATTGCCTTTGCAGCTTTGATGATGGATGTTCTTTTTTATTAATTGTTATTTTTCAGTAAATACTTCACATAAAAAAGTAGTATTTAATAATGTGTGTGCTAGTGATGGTGATTTTAGTTATATTTTTTTCACCATTAGATGGGGACAAGAGACTGTCTTTATGAGTCAGTAGCAAAGAGTTTGGTTGTAAACAAGGGTTGTACAAAAGAAATGTATTTTTACTTTTAACAACATCTTGTATTTTTTTTAACCCTCTATGGTGCTGTGTTGCCTCCAGGCAACACAGACTATTTTTGTTTTTTTAAATAAAATGAGCCACCCATTTAATGAATCAATGCTATCTTAGTAAAGAAGAAGTCAAATACTAACAAATGAAATTGCAAAAAAGTGGTCACATGACTTCATATTTTATCCAGAGAAAGGTGCAGTTTTCATCAGTTTTCATTCATATAATTGCCAACAAAAAATCTGAATCATCTTCACTGGTTAGTAAAGAAGTATTTTCAAAAACATTTTATAATATATCATCAAATATATCATAGGAAATTACAAAAAACTGCATGTTGCCTCAAGGCAACATTGTACCGTAATGGAATCACATATGGCCATACCAGGCATATAGCATAGCATACGTGTATATGATATTTCTAAGAAAAAAGTTAGAATTATCTAAATGTATTTGCATTTTTGCATGATATTGTAATGCACTTATAAGAAATGTAATGCATATACAATATCTGCACATATTCTGTGGAGATTATAATGTTTTGGAATGATAACAGATGTGATAGTTTGGTTATACTTGTGATCTGCGATGGTACAGTGGTACAGATGTGGGTATGAAATCATACTTTTTGTTAAATATGAGATGTGCAAAACATCAAAAATGTGATAAATCAATTTGTTCAAACGTTTGATTAAAGAAACTGGTGTTTTAAATAAATTTATTATTTTTTTCTGCATGAAAATATCAAATGTTTAATTTTGTCCATTGTGGTACAATGTTGCCTTGAGGCAACAAACTTTTAAAAAATAACTAAATAAAAAAATTATAAAAATGTTTATTGATATTGTTATAGTGTCCAATTTTAAGCAGGAAAAACAACACAAATAATTTTTTCCTCATTGATATCATATTGCGTACCGTAGAGGGTTAACAAAAAAAAAAGTAAGAATGAAAGAGTACATGAACAAGATGTTTATTTGCTCTATTACAAGCTAAACTGGCCTTAAACAAGATTTTTTTTTATAATGGGTTTTGAGGGAAATGCTTTTATTACATTAAACAAAGTTAAGGATTTTTCATGTTAAGCATCATTGGGGAATCCTAGAGTATGCTGTATGACAGCACAAAGTCACACAAGCCATGATATAAAGGAAATAGAGAAGAGCAATATGTCTTCTTCAGATGTAATGTTTAACCTGTAGATTAGTGTCGGGGAGATTAACGCTATAATCTCCTTTGTAGTAGAGAAAGCTGCTCACATGTAGTCTACACAGGGAAAAGAGAACCACAAAGACGTTGAATTAAACATGAACGCAGTTTTTTTTTTTTATCTCAATCAGCCTTTCATCATAAATACCGTCCCTGATAATCATAACATATACCTACTGATTTTTGTGAATGAATGACTCACTCTACCTGTTGCTGAAGATTATCCTCGGTGGAGATTATCATTGTTACTGTACTGTTATTCCTCCAGTTCTCAGATGTACAATGCTGACTGTTCTGTCGAACTGAATTTATGGAAGCAAATTTTTAAAGTAAAATACAACCCTTAAATAGCATATCATAAATCATATTTATATACAACCATGCTGAATTTCAGCTCCTAAAAATGCAAGCCCTGAGAATAGGATGCATTAAAATGCAAGCACTGCTATTGCAATGCATTTCTTTTCAAGTAGTGCAATTCAGAATGCTTTTTTATTTCACATAAGCTTGTCATTATTTTACCTCCATAACATATTGAACTTGTGTCCTCGAGAAAAAGACAGGATCTCAAGGCCATGACTACACATTATGTGGCCACAAAATAAGAATGTTGCTACTTCAACAAAATGATTGCATGACCACGACAAAACTAAACCAAACATGTTCCTTCCTGGTCACCGTATATTATTATGCTCATTTCTCTTCTCTGCAATAAACAAATCGATATAGTATGCATACTATATTATGGGGTCACTTGACTGATTGCACAGATACTATTGGAAGAAAGCTGAACTGGATGATGTCACTGAATCATAGATTAACTGACTTCAGCTGGAAAAATTACTCTTTGTCATTATCCTCTTGTATTATTGCACTATTTTCCTGTTTGACTCTGTAAAGCTGTTTTGATACGATCAGTATCATATAAAGCGCTATATAAATAAAGATGACTGCTGCAGCCTGAAATATAAGAGCCAAATAGTAAATGAAAGATTTGATTTTGTGTTAAATTCTGCAGTCACAGAATCACAAAATCCTACAGAGGCTATTTAAGCATGGTATAGTTTTGGTAACTGGCAGGTTTTATAATGGTTTAATAAGTGCCATCTTGAAATGTATTTGAGTCATTTCCTGAAACAGTAAAGAGTGAACAATCTTGAGAAGAGAATTACAGGCAACTCCTCTTTGAGTAGCTTAGTGGATATCTAGCATATATGTTGCTGGTCTTATATTGTATTGATGCATGTTGCTTTGTGTCATTAAAATGGGCTTAACTTGTATTTGTCTCTTTCTGCTTTAGATCTGATGCTGCTGAAAAAGCAAAGTGAAAAACTAAATGAAATGGAAGACAAAGATCAGTATGAGAAACATGATTTCACTAGAGAAAATTTGTTTAGTTGCTCACAAACTTCACAAAAGAAAGCTCAAAAGACAGGAGCTAGAAGTCATTTCGTCTGCCAACAATGTGGAAAAAGTTTCTTTAAAAAAGGAAACCTTAAAGAGCACATGAAAATTCACACTGGAGAGAAACCTTACACGTGCCCTCAATGTGGACTAAGTTTCACTCAAAGAGGAACCCTTAACAGGCACATGAAAATTCACACCGGAGAGAAGCCTCACACCTGCAAACTGTGCGGAAATAGTTTCATGCGAAAAGGAGACATTCAAAAACACATGAGAGTTCACACTGGAGAGAAACCATATACCTGCCGACAGTGTGGGAGGAGTTTCCGTCAACAAGGAAATCTCAACATCCACATGAGCGTTCACACCGGAGAGAGATATTTCAACTGCCAACAGTGTGGAAAAAGTTTCACTACAAAGGGGAACCTTGTAGTCCACACAAGAATTCACAATGGAGAAAAGCCATTCATATGCCCCAAGTGTGGAAAGAGTTTCTGTCAACAAGGAAACCTCAATGTCCACATGAGAATTCACACTGGAAGGAAGCCTTACACCTGCCAAGTGTGTGGAAATAGTTTCAGATGCAAAATATCCCTTAATAACCACACAAGGATTCATTTGAGACAGTTTCATGTTTTATCAGTGTAAAAGTTTCACAGACAGAAAACACTGTAATAAGAGAGTAGCCTTTCATGTGCCACCACTGTGAAAAATCTGTCTCAGACTAAGCAAACCTTAAAGGGGTCATCGGATGCCCATTTTCCACAAGTTGATATGATTCCTCAGGGTCTTAATGAAAAGTCTATAATATACTTTTGGTTAAAAATTCTCAATGGTTGTGTAAAACAACACCCCTTTTACCTTGCCAAAATCAGCTCTGCAAAAATCATCTCATTCTGGCCGAGGCTGCTTTAAATGCAAATGAGCTCTGCTCGCCCCGCCCCTTTCTTCTCTCTGTGGAGAGACGAGCCTGTTTACTTTAGCCGCATTTAGCCACGTTTAGCCACTAAACTTCCTAACTTGCACATTATTAGGGAAAGGCGACCGGAAAGATTCATAAAAAAACCCTTACACTCACTTCTGCTGTAAGTGAAGCTGGATCACGAATGATTTGCGTGAACATAGATAGATATATGTAGATCAGGGGGCGTATTCCCTTCACAAACAAACGTAATCCACTGCATCTTCAGCGGCTCAGACGTCGGGAGTAAATGTCGACCACTACGTTCATTATTACATCCAGCAACACAACACCTCAATTGCTCAATTTTTGTCTAACTTGCATCCCTGCTCTGGCATCAAAACATGGAGGTTGGACTGTTACAACTGATCTGAGGTAAAACGCTCATGTCAATCAACTATGGTGGGAGCGGCCTCTGTTGGTGTGACATCACAACGACAGGCATCTGAGAACAGCTCGATTTGAAAAAGAGGATATTAATTTTATAAATTAATTAAAAACCACTGCATGGATTTTTATCATTGTAGGGTAGATTTGTACATACACTGCCAACACACATTAATGTTCAAACAACACGAAAAAGTGAGTTTAGCATCCAATGACCCCTTTAAGATTAACAAGAGAATTCACAGTGAAGAGAAGCCTTTCATATGCCCTCATTGAGGAAAGAGATTCAGATCTAAAGAAAACGTAACAGATTTGGTATGAACAGAAAATAAAAACAAAACACAGAAATGGTAAAAGCAGGCCCAGTACTCTTTATTCATGTTCCCTCTTTGACACTAGACCAGGGTTGTAACAAATGACTTTATTCATTTAGCACAGGGGTGTCAAACAGGGTTGTTTAGATTCAACCCTAATTAAACGCATCTGAACTAATCAAGTCCTTCAGGCTTATTTAAAAACAACATGGGCTGAAATTTTGCAGGGCTGTGGTAATTTTTGCAGTTTGACAACTTTGATTTAGCAGAACATTGTTTTCAAACATACCTCCTGATTAAAGCTGTAATACAGCAGAATACATGATTGCTTTGAAGCATTGTTGTAAAGTAATAGTTTACTTTGTAACAGTAAGGAATGTTTGGCAGCAAGTATTACTCACTACCATGGCAACCATCTGTCCATGTTTACGCTTCTCGTAGCAATGTGAAAAATATCTGTCTGTTTATACATGTAAAGTGTATAATTGGAACACAGTTCATTGATATAATTAACAAGCTGATGATCAGGTGAGAGAGAGAGAGTGAGCGAGAGAGATGCAGAGCAAAGCGTGTGCAGAGCAGGGGGGATGTGAGGAACAGGAAAAAAGCAGCGCAATATAGCCTTGTCCCCTTTGTTACATCTTCCTGGCGGTGGGGTTTCTGTAAATTTCAGGGTTTGTGATGTCACCAACCCGGGAAGTAGCTTGTTGTAATCCCTACCAGCCATAATTGTAGGCATTAAACTGGCAGAATTTTAAAAGACAATATCTCCGTTTGCATTGAACTTTAAGCGTTGTAACTTTGTAGACATTGTTTATGCTCAAACAGCAACATTACACACTAGCTAAAGTTAAAAAAAACAATGAAATCACAATCAGCCAGCCCCCTTTAACTACCTTTTTTTTTTCCAATTAACTTACACAGCTTTGAGGTAGGTGTTATTGGATAATAACTACCTGGTAAATGTGTTTCTTTCCCTGGTTTAACAATTGGTATTATCACTGCCAGTTTTCATACTTTTGGAATTACTCCTTCTTTCCAGATCTTAAGTATCAACTTAACTAATTTATCTGGTAAATGCTTGAACATTTTTATAACCTAAATTATCTTGTCTGGGTGCAGTATTAGCACAGCTTTGTAAAGCAAATCTTAAAACAATATGAGCTGTTTTGTACAGCTAAACATTGCTGGAAGCAGATGAGACTGGAAGCCAGACGCATTCAATTTATTAAATTTGGCCTTTTTATACAATATCACTGTCTTCAGCCATTAAGCCAAGTTTTCTTAACATAAACAAGTAATGTTTGCTTTATAAATGGTTGTCTATCAGAGAAAAACACTTAACTTGCATGCACTTTGCATTCTTATCTGGGCTGCTTGCCTGCATAGTTTGTATCATCAGTATACTGAGTTTGGCCTTTTAATATTACTTTTTTAATGCATTTAGTCATGTTAAGTTTTTCTTTAAAACTCTATGGGAGGAAAATGCTTTACAAGTACACATTGCTTTCATATTCTGGGCTACTCTGCTTGCAAACTCCTTTCAGAAATGCAAAGAATATCCACATAGTTTTAAGGTGAATGTAATATTTTAGTCATATCAACATCAGTTATTGTTAATTTTCAAAGTGTAATTGGTCATTTAAATATATGTTTTTAAAAGGAAAAAGTATCTGTATCGGTATCAGTATTGGCGATACTGACCCTGTGTTCACTTGGTATCGAATCGAGCTGATATGTTCTCTCCATTTGATTCCTTAATTCTTAATTTATTACATTGCGCAACATTTTTAAGTATCAGTACTCCTGTGTCCTAAAAAGTCACATGATCATTCTTGAATGCATGATAAACCCCAAGAAAAACTTTATACATGGCCACTCTCAAGTATAAGGGGCTTTCCCTGATATTAATGCTTGGACTATGTACGCTGTATGCATCTGTGGCGCGTAATGCTCCGACACGGTCACCAGAGCTGATGTTATGTTTACACCAGCAGCGGCGCACACGTTTCTGAAGCGGCTCTCCGTGCTGTTTCTGTAAAGATACATGTATACCCCTCTTTCAATTCAGTAGAGCCAAAATCAGTCCAAATCCCACCAAAATCCGTTGCCATGACTTATCGTGAGAGGAACAAATTAAGTTTTAGTCGCATAACTTCGGTTAATGGAAACGTTGTCATTTCACAATACTTTTTTATTGACGTATAAAACATTGCCAAAGTTTTTTGAGCAAATCTGTAATGGAAACACGCCTTGTGACAGGTGCGTGCCATGCTGTCATCAATATTATTTTTACTGCATTATCTATCTTTCAAAGTAGCACGGTTTTCATTTAAAAGAAAAATATAAGAGGATATAGTGAGAGAAAAAGACCACATCAAGTGCTGTCTTATTTTTCTTTAAAATTGATCAAATTGTGTCATAGGCTAAGTTTTTATTATTATTTATTATACTTTATTTGACCCTCTAACTCTAGCACTCACTATTCTAATTCCATTCTTAAAAAAAAACCTTGACCCTTTAAACTTGCACTCTATTCATTTAGTAACTGCTTATTTTCTTAAAAAAAACCACTAGCTCGCTAGCTTCTCTATTCTTTTTTTTTATCTGTTTTCATTTTATTTATTATACAATTAACAAAAAGCTTGATTTTGATTGCTTCCATTATCCTCATTTGTAAGTCGCTTTGGAAAAAAGCATCTGCTAATTGACTAAATGCAAATGTATTGATGTAAATCTGAACATGCAGCTTATTGTAGGGTTAACATCTGGTCTTTTGAAACATTTATAAACTATCATTGTCATTTGTAATAATTAATACTACACACAAATGTAGTTACTCATTACGTTTATTCACAACATATAAGAGTCATTTAATGAACTCGATGAACACAAAAGGAGATGTTAGACACAAGATAGTGTACAGAGAGAGATCTCATCATCAATAAAAACAAAAAAGGAACAAGTGAATGAAAGATTTTGTGTGAGTGTGTGTGTGTGGTTGTCTGGGCAGATATTGTTTATGTGAGCTCAACCTCAACCTCAAGCCAAGACATTTTGAAAGGAAAGTACAGCTCTTTTTTTCTCATGAAGGGACTAGGAAGAAGATGGAGAAGAAACTTTTATCAAACAAGTACAATGTTTGAATGATAAATTATATATCATTGTAGAGCTGAGAATGTCCCCTTTGCAAATCCCTTAAATATACTAATTTCAGGGCCTGAGCCAAGCCACTGCTAATACTGTGCAAAAGTGATTGTTGAAAATGCTCTGCATAAAAATGGTCTTGTCTCCTTATGGTTTTGGATCAAACATCTGCAAAGATAAGTTTGAAAATAAACTATAACATGTAATGGGACTCAGTGCATAAAATGTAATATATTTATCAGGGTAGTCTTGACACCAAAGCACAGGTAAGTTGTATACCAAATTAAAACCAAATTTTGAAAAAAAAAAAAAAGCATTAGGCTTGTTTATCATTCTCAGGTAAGCCTGGGAAGCTGCTCTGACCTTTGACCTCTGCCAAATCTGATAAACACATAAATTACTGCTTATACTGCAAAACACGTAGTATTGCTTGAGATGTGATTATTTGCAAATAATGTTAGCATTTCATCCAAATTTCTATATGTACATTAATTATGATATATGGTTTCCAGCAGTGGTTAAGCCTTTAAAAATAGCAGTAAAAAATTTTGAATGCGTCTATGTGTATGTGTATGTGTGGTTTTGGTAGATATTGTTTGCGTAATATCATTGTGTGTGTGTGTGTGTGTGTGTGTGTAATTTTGGCAGATATTGTTTGCGTAATATCATCGTGTGTGTGTGTGTGTGTGGTTTTGGCAGATATTGTTTGCATAATATCATCGTGTGTGTGTGTGGTTTTGGCAGATATTGTTTGCGTAATATTAAACATTTCAAATGAAAGTGGAGCTTTTTCTTCTCATGAAGGGACTAGGCAGGAGATGAAGAAGAAAACTTTTATCAAACTGTTTCATTAGTGGTCCTTGCTGATATCAAAACATAACCAGTCTGCCATACTAATTATTATTATCATGGGCCAAGCACTGAGTGTGTGATAACATTTATTATATCCATTAGCTTTTAGGTTGGCTTAAAAAAATGAACCTACTGATGTTCTGTTTAAGCTTAAGAGCCCAAGCACTGTGGTGGCAGGTGGTGGCACAGCCTTTAAAAAGGCAGGCTATTAACACACTGGCATGAAGACAATGACGAGAAATGAAAAAGAGGAATTGTAAAATAACTTTGGCACACTTTGTTTGATTTTGATCAAACTTCAGCAGTTTGTTTGTTGTATATATAAAAAAAATCTATATATTATGTATACATGTGGGTTGAAAGGACCCTTGCACCTGGGCTCACTGCCACCTGGTGGCTTTAGGAAAACAGCGAACGGTAAGCAATATGAATTTAAAATGGTAAATGCAGGAGGAATATGTCAAAGTCATTTACATGTGCCAAACTTCCTGCTGACAGCTGGTGGTGCTACAGCTATAACTGAATATTGGCATGTAGATGTCTTCAGGTCAGGACTTTTATCAAACATATACAGTTCGTTGGAGATTAAACATTGCATGTTTAAGTTAATGTAAAACAAATACAAGTAATTTCCTGTTGCCAGCAGGTGGCACTATGATTATAACGGAATATTGGCCATTAGATGTGTTCAGGCCAGGACTCTTATCGAACGTGTGAAGTTTGGGGCAGTTTGGACAATGTACAGCTGGGTTACAACAACTTTTTTCCATGGTAAAACCTTGAACTTTGTCAGGCCGCCACGGACACGCCCTTCAATGGAAACTCAAGATCTTCACAATTTAACATCACAACGGCCTTTAGAATAGACTGATCAAATACAACATTGATGTCATTAAATCTCTAGGAGGAGTTTGTTACAGCATAAAACATGTTACTTCCTGTTGCCATAGGTGGCGCTATGACTAAAACTGAATATGGGCATGGGCATGTGATCAGGACAGGACTCTTATCAAACATTTCCATTTTTGTGCAGATCAGACATTGTATACCAGAATATAACAACTTCCTGTTTCATGGCGAAACATTGACATTTTTTAGGCCGCTACGGACACACCCTTCAATGAAAACCCAAGATCTTCGCAATTTAACATCACAAAGGGCTTTAGATTAGAATGACCAAATCTGGTGTTGATCTGTTTAAATTTCTAGGAGGAATGTGTTTTTAAACACCAAATAAATATGAAAGAATGTTTCATGTGGCATGTAATTGCTCAGTTAATGTTTCAACCATTAATGAAGTCAATAAAACAGCTTGTAAACAATGTGTCATGCATCATTACATTTACCTCAGGCAAGTCATTCAGTGTTCACAAGAGAAACTAGAGAAATTATGAACTCTAGAGAAGAGCATTTCATTAAACATATGCAATGTATTAGCTTCTATATTGATTTTTTTTTTTTAATGCAAGACTTTACAGTATAACTAAAGACGGCTTCATCTCTTTCCAACTAGCTTACCGTTAACTTACCAGCCCTCTCATCGTCTTCATTTGTTGTCGTCTTGCTTGTTTTAAGGAAAAATATACTCAGCTTAGTACATTTGGCCACATTGGTTTTTAGAGCTTTCTTTTTTATTCTGGCCTTTTCAGTGTTACCTTCGCGCTTTCTGTTATCCATTTTTTTCTCTTATTTCTTGTTCGCACATCACTTACAAATGACTTTTTTTTAGCAAGGTACTGCTGTTGGGGGAGTCCAAGAAAAACTGATGAGGATGTTGAAGATCTTGATGAAGATGTTTATTGTACCTCTGGTTCAACAGAGTCAGAATGAACCCCGAATATCCTAGGCTCAAACCTTTTATACACTTAGAGTTTACTACCCTTAAAGGAGAAGTCCACTTCCAAAACAAAGATTCACATATAATGTACTCACCCATTGCAGAGATGCTCACAAGTCTCTGAGCTAGAGTCCAAGTCAAGTCTCAAGTCTTTGAGCTAGCGTCCAAGTCAAGTCTCAAGTCTCTTTATTATATTAAGTCTCTGGTTATAATAAGTGTTGCATCACGTACAGTGACCCATCCAACACTGCATAGCTATATATAAGGAATTCAAAGCATGTAATATGTTATAATGACTCCTTTATCTATTAGCATACAGTATCAGCTTTGATTTTGGTATATAATCAGTGTAAACAGGCTATTGCAACTAGAGCTGAAGATCTTTGCCCGAACCCGATGAAACCCAACGGGTTCGGTCGGCTCGGGCTTAATTCATATCATTTTACACGGGCTCGGGCTTGCGCTCCGGCTTGCCCGGTAATTTAGCGGTCATGTGGTGCGTTTCGATTAGCGCGAGAAAGATGCGAAAATGGATGCTGAGGAGGTGAAACGGAGGCATTCGCAGCAGCAGTGAAAAGGTGTTCAGTCGACATGTTTGTTCGTTGTCCTCTCATGTGTGGCGGCCGCGCCTAAAATAAAAAAAAATTAAAAATGTGTGGCCACGCGCAGCAGATACACCTCACGTGTTACATGGGCAGGTTATAGGTAACGGAGGGAGGGGAATAACAGCGAGCTCATCAGTTGTTTCCTAAAAATAAACATTGTTCACGAGTCCCGCAGCTCGAGTCCGAGTCTAGTCTGAAGTCTTTCGAGGACGAGTCTCAAGTCGAGTCTGAAGTCACTGTGTGTGCGACTTAAGTCGCACTCGAGTCCGAGTCTCAAACTCGAGTCCCCATCTCTGCCCCATTGTTATCCAAGATGTTCATGTCTTTCTTTCTTCAGTTGTAAAAAAAAAATGTTTTTTGTGAAGATTTCAGGATTTTTCTTAAACGATCCTAAATGCGGTTGTAAACAATCCCAGTCAAGGAAGAAGGGTCTTATTTAGTGAAACGATCGGTTATTTTCATAAAAAATAATACATTTTATACACTTTTTAATGTCAAATGCTCATCTTGTCTTGCTCTGCCTGGACTGTTTTTGTTCTGGTTCATGACAGTTAGGGTATGTCAAAAAACTCCCATCTCATGTTCTCCCTCATCTTCAAAATCGTCCAATATCACTGTTTTACCTTTTTTGTTAAGGGTGTTTGATCTCCTTTGCATGTTCACTTTGCAAAGACCGGGTCGGTACTTCTGCAGCGATGTAGTATGATTTTGAAATGATTTTTGAAGTTGAGGGAGAAAATATGATTGAGTCAGAATACACAGTGTTCAGGCAGAGTAAGACAAGATGAGTGTTTGAGATTAAAAAATATCTAAATTGTATTTTTTTAACGAAAACAACCGATCGTTTCGCTAGATAAGACCCTTCTTTCTCAGCTGGAATCGTTTGAAGCCCCATTTAAACTGCATTTTGGAAGTTCAAAATCGGGGCACCATATCAGTCCATTATATGGAGAAAAATACAGAAATGTTTCCCTCAAAAGACATAATTTCTTTACGGCTGAAAAAAGAAAGACATGAACATCTTGGACGACAAGGGGTGAGTACATTATATGTGAATCTTTGTTTTGGAAGTGGACTTCTTCTTTAATGTAAATGAAGTTGCTCCTGTCTGGTCTGTATGTTAATTAACACCCTTTTGTCTGAGATGGTTCTCGGTGTCCCACACCCATCCTATGCTACAACTGGTCACCATTTGCTCAGGATGTAATTATCCCAAACGGTCCACTTACAAATGATGTGCTCGTACATTATCGGACGTTACAGAGCTGTAGCATTTAAATACTTTTTTTTTTTTGAAAGAAAATATGGTGGACAATTACAACTATACAATATTGAATAACTTTACTTTTTACAGTATAATTACATTATTTCCATATATGTGTGTTGCTTTTATAAAAATAATACACTAAACACACTATGTGGTCTTTGTAAAGCTAACAGATCATGAACAGTTATAAGTAAAATATATCACCTTTACGTTCTGTGCATCTTAAATCAGAAACACTTCTACGTTTATTTTCCCTTTTCAACTACTCAAAACGAATATGTGCTTCTACAAACATTTTGTGTTTTTATACAGCTGTGTATAAACGGGACTTTTATTGTGCTCTGGTGATGTGACGTCATAAAGCTGCGCCGTGCTCTTCATCTGTTGTGATTCGGCTGAAGAAAGGTTTGTGAGTTTTTAAGTTATTGCAAATTGTTTTGTCAATTTAAACGTTTTCACAAGCTACGTAAAATAAATGGATCAATCTTAAACATAACGTTGTAATACTTTATTTAACGTTATTTTTGTAGGTAAAGCTCACCCTCATATTAATAACAGGAAAAGTGCGTCTCATTTCGCTCCGCGTGTTTGAATCAGTGTATCGTTCTAATACGGTAAATAAGTGAGAGAAACTGAGAATCAGAATCATCTGAACTGAATCATTCGTTAAATGATTCAGTGATTCAAAGCGCTCGAATCGGCTCATAATGACGACAAAAGACAACAAACACAAACGTGTGTAATGATAACTTTTACAAACCAGCTGCAAATGTTTTTATGAAAGTGTAATCTATTAAATATTACTTACAAATAATTGCATACCAAGTAAATCATAAATACTTATTAACTTTAATTTGTATATATATATATTTTAGTCAGATCATTTAAGTCCATTATTTATCACTCTGACTGACTTTAGTTTGCGTTTATCTTTGAGAATAATGTACTTTCTGTTAATTATCCTCATCTTAAACAGCACAAAGTGTCCAAACACTCAGAAAAATGGCGTTAATTACAGAGGAGTGTGAAGACATGAAGATTAAAGAAACATTCAGAGTCAAACATGAAGATACTGAGGAACAAACAGGTTGGTTTTTATTTTCAAAGTTGAACTATTTTGTTTTGTACATTTTCAGTTCATTTGCCATTGGTAGGTGCACTTTCTGCCCTTCTGGAACTGAAAGGATTTCAGCTAAAAAACACAAACAAAGTAATAATTTTCTTTTCTGCAAGTGCTCCCTGGTGAAAAAACCAGCATATGCTGGTTAGGTAGGTTTTGATGCTGGTTTAAGCTGGTCCTTAGATGGTTTATGCTGGTCTTTTGCTTATTCATGTTGGTCCTTGACCAGCAACATGACCAGCAAAAACCAGCAAAGGACCAGCTTAAACCAGCATCAAACCTACCTAACCAGCATATGCTGGTTTTTCACCAGGGCTGTTATAATGTTAGTAGGATTTCTACATCTAAACTGTCAGAATTTATAAAAAAAATTCCTAATTTTCTACTCTTATTTTCGTGTTCTGGTCTAAACTAAATAGCACATTCTTGTTTGAGTATTTATGTGTGTTAATCATATTAATTTTCATATAAAAGCATTTAGCATCAAACATGAAGATACTGAGGACCAAACAAAGACACCATTTATTAAAGAAGAAAGTGAAGACATGAGGATTGAAGAAACACATGAAGATACTGAGAAACAAACAGGTTGGTTTTCAATCTCAAAGCTGGAATCACTCATTTGATGAAAATATCTAGCTCTACAGAAGTACAGATATGAAAAAAATGCATAAGTAGCCTAAACAACTTTGAGCCTTAACGCAAAAACTCAAACAACAACAACAAAATAGACAATACAACCCTGGGCCTGTATTCTTAAAGCTTCAAAGAATCCTCTCAAAGAGCTCCCAATTTAGCTTAATAATGTGTAATAAAGAATCATAAGCTTTCACTTACCTAATTTTTCCTATTTTATCCTCATTATAGTTTCTAACAAAGAGCAAAAAACCTTAAGCCTTAAAATTTGTTTGCTGTGTTTTTTTTTTTGTGTATCCAAAAAAAAAAAAAGGATTACAGGCCTCCAGACTAACATTTGTGCGCAGGAGCACCAGCGCCACCAAGTAGAATAAGCAACCTTATTCTAGTGATGAAAGAAACAAACCTTTCGAAGCTTCGAATCAAATAAACCAGTTGCTTCGCAAAATCATTCACTGTTTCAAAACGCTCGAAATACCACATGCTAGTGATGTCTGCTGGTCAAAAGTGGATAAAAACAGCTTTTAAAAACCCATTAAAAATGTTTTATTGAAAATATAGTACATACAATAAAAATAATAAAATACCAAGAGAGTCTGTAGAATATGTGGCTTTTAAAATATTTTATAATCATTTTACATTAATATATTAATTTAATTTTTTTTTTTTACAGGAGAGATTGTATGTAGAGGCCAGTAAGAGTTAATTACATAGTTCTAATCCTTTTAATTACACAAATGTCTTGTTTAAAACATCTACAAATTGATGAAACTGATCTGAGATCAGGAAGATGCTGGTTCAGTGGTTCACCACTAGAGGGTGATCTCAATGAACTCACATGATTCATGGCAAACCACTGAAATTTCAAAACATTATGATGTAATGAAGCCTCGTTGACTGAAATTATGTGACATTGGCAGGTTGATACATGCTCCTAACCACTGTTTTGAAACAATTGATTAAAAAAGTTTCGAAGCCCATCACTACCTTATTCATTCTGCAGCAAATTCAAGTGCTTCTCACTTGATCAACACTGGTTCCCGAGTGAACCTGTACTGAGCTCGGACTGGTTTGCTTGTGCTGCACTCAATTCATTCAAAAAGTCTCTTACTACTGCATATCTGTATGATGAGTTTAGCGTTCACGTCATAATCCCACCCCCGATGTTCCTTGAGTTCACCTTGTGCATTGTCAAACTGTCAATGTCAAAGTATTTAGCCAAACATATAAACAAATAAATAAATATTTTAAATGGAACTGCTAATACGATATCTAATGCATGTCTATGCTGTTATTCTCTTAAGTGGAATTTAGTGTAAGGATCAGATGTGTACAATGATTACTTTTTATTGATGCATCATATGTATTTAGTTACATTTTGATGAGATCACATTACTACTGCCAGGCATTACAAGTTGATCAAAGATGTATTTTTACATGCCTGCACAATCACTTATTGTTTATTTAGGGTGTTTATTTGGCCCAACACTTAAATACTGTTGATGATAATGAAGATAAATTTGTCTTTAATAAGTATATAGTTTTTGAGAGGTACCCAGTGTATGTTTTGTATGTGATCTCTAACTGTTATTCTGTGTCAAATTTAGTCACTTTGTGTTGTTTTTGTATAGTCAAAACAGCAGGTTCAACTGTGCGTCAATGCCCCCACTGCCGGAACAAGATGAATTGCCGAAACCGGCGTTGTGTTAAGGTGATTGTGTGTAACTAACATTGGTTCTTCATATGATACTGCATTTATTTTAATAATCAATGTGTTTCTGTGTCTGTTTTTTTTAGTGTGGAAAATTGCTCGATTTTAAACACAGACAATCAGTACGATTGGCAAAGTTTCGTGCCCAAGCCCAACAGTGGGCAACAACAACTATTAAGTCTCGGAATCAATCAAAAGTTCTCGACAATCTAACTGTCATGGTAAGCAAAATTCAACATCCTAATTTCATTACCTTACACTTTGTTCTGTACAAAAACAATTAAAGAAGAAGTCCATTTACAGAACATCAATTTACAGATAATGTACTCACCCCCTTTCTTCAGTTGTAAAGAAATTGTTTTGTGAGGAAAACGGACTGATATGGTTCCCTGAGTTTAAACTTCCAAAATGCAGTTTAAATGCAGCTTCAAACGATCCCAAATGTGGTTGTAAACAATTCCAGCTGAGAAAGGAGGGTCTTATCTAGTGTAACGATCGGTTATTTTAATAAAAATAGTACAATTTATATACTTTTTAATCTCAAACGCTCGTCTTGTCTTGCTGTCCCTGAACACTGTTTTTTTCCGGTTCGTGACCGTTTATGTCTAAAGAATCCCATCAAATATTCTCCCTTAACTTCAAAATCGCTGTTTTACCTTTTTTGTTAAGGGTGTTTGATCTTCTTTCATGTTCACTTTTTGCAAAACTGGGTTGGTACTTCTGCAGTGATGTAGGATGATTTTTGAAGTTGAGGGAGAAAATACGATTGGAGTTGGATTGCCAGAATACACAGAGTTCAGGGAGAGCAAGACAAGATGAGTGTTTGAGATTAAAAAGTATTTAAACTGTATTTTTTAAAATGAAAATAACCGATCGTTTTGCTAGTTGAGACCCTTCTTCCTTGGCTGGGATCATTTACATCTGCATTTGGGATCGTTTGAAGCCACATTTAAACTGCAGTTTGAAAGTTCAAACTCGGGGCACCATTATATGGAGAAAAAACCTGAAAAGTTTTCCTCAAAAAAAAAAAAAAGAAAGAAATGTATTTATGACTTAAGAAAGAAAGATTTGAACATCTTGGATGACAAGGGGTGAGTACATTATCTGTGAATTGTTGTTTTGGAAGTGGAATTCTCCTTTAAATAAGAGGCAACATAAAGATTTGTATAACATACAAATACAGAAACATAATATATTACATGTACATGAATACATTTTAATTACTTTTTATTGGAACTGTCAGTTTACAGGAATTCATATTATTTCCACTGATGTGCCAGATTTAAATGAGCAGAACTCTTCTAAATAAAAGAGCTAATCAGCACTTGGCAAAATCACATATCACTGCAGCCTGCCAACATGTTGGCTTGGAGTGACATGAGGTTAAGCATTTGTTTTATTTGTTTTTTTAATAAACCATTTTTTAAAATCTGTACTATTTGACATTCTTGTATTTTAGATGGAAAAGCTTAAAGCTCTTGGATATGTCCCCCTTCTTTTACTGGGGAAATGTTCCAAGGCCCAAAAGTGGACAGCAGAGGTTCAGTGTCCCCTTGAGTTCCCACCTGAGGGACATGGTGTGATGGAAAAAATGCTCATACTTTTTGAGCAAATTTTACAGGGTAAGACGTATTGCAAGCACCAATACTGTTTTAATGTGTACAATAAGTTCTGTAGTTTTTTTTTTTTTTGATTGTTTGTTTGTTTGTTTTGGTTTCATTCAGTGTATTTTAGTATGACTGTAAGGGTACATTTTGCAAAAAAATATTTCGTATTAAAAGCAGATTGGTGAGGAAAAAACTCTAGATATAGGAAAATGTTGCACTCCTTCAACTTATGAATGGGAGAAAGTATAACGCTCAACATGGAGAATTAATGTAGTCATCCCAGCTGCCATTAGAAGCTCTACTTGCTATAGAAATAGACAGTATTATGCAATGCACATGTATGACTGTGCATGCACATTGGCTGGTCTAGTCTGAAAAAGAAGCTTTTTAAACTCTTTTAACATAAGCAAAAGTTACAAGACAGTTTAGTGAATGGTTTCCCCATTTAAAGAGACAGGAGCTGCACTTGGATGCCTAAGGCCCCGATCACACCAAATGCGTTTTTTGCAGTCAGAGGCGCCTTTTTTTTTTAATTGTTTTCTATTGGCAGTGAGTGTTATGCACGCCGTTTATGCACCGCGGGTGCCTCGCGTTTTGCGCGAATTAATGGAGAGGCGGGCCTTCCGTTGTGGTGACGAAAGTTTTACCGTTGCCTAAAAGGTCCGGAGACTGGAGTGATTGAGGAGAAACTTTTGGTATGTGTCGTAGGTTACCCGGTGCCTTTTTAAGGTTTTTGGTGATATGACAGTTTACTAAACAGCTAAAAACCAAAGATTTTAGAGCGTTCGCGCTATAATCCTTTGATTAGATTGACAGAAAGGCTGATTTGATGGTTGCCTAGCAACATAAAAAAAACACAACACATTGCTCTTTTTTTTTTTAAAAAGTCACCAGAAAAAGGCAGTGCAGCGCGCCTCGTGTTTTCAGAACTAAAAAGCGCGTTCGGTGTGATCGGGGCCTAAGAGGTGTTTCAGAGATGACTACCGAATGAAATGACTTGTCTTAAATGGACTTTGGGTAAAGTCAGTGCAGTAAACAAGGAATAATGTGAACTTAGGCTCAGTGAAGACTGTTATTTTACATGCACCTGAACTAATGCTGAAAACTTTTTTTTTTTTTACTTTCTTCACAGCAAATCATCTGTCAACATGGCAGCAAAAAGAAAGCACCAAAAAAGATGGACGCAGGTATAAAATGTCAAACCATACTATTTAGCTTTGTCTCATGGAGGGACACAGCCCTGCACAGTTTAGCTCCAACCAGCTCCAGCTACACCTGCTTGGAAGCTTCTAGTGGTGCTTCTCACAATACTCAATAAATTCATGCTTCCTTCATTTCCTCACTTCTCTTGATTGAACTCAGCCATCTTGAAGAACATCTCAGTTCTCTAATTGCAATTTATTTTAACTGTCTATTTAAATCTTTTTCATCTATCTACTCTACATCTATCTAATCGTTTATCTATTTTATCTTTCTTATCTATCTGTCCTTCTTAAAGAACAAACATATCTGGCCAAAAAAGGACCTGGCAGCAAGTCAAAATTAGGAACAAGAACATTTTGCAGGCTGGTAAGTGACTTGATTGATGGAAAAAAATGTACGAATTAGGTGAATAATGTTTGCTTATATATTTTATTGTCCATACTGATTTTAGGATTTAAAAAAAAGGCTCATATGTCTGGCCCTCCAACACAAGACTTCACCACAGCAGAAGAGCTGAATAAAGGGAAGCCAGTGATGGAAGGGATCCAGGGAGGGACAGACACTGACTCTGGCCCTGCAAGAGAAACTGACCTCTTCAAACAAGGTACATTATTGTCGTACTACTGCACATGGAAAACAATCAAATATTTAGATTTTGTTATGTGGACTGACTTTGCCTTACCTTGCAGTGTCTGGTAACACACTTACACATCTGGAGCCACCAGAGTATGATCCGGTGAGTACTCTTTATTTAAACCATAGACTTGGCATGTCCTGTCAAAACTATTAATACAAGTTCCATTAAAAATGGCAGAGGGAAGGCACATCCGCAGTGGAGTGCACTTCGGACGACGATGATGATGATGTGTCGCTGGACTCCAGAAGGCTTGAGGTATCATGTCTAATAGCCAATTTTTTTAGTCCATAAAGGATAAGAAGTCAGCAATGTGGTGCAAATAGAAAATATCATATTTGTAACAGGATCCAGATACTGTGCAGCCTGGTAACATAGTAAGTATTGCCTAATGTAAAGCTACATTACATACAAATCCTGCTGTGCTAATTGATGGGTGTTTTACAGAATTCACAAACTGTCAGACCTCTCTACACCATGCATCTTAAGAGACAGATAGAGCTGGCAGAAGTCAAGATCAAAGTGAACAAAAGAAAGCTGCAGGACATGGACACTGAGACAGAAATTAAACGCAAGACACTGAGGAAACTGGACTTGGAAATACAGAAACTAGAAAGAGAAGTGAGTAATTTCAGTTCACACTGTAACCATGACTGTAATGCATTATGTATTGTACACAATGCATTAATCTTTTTTTTTTTTCTCTCTCCAAAGCTCCAAGCTGACAAGTGATGACAGCAAAGTAAAAAGTCCAAACACATTGTGATCTCCTACCTTTTTCATGAATGTCCAGTACACTATATAGTTAATGATCCAGAGAAGTGAATTTAGGATTTGTAAAGATAGCCATCCAGTGTGTGCTACCAATGCAAAATAAAATGCATGTACACATGAAAGAGTGACGTATATTATTCTTCATTAAAGGATAGAGTAAATCAAAACCAAATTAACTTAAATAATGTATGTATTGTTCTTTGACCTCTTGACCATTTATGTTATCTCAGATGTATCCAAATATCCAAAGCAACTCTGAGAACCCTTCACATCACAGGCCCTGTCTGGGGAGACCCTAAGTTGGTGCAGGCAATGAAATTGTGATTTCAGAAGACTGAAAGTCATTTCTATTTGAGCCCTCATTCTGGCATGGTTGTAAACCTGCTGTTTTAGGGTTTGGAGGTCTGCAAGGGGAGTCAACAGGAACATCTCACTGGCAAAGCCTTTGTCTCCTAGCAGCACACCAGAGAACTCACCTGAGATTATAATCTATAATTCTTACAACTAGAAGAGTAAAACTTCTCACACACTCATGATGTCCAAGGTGCTTAAAAAAAAATTGGGTGGCTTACCTAGTGAGAGTCTCTGGTAAATTCTACTGGTCCGAAACACTCTGGAGTCATGGACCAAGCCAGGCCACTTTGCCTCTAAATTTGTGATAAGGCAGTCAGCATCACAGATCATCTGTAACAATAAGATGTAGCCTATTAGGGTCATTTAATGCATTAATTTATGTAGCTGACAGTACACACGGCACATTTTTGCACATATTTTTATGACCGTAAAATGCAGTATTGAATAAAAATTTTTTGAAGAAACAAGCTTGATGTACATTCGTGTGCGGATCTTGATTGTTTGATTGTAGCTGACAGTAACCATAAATCATTCTTGTCTGAGAGAGAGATGCAGAACATTAGTGATGGGACGTTCAGATCATTTTACCGACTCAGACCTTTGAGTCTCATTCAGCAAAATGAACAAATCTTTTTTCAAGTCATTTCGTTCATTTTAGCAAAATATTATTAAAATGTTAGGTGTTACACAAACGTTGATCACACGACAAACAACAATTCATTGTTTACCTGTGATCTGTAGTCTGTAGTCAATGATTAGATCACCGCACCTCTTATCTCAAGTTTCTGGGTTTGAGTCATTTGTTGATCACGTGATGGATCCATTAGCTTAACCAATGCAGTGTGAGTCGGAAAAAGAATTGATTAGTTCATCTCTCGAGTCTTCAGGTTTGAGTCGTTCGTTTATCACGTGACAGCCCCATAAGATAAAGAAACGACTCCAAAAACCTGAAGACTCGAAACAGGTGAATTAATTCCAGTACAGAACCTAATAGGATGTTGCTAATAGGATGAGAGGAACAGGATTAAGAACTGCTGCTTTAGAACATTGATTTTGAAACTTGTGAATCCATTAGAATGGTTAGAAGACAGAATTGCGATTCATACAGCATATGAATAGATTTTTACGTGCACCCCTAATCTTCTTCCACTTCTCCAAAGCAGCGCAGCAGGTAAGCACCCTTCATTGCAGGTCCCCGGGGCTGGGGTTATCTGGGTGTACGATGCCATTAACTGGACTTATTTTGTTGTAGTCTCTTACCAGCCGTTCTCTGTAGGTGATGCTATGGTAATTTTGTAAAAGACGATTTCTCCATTTGCACCGAAATTCGAGCTTCGTAACTTTGCAGATTTTGTTTATGCTCACACAGCTACATTACACACTAACAAAAGTTAAAAAGGTGAAATCGTATTATATGACCCCTTTAATGCAGGATAATTAAAATGATGCAACATATTTACAGAACACCATGGGGTGACTGTAAAACACATTAATTTCTACAGTGGAACTAACAGATAAATCACTAGGATTTGAGCCTGGTTGTTAGCCTGCTCTGAAGAATAAGTCTGCAAAGAATAAATCTATATAGTAACTTAATTTAGCCTGCTTTCATGCAACTGAGTCAGGATAACTGGAAAATTCCACCTTCATAGGGCACTCACTGAAATACTTGAAAATTCTAAATTTCAGCCCTTATATATTAAAAATATAAGACGCATATAAAAAATATAAATAAATGCGTAAAACATATAATCTTAAACATAACATTATATAAAATAATTTCTTAAACAATGTTAAGTTTATGTTATGTTTCTTTTATTTAGGAACTTTTTTCTTTTTCACGTCACAATTCCAATCCAGTTACTTCATAGTACTTGATAAAGCAGTTGCAAGGTACAGGTGGACCTTACAAACCCTGCAGACCACGTTTTACCTCAATACGTTTCCCCTTCCTGCCGCAGTACTTGGAGGTCTGCCGGTTGGTGTAGACAGGGGCATGGAACACGTCAAACTGCACAGAATCGTTTGGGGTGTGGCTACAGTGTCCCTGGACAGGTGAGATATGACTGGCCTCTGGCTGCTGCAATTCATGAACACCTCCATCAGGAAGTTCTTTAACGACAGGCCATCCACAGCAAGAGCCTTGATGTCCCCCCTGTACATGATCCAGGCATTCGTGAGGCAGAGATCTATATGCAAACATCTACATTTACCACCTCTTGGATTTCATGGGGGTGCGGTAGAGGTGCACCAGCATGTCTCTCTTGTCAATGTCCCCAATGTTGGCATTGTAGCTCTTGATAACAGCAGGGCAGCTTATCTCTTCCTTTCTCTTGTCGTCACTGCAGTACCGGCAGACTGAGAATATGGGCTCCACCCCCATGTCTGTTGACAGCAGTGACGACCCTGTTGTCCTTCTAACTGAGGGCCAGGATCCCATCATCACTGGTGACAGTCATACATACCACCTTGATGGACTTAAATGGAGGCTTGCCCATTTTGTCATCCCTGGCTGTCCCTGTGTACCTGCAGTTCTTGTCTTTGAGGTACCGCACTATATCCAGGCTGGTAAAGTAGTTGTCCGCAAAGATGGCTGTGGTGGTAGAGTAGGACATTGTGCTGGCCGCTAAAACCCATGGCTTGTTGTTCAGTCATCATGGGTACACTGTGGGCCTCCAGCATAGTCTGCCAGCTGTCTTGCCTTTGTAGGCAATATTCTATAACGATAATTATCACAATATAATTTTCCTTGATAAAACGATATGAAGAGTTTGATAAATGTTAGGTATAATTGTCATGTGCCAAAATCAATTATATTCATGATACAAACATTACTTAAAATCTGATCATAAGTTGATTTGTCATTGTTTTATTATTTCTGTACAAAAACAAGAGAGAGAAATTAATTATATGATCTTCATCAATCTTTTTTGTGACATTTTTACATTTTAACACTAATAAAACAAATGACTGATGAGACACGACAATAAAAACACAAATCTAGACTCACACACACTGATCTTACTGTCTATATGAGGATTTCTGACACACATTTATTCTGACTGTTATTTGAATGACAGAAGTTGAGCTGCAGTATTAATGTCATGAAGAGACTCCAGAACATCTCACTGTTACTGATCCATCATGCAGCTCAAAGCATTATGGGTACAATCTCTCATCAGTCTATTCTGATTCATCAACACAGTTTCACTGATGATTTATAGCCAACATGAAACCCAGGATAGAGTGTCTGAGTGAATGTGGTCTGTTCTGTGTGGATGAGGCTCATTGTGTTTCTGGAGACGCTGTAGAAGGACAGAGTTCCTGCATTCACATCCACATACACTCCTATTCTACAACTGATGGGATTCACAGGGAGATTATTCACTATATTATTGTGTATGAATGAGTAACCGTAGGGAGTGCAGAACAAACTCCAGGACTGATCATTATATCCAAACCAGCACTCAACATTTCCCTTCCTGCTGATGCTCTTATATGACACTGATATATACACACCAAATTCTCCACTCCACTCAATCTCCCAGTAACAGCGTCCACACACACTCTCTCTACACAACACCTGATACACATGACCAAATCTGTCTGGATGATCAGGATATGACTGTTTCTTGTCCACCCGTGTCACCTCTCTGTTCTCCTCAGACAGACTGAGTTTAGTGTATGTTGTGTCTGGATCCAGTGTGAGAAAACAAATCCCTGAACACAAGAACAGAGACATTTATAACACAACCATCATTACAGTAGTGTGTGTGCGTGTGTGTGTGTATGTGTGTGTGTGTGTGTAGACATACATTTCTTCAGTCCTGCTGTAATCCTGGATTCTCCTCCATGATCCACACTAAAAAACACACACATTCAGACAGTCAAAAAAATGTTGCTATGTAGTTGACAAGGTAGCTCATGAAAGTCAAAAATCCAGTATCTTAAAATATTAGAATATTTGCATTTGAGTTTCACTAAATGTCCATCCTTACAGTATAAATTCTGGGTATCTCTTGTTCCTTAAAACTACAATAATGGGGAAGACTGCTGACTTGGCAATGGTCCAGAAGACAATCATTAACACCCTCCACAAAGAGGATAAGTCACAGAAGGTCATTACTGAATGGGGTGGCTGTTTACAGAGTGCTGTATCAAAACATATTAAATGCAAAGTTGACTGGAAGGAAGAAATTGGGCAAGAAAAGGTGCACAAGCAACAGGGATGACCAAGCTTGAGAATACTGTCAAGCAAACCCGATTCAAACACTTGGGAGAGCTTCACATGGAGTGGAATGAAGCCAGAGTTAGCGCATCAAGAGTCAACACGCTCAGACGTCTTCAGGAAAAGGGTTACCAAGCCACTTCTGAAACAAAAACATCAGAAGCATCCTACCTGGGCTAAGGAGAAAATGAACTGGGCTGTTGCTCAGTGGTCCAAAGTCATCTTTTCAGATAAAAGTAAATTTACAACATTTCATGTTGAAATCATGGTCCCAGAGTCTGGAGGAAGACTGGAAAGGCACAGAATCCAAGCTGCTTGAAGTCCAGTGTGAAGTTTCTGAAGTCAATGATGATTTGGGGTGCCGTAACATCTGCTGGTGTTAGTCTACTGTGTTTTATTAAATCCAAAGTCAGTGCAGCCATCTACCAGGTTTTTTTTTTTTTTGTAGCACTTCATGCTTCGATTTGCTGACAAGCTTTATGGAGATACTGATTTCCATTCCCAGAATGACTTTAGCACCTGCCCACAGTGCAAAAACCACTTCCAAGTGGTTTGCTGACCATGACATTACTGTGCTTTATTGGCCAGCCAACATGCCTGAACTGAACCCCATAGAGAATCTATGGGATATTTTCAAGAGAAAGATGAGAAATAGTTGATCCAACAATATACAGATGATCTGAAGGTTTAATAGTGCCTCAGCAGTGCCACAGGCTGATCACTTCCATGCCACATCTCAGTGATGCTGTAATTTGAGGCAGGAGCATGTAATTTGCTGTAATTTGTGCTGCCGACCAAGTATTGAGTGCATAAATGAACATACTTTAAAGAACTTTAACTTTTCTTTTTTGCAAATCTGTTTTTTTTATTGATCTTTGGAAATATTCTAATATTCTGAGATGCTGGATTTTTGACTTTCATGAGCTGTAAGCTCTAATCATTAAAATTAAAAAAAAAAAAAAACTTTAGAAATGTTTTACTTTATATGAAATGAATCTAGAATATATTGAAGTTTTAGTTTTTGAAATAAGTTACAAACAAAAAATGAACTTTTTCACAATATTCTAGTACTTTACAAAACAATACAATACTTTTCACAACTTTCTTTTTTTTTTAAGATTTTATTTTTGGTGTTTTTGCCTTTTATTGATAGGACAGTAGTGAGACAGGAAATGAAGTGGGAGAGAGAAGGGGTACCGGATCAGGAAAGGACCACGAGCCGGGACTCGAACAGGATGCATTTTCGCATCTTATAAGTTTGTAGATCAGAAACCATTCCTTAATGCAGAATCTCTCCAGACCCTTCAGATTCACAGCTCCATGTTGGTGCTTCTTCTCTTCAGTTCACCACACTCATTTTCTACAGGGTCCAGGTCAGGGGACTGGGATGGCCATGACAGAATATTTGTTTTGTGCTCAGTGACACATTTTTTGGATCATTGTCCTGTTCCAACTTTAGCCCATTATAAGATTTCTAGCATGGACAGTAACTTTTTAATTTTTTTAATATGTTGGTTTTTATTTAAATCCATCATGTCATGTATCTGAACAAGATGTCTAGGATACCCAGAAGAAATATAGGCCCACAAAATCAAAGATACAGCAGCATATTTCATTGTGTGGTATTTTTTACTCCTGTGTGCACCAAACCCATCTTGAGTGTTTGCTGCTAAAAATCACATTTTTTATTTTTATCTGACCATAGCATCCAGTCCTGTTTGAAGTTCCAGCAGTGTCTGGCAAATTAATATGTTGGAGTTTGTTTTCGGGTTGAGAGCATTTTCTTTTCTTGATTTTTTTTTTTGTTTTGTTTTTGTTTTGTTTTGCTTTCTGACCCCAAGACTCAACTTATCTCTCCAATTCTCCAGCTGTGATCCTTGGAGTCTTTGGCCACTCAAACTCTCCACCTCATCATGCATTAGGACGATATAGACACACAGCCTCTTCCAGGCTGATTTGTAACATCTTTTGTTGATTGGAACTTATTAATCATTACCCTGATAGTGAAAATGTTTTTTTTTCAATGCTTTAGCTCTTTTCTTGTAGCCACTTTCATAACCACAATTTGTGAGGCTAACAATCTTTGCTGCACATCAGAACCATATATTCTTTGGGTTTTCTTGTTGTGATAAATGATTAAGGGAATTTGACCTTTGTATTTCCTCATATTTCTACTCCTGGATAATTTCACTGCAGAAATGCTTTTCTTACTTAGATTTTTTGTCTGGTTTCCAAAATATCTAAAAATTCTTAAATCAAGAAGGATTTTCTAGACAAGTAAAAATTGTCTTGTTTTCAGAAAAAAGAAGTCAAAATTAAGTGAGTTTTTGCTTGTCTTGGGTCCTGACCCGTCTCGTTCTAAGGAGCGAAGACGAGCCCAGAAAACTAGTGTCGCGACTCACACACCACATTGTGTATTTAGCCTTTTCTGCTATATTTATGGGACCTGTCTGTTGTGTTTTTCTTTCTGTTAGATAGGTCCTCTTCAAGTCCTCACGTTAGTCAAGCGTATCGGCTCCATGGCAGAACAGTCAATTAGCTGCGGCTAAATTGTCTATATTTGTAATTGTCTAAATTTGGTGTAGCGATGCTCCCCTCACCTTGAGGGTTGGTTCTGAGCATTGCCCCAGCTGGGGAACTGAGGTTCGCCCTAGAGGTTCTACCCCTTGGAGCCCTGTTTGGAATGCCTAGCAGTGCTCCCCTCATCTAGAAGGTTCTCTACCAGCACACCGCTTCTGAATAAGCAGTATTTCCAAAATCCATTTTATAGTAAGTGCCCACACAAGTCTTTGGACACTTTTCTTAAATCCACACTCTGGTTTGGAATGCACCTAGATTTTGCATTCATTCCAAAATCCTGTATGGTAGGGATTCACGCGCTTCCGGCCCGTACCCTTCTTGAGTTGGTTCAGGCCCCGACCACCTTGGGTCCCACTCCATTTATGTATCCTTGCTGATACCTTGTGAGCATCTGCCAGGCTAAGTCCCCAAGTAACGGTAATACATGCGTACCTGTGACATATGTAACCCTGGTTCCCTGAGAAGGGAACGAGACACTGCGTCCTCTAGTCTCGTCGCCATGATTTGGATGTAAGCTTTAGATGAAGAAGCAATTGTTGTGTTTTACTGGCGTCTTTTCATACTGTGGTCATGCCGGAAGTGATGTCACAGGCTGTTGCCGGCCAACATTGTTGTCGTTTTTACTTTAATCTTTTTCTTTCCATTCGAAGTTTCATGTTCTAAGTTAAGTTTTGCTGCTAAGCCGTGTCTCAGACTTTGTGCCAGCCTCAAAATGTCAACCAGCGTACATGACTCCATCCTCAGGCCAACACCCAAGACATCACTTTGAACGACCACAAACTTCCAGCCAATCAGCAACCTTGGGAAACCCCCTTTCTGAAACGACATGCACCAGAACACCCACCACACACTAGTTTATTGGTGGAGAGGAGACAAAGTGATGCAGCCAATTTGTATACGAGTATATGACGATGGTTATGAGGTCATGATGATGAGAGGGCAATGGGCAAATTTGGTCAAGATGCCGAGGTCACATTTCTTCTGTGTAATTTTTTTTTATGATCACAGACATAACACAGACATGACATACAGTCTATTTCCACCGAGTACAGTATCCTGACATGCAAGTGCCATTAAATATCATACTGTTCTGCTTGGTTTAACGAGATGAAGACAAAGAGATCAAGATCTGCCTTTATTGATAATAAGACCTCTGGCAGTCAGTTGTCTGCTACTAGTTAAACAGCAGATCTACTTTCTTCATTCACTTAGGTCAGAGGAGAACCGGTCCCCAACTGAGACTGAAAAGGTTTTTTTCTGCATTTGTGTCACCTGATGGAGTTTGGGTTCCTTGTCATTGTCACCTCCTGGCTTGTTTAGTTGGAGTCTGAAAGTCACTTAACTTTTAGAAATATATTGATATGACTGAATTTACTAAAACCATTGTATGAGAACAAAGCTTGAACTGAATTAAGCTGCACATCTTCTACTGAAGAGCTGCTTTACAGCTGAATCGCATCCTGCAACATCTAGACTGGTATTGAACTGAATTGTATAAAGCCATATGGAAATATAGGTGTCTTGACTTGTCTTACTTTGTGGTGTACTGTCATTTGTGTTCCCTTTGTAAGAAGCTTTGCTCTTTAATCTGAGCTAAGTTCAATTAATTTACTGTAATAGTGCCTCCAACATGTAACTTGTAATATTCAGCGTTAGAGCTATTTTGTTCCTTTAAGTTAAGTTGTTAATGTTTGCAACATAAAATATCATTTTGAATATATTTCTACCTTTTATAAAAGCTGTAGGAAGGTGGCTGCCATTTTTTTGTTGTATTTTCACTGTCTGCTCCTGTTTTGTGGCCAGTTAGGGAGTTAAAGTAATGTTTTTTTTTTTTTTGTTAATTTGTTTTGTCTGAGCAGTTTATTTAAGATTTTACTCCTCAGACTAATTATCTTAAATTTTTTATATTGTTGCATCCTCCAGAAACTCCTAGACTCTATATAGATATACAGAGATGGAGACACTGAAAAGTTTAAACAACAAAACCCAAAAACCCCTCTTGCTTGACATACCCGAGTTTGTCCAGTGAGCAGTTTGGATCCTCCAGTTTTTCAGAAAGCAGCTTGACTCCTGAATCCCCCGGGTGATTGTAGCTCAGATCCAGCTCTCTCAGGTGTGAGGGGTTTGAAGTCAGAGCTGAAGACACATAATGACAACCTTTCTTTGTCACCATACAGCCAGACAGCCTACAAAAACATACAACAACAGTCCACATCATATTAGTGTGTTTGTTGTTCCATTTTATATTCAACTGATTTTTCAGTTAAAACAACTGGTCACAAAAAAAGATCATTTTGTGCTCATTTAGCATTATCAAGAAGAAACAAATATTCCGCCAAATCATTTAACATTATATATCTTCCATTTAAATAAAAAAATTAAAGCATTAGATCTATCACACGAACAGTAGTGACACAATACTGCTCCTGAAATCATGTCAACAAAGTAGTGAAAGAAAATAATATAAAGATAAGATTTAAAACCAAAACTTCTGATGTAATAAAATAAAATGAAATAAGAAGCTACTTTCAGATTCTCACAGTCACACTTGTAAACAACTCTGAAATCCACACTTGAAGATTCTAAGCCTGATTTTGAGCCTGATTTGCACCCCTAATCAGGGGGAATAGCCCGATTCAAGGCTTGTCACAAATGACTTTTTGTCCAAAAAAATTCAATTGTGTTGTCATTAAGATTAATTTACTGTTCCTGATCACATCAGACCCCACAAGACCCCAAATTATAAATATCAAATATGTTGCTTGCTGCCTCTAACGTAATACCCACCATAGTTCCCCAGATCTCAATCCACTCGAGCATCTGTGGGATGTGCTAAAAAAAAAAGTCCAATACATGGAGCCCCACCTCGCAACTTACAGGACTTAAAGAATCTGCTGCTATGGTGCCAGATATCACAGCACATCTTCAGGGGTCTAGTGGAGTCCATGCCTCGATGGGTCAGAGCTGTTTTGGCAGCAACAGGGGGACCAACACAATATTAAGAAGGTGGTCATAATGTTATGCCTGTTCGGTGTATATACATACACATACCTATATAAATTTATGTGTGTGTGTGTGTGTTTTCTGTTACACAAAATGATTGATCTTTCCTTTCATTTATATCTGGAAGAGAATTTCATCTGCATTGCATTTTATTTACACTACATACTTGATGTGCTTACATCATAGAGGAAACAAAAAATGTGAGAAGGCTGAATCTATGTTTGACAAGCTCCTCTCATCATCTCCACAGGCCTCTTCCTTTGTGACTGGTGGTGTTGTTCTGGACCATCATATCAATAATGCTCTTGTTCCATTCAAAATAATCTTGATTGTCCACCTGAATGTTCTCAAACTTCAATTAAGAATAATGTTTGGACATTTACATGTAAAGAACAGACGTTGTCCCAGGAGGACTACAAATCTGCACCATCAAAATCATAGCACAATATTTAAACTCTTTTAAAGACTCTTCTAAAGACTTTCGATCTGGCCATGATTTCTTACATAGTCTGTTAGGGTAACTCTGATTTCATTTGAAATTTGTCTGTACCTTCTACCTTTCCCTCAACCTCGCTCTACACTTCTTCTCTGTCCATGTCTTCTTACAGCTTCTCCTCTTGATCTTCCCAATACACCAGTGCCCTCCTCTCCACTCTTCTCTTCTTCCTCTCCTTCTCTTTTTTTATATCCACCTTTCTGCTCATCTCCATCTACCTGCTCCACTCTTCTTCTCTCTTACACTGTTACACACCCTAGCCTACCCAATCCAAGCCTCTTTTTTAACCATTATCTGTTTTGATATATGGGGCATTTTTGCCATATCAAATGTGGGACAAGTTAAGCTAACACACTGATTAGCCAATGCTCATTGTGCCCATATATTTGCCAAAAGTGGCCCAAATTCTTTTAAATTATTTGGGCAATATTTGACATTTTATATGTCACTTCAGGCCCAGATTAGTATGTGTTCCCTGGTCCTAGAACTGGTCCACATTTTTTTAGCCAGAACCGAACCAAAACAGTGCCATAACCCAACCCAAAATGAGCCATATAATGAAAACAGATGTGGCTGACATCATATGGTATTCATATATGACTGAGTTCTTTAAAGGTGTGATGACCCTTAAGTGGCTCACATGTAGCTTAAGCCATTTTTAACCATATTTACACCACACCTACTTTTTATATGTCAACAAAAAGGAGAGAAAAAAGAATATTAGTATATTGTAACCTGTTGTTTGAAACACCCTTAATGGTGACCAAGTATAATTTTGTGGGCACAGTAATCGAACTTAGGTTTGGAGGGAGGATTCTTTTTTTTTTTTAAAGAATGACAGCAACGCAACAATAATGGATGTCAAAATAAAAAAAATACTGTATTGGTACATGAACAAAATTAACTGTAGTGTTACCACATATGTACAAAATACAATCGGGCCTGAAAACAGAGAATGAAAAGTCCCAAAACAGAAAAAAAGTTTCCGCATCTGTCTTTTGTTGAGTTGCGTCCAAGAAAAATAAGGAAAACTGAAAAAAATGTTCTCTAGGCGGGTAGTTTAAATAATGATCCGATCAAGTATCCAAATGTGTGTGGTATGTAGTGTATTTTCCTTATCTGCATCCAAGAAAACGATGCAGTGCGATATTCAAGGTCGCAGATGGCTCGCTGTTCAATTTCTATTATCAACTTGGGAACTGTACATCAAGAAGATGACTACAAAAAAACCAACCTGCACAATGCAGGGGATTACTTTCTTTTAACTTTGTCTGTCACCCTCTTTTTGCAAAGAAAAATACTAAGTTGTCACACTAACACATTAACCCTTTCACTGGTGAGTTTAAAATATTCTATCTGACCCCCCAGAGTGAGTTATTTTTAGGCGACCCTTATTTTAGAACGTTCCCTTTATTGTTTCTATGGCGACGCGTCATGATTGACACCGCAGCCACTGTAGCGCTGTATGACAGAGGTATCGGTTTTATTCCGTTTTTCCTTTTTTATTCAAAATATTCACACACTTGCTTACCACGTCTTCAACTATCTGATATTCCGATTCACGAATACATGTACGTGAGTGTATTTTGCCGTTTTAAAACCTTTATAAATGATCTGGATCGTGATCTATAACGTGAGATGGGCGCCACCATGTTTGTTCGCGCTGCCGTTCAGAGTCCTGTCAGCCGGATTTACAGCACGTAAATTCACCAGTTTCTCCCGAAATACATGCAAGTAAGTAGCTGGTGAACTGGGAAAGAAATGGAGTGAATTATAATATTACTTACATTATGTGTATCTGATATAAATCAAACACGTCGGCAAATTATACTTGAATGGATTGTTATTGCTGCTTCCATAGACATCTGTGTGTATTTTACAAACTCTAAATGTATTGTTTTACTAGTACTTATGTGTATTTAAATTCCTGAAACCTAAAATAAACGTTAAATCGTTGAAAACACTGCACAACTGTGATTATATGACAAGCGCAGCGCACGTCTCTCTCTGGCTCAGCGCCAGCCAACGGGCGAAAACACAATTTGAATTTGGCAGTTGCGTGACGTCACCGAACGTTCTAAATCCCACAGGTTGTTTGCACATGACGTCATTGCTGTAGCGCAAAACGCAGCTGGAGGGCAGGAAGTGATGTATGAAAATTTGCTGTTCATAAGGGCGGAAAGGCAAGAAATTGACTGAAAAGCGCAGGAAAAAGTGGCTTGTAAACCTCCGTCTGTGGTCAGGAGAGTCGGATAATGCTTGTGTGTGCGAATGGTTAAGAAAAGATATAATAATATGTTAAGATATTAATAAAGAAATATATAAATATATACAGGGTGAGACAGTGAGAATTCACCTAATGCTAAACGCCACACGTAGACACAATGTAAGATATTATATTTGTAGTTCAGAGAGCGTCATTGATTATAACGGAACATTGTGAGATTGCAATAAATTAAAGTGAGTGACAGCTTTTTAGTGGCTATATGGAAGTGCTATTTGCTCGCTTTCTATAATCGGTTCGGAATTTGAATAAAATTTTCGCTTTACGTTATGCTAACAGGACCAATAGCCACAAAACCTTGCACATGCAGCGAGCTTTCAGGATTGACTTGAAAAGCAGAACGAATGAGATTGAGGAATGTCTGTACTGTACAGTATAAACAGAAAATCACAACATCATTACTCCAGTTAAAATCACAACATTATTACTTTTTTAGCATCATTACTCCAGTCACATGATCTCAGGAAGATGGCGGCTCCAGGTGCGTCAGGTGTAGCTGCAGCTCTCTTCATTTATGCGCTGCTCGTAAATACTTTTAGTTAGACTGATACCGGTCAACTTTTGGATTATTGTAATTGTAATACAAAACAGCCGTCCACGATTTATCTATTGACACACCATGTAAACAAACATTTTGGACTGGGGAAATCCGTGATTGCAACCTTCATACAACTGCATCTTTCCAGTCGAGCAATAATGCGCTACAAGGCTATATTAAAGCCATCACAAAGCCTCGCATCTCTCATAACAATGTTCCTTTTGCTGTCTGGAGACATCCACCAGTGTCCTGGCCCGCTTAACAACCAAAAACAAGACCAATCTATCACGTCCATGTATAGTAGGAGTACCACCGAAAACTTCCAAGTACGCTCATTATGTAATATGTACTACACAAATGGGCAACAATCTTACTTGAGTGATCTTGTGTGTCTGACGACCGCTGTGGGGGTGCCGGCGGTGCCCGATGCGGACGTTGCGACCGGCTGGGGCCTGGAGCCTGGAGCCGGGCATGGCTTGTCTGCCTGTGGGGAGCGGCGTGCGCTACCTCGGCTGCGAGCGATTCCGGAGCCGTTGGAGAGGGACGCCAGCATGTTGGGCATCCAGGACGCCTCGAGCCACTATGAACCATTCTTATTGTCAAAGATTGCAGGTGATACTTCACCTACTCGCACCCCAAAGGAACATAAAGCTAACCAAAACAATAGTTCAACTACACCCGGAAGAGAAAAGTGCCAATATCGGAAATGGTATACAAATCCAGCTGTTGTAAAAAACAAGAAGTGGAAAACCTTTCAGACTGTTAACCATTCTAAAATAATATGGGACTCCAAAATGAAACCTAGGGGATTATTTGGGGGACATCTTAATATAAGAAGTCTTGTACCTAAGTCAGACCAAATTCAGCATATTTTAACAGAATCCAATCTTGACTATCTTAACCTGTCTGAAACCTGGCTCCATGCAAATTCACCATCTGCAGCAGTTATGGTACCAGGCTATCAAATCTATAGACGAGACAGAGTGAGATCTAAAGGAGGCGGAGTCATGGTATATATAAAGAACAGTATCCAGTGTGAAGAGATAATTTTGGCAAACTGTGATTTAGAATATATTGCTTTAAAAATTATCTTATCACCTCAAATGTCATTTAGTCTTATTGTAATCTATCGCCCTCCGAACTCTAATATTGATTTTTATGAAAACTTACAAACTATACTGACAAATTGCAATTTTGACAAGGAAGTAATATTAATGGGGGATATGAATGTAAATTGGGAAGACAGATTAGCCAGGAAAAATCTTAAACAAATAACAGACCGCTTTGATCTCACACAACTAATTAAAGGGCCAACAAGAGTAACATAGTCCACTAAAACCCAGATTGACTTGATATTTAGCAATAGACCGGAAAGGATTACAAAATCTTTAAACATGTTCACAGGGTTATCTGACCACAATTTAGTACTTGTGGGCAGAAAATTATCAGAAAAAGAGATTCAGTGTTTGTACTGTTAAAGAACAGGAATCGTTCAGAATACCTAATAAAGACCAGGAAATTTTCAAAAATACAGTAAATAGTTTTAACTGGGACTCTTTGTTAACTGGAAAAGATGTAAATGAGGGAAGCAAAATACTTTCAAGCAAACTACAGTGCATTATTAAAGAATTTACCTGTAGGTTTACACACAGGAAAAAAAAAGTAACCTCCCATGGGTAACAACAGATGTCCTGAAAAAAATGAAAGAGTGTGACCTTGCACTAAAGAGGGCTGTTAAGACAAAACTATCCCTCGACAAACAACATTTTGCTATGTTAAGGAATACAGTAACAACTATGTTAAGAAAATCTAGGGCTAACTTTTTTTTGACTATAATTAGTGAGGCAAGAGGTAACCCAAAGATAGTCTGGGACCAGCTGAAAATATTAATGGGGCAAAAATCTAAACCAAGAAAATCTCTTGAACTTACTGTGGATGGAAATCGCATTACGGATCCAGCTGCAGCAGCTGCAACATTTAACCAGTTTTTTGTTGACTCGGTTGCAGCTATTGCCGAGGGTTTCCCTCCTGTAAATGTTGAGATGTGTAAAGTTCCACCAATAGAACCTAGTTTTGTTTTTAATTATGCAATTGAAACAAACACTGATTTAATTATAAGAACACTTAAACTGTCCAAATCTAAAGATGTGTATGGGATGGACACAACTATGCTTAAAAATGTCAGTTCAGCATTAGTCAGTTCCATTACAAAAATCATTAATCAATCCATAAGTCAAGCAGAGTTCCCAACCACATGGAAAACGGCCATTGTGTCACCTATTTTCAAATCAGGAAACCCACAATCTATTTCTAATTATAGACCTATTAGTATTTTGCCTGTAATGTCTAAGATCCTTGAGAAATGGATATGTGAACAAATCAAGGATCATTTAACCAATAGTTCCTTTCAGCTTCACCCACTTCAATTTGGATTCCGACCCAACCATTCAACTGAGTCAGCTAATTGTTATCTCGTTGAAAAAATCAAGTCACTACTTGATAGTAATAATACTGTAGGTGCAGTCTTTCTTGACCTTAGAAAGGCATTCGATACAGTAAACCACCAGATTCTATTGGCCAAATTATCCACTTTTAATTTCTCAGATAGTGCTATAAAATGGATTCATTCTTATCTCTCCCAGCGTTCACAAACGATCCGCATTGCTAATAGTCAGTCTGAGCCACTTTATGTGTTGACTGGCCTGGCGCAGGGCTCCATATTAGCCCCGGTCCTTTTTTGCATGTATGTTAATGACCTGCCATTGATATGTCCGGATGTTAATATTCAAATGTATGCTGATAACACAGTTTTGTATGTACACGGGTCTTCAAAAACCGAGGTAGCTGTCAAACTTACAAATGCCATGGTCAAAATTACAAACTGGTTAAATAAATGCTGTCTACAACTTAATGTTGCCAAAACTGTAGGTATGTTTTTCACTAAATAACATGAAGTAACCAAAGATGCAGATATTATAGTGTCAGGAGAAAAAATACAAATTGTCCAAGAATTCAAATACTTGGGCATCCACCTGGACTCCAAACTCAATTTTAGGTCACACGTAAAGCAAACTTGCAAAAAAGTAAAATTTAACCTAGCTAACTTCCGATTTATTTGAAATTCCATGTCCGTCCAGGCCGCTAAAACATTCATGCACTCAATGATTTTCTCTCATTTTACTTATTGTTTAACAAGCTGGTCCCAGACTAACTCCACCATCTTGTTACCTTTACAGTCCTTGTACAAGCAGACAATTAAAGTATTTGATAAGAAACCAAAACGCTTTCATCACTGCTCCATTCTATCAAAACACAGTCTTTTAAGTTGGGAGAATCTTATTAAGTACACGAATGCCTGTCAGACATATAAAATCTTACATGGGATGGCCCCATATCCTCTTAGTGAATTTGTCAGTCTCAGAACATCTACACACAGGATCACTCGAGGAGTGTCTAGAGGTGACTGTATTATCCCACTTAGAAAAAGTGCTTTTAGTCAGTCAGTTTTCTCTGTCAGAGCCTCTCAGGAATGGAACACCATTCCAACAACAATCAGAGAAATTAACACGTATAATTTATTTCGCTCTCACCTAAAACGTTGGCTGATTAGTAACCAAACCTGTCAACACTAAAACACTGCTGCCGCCATTTTGTGTTTAACTTGTGAGTGCGTGATTCCTTTCTGACTATTGTAAATTCTTTTTTGATCTTGATATTAACAACTGCTTGTCATTTTAATATGCATTTGTAAATGTCTAACCTGCTTAATTAATGTTTGCTGTTTATATTGTTGCATTTATGTTTTTACTAAACTTTTGCTGCTCTTGTTTTTACGTTTTTACTGAACTCTTTGCTGCTGTTCTTTGTGCTTTTCACAACTAATTTAATTTGAATCGCACTGTCTCTTTATGCTATTGCTGTCTCTATTGTAACTGACTAACATTGTGTTAACATGCCGTTTTCTACTGCTATTTATCTGACTGTTTATAACATTTTATGCTTTTTTTAGGGTGCCATTGTACAACAGGCCTACAGGACAACAGATGAAAACTAGCCTTTGGCTAATTCTGGCATGTTACAGATGTTCTGTTTTTAATATGCACTGTCCTGTTAAAATAAAATAAAATAAAAAAATAAAAAAATAAACATATGTTGGATGTGATCCTTATGTTATGAAGAGGAGTGATTTTTCAACTAAATTGAAATAGCTGCCTGTCATCGAGGCGTTGGAAATAAGCTACGCAACTAAGCCTGATAGCAAACAAACTCTTTCGAAAGTGATTCCCACATTTATATGAAGGATGCAGGGTATATGTCACTCCTAAAACTACTGCTGTACAGGGTTTTTGACCATTGGTCCTGTTAGCAGCATGTGAAGTGAAACATTTTTCAAATTCTGTATTGATTATAGCCTAGAAAGCGAGCAAATAGCGCTTTCGTATAGTCACTAAAAAGCTGTGACTCACTTATCGCAATCTGACAAGGTTCAATTGTAATCAACTGCAAATATAATATCTTATTTGCATTGTATGTACGTGTGGCATTTAGCATTGAGTGAATTCTCACTGTCTCACCCTGTATCTATTTATATATTTCTTCATATCTTAATATTATTGATCTTTTATTAACCATTCGCACACACAAGCATTATCTGACTCTCCTCCTGACCGCAGACGCAGGCTTACAAGCCACTTTTCCCAATTTTTTCAGTGAATTTCTTGCCTTTTCCTCCTTATGCAACAGCAGATGTTCATACACAATATGAAATAAAACTTCTCGATTTGACCGATTTCCATAAACAACTGAAAACATAGTCATTTTGAGTTTCTGCTATTGATTCCTATAGAGAAAAATTGCTTCCTGCCCTCCAGCTGCATTTTGCGCGTCCTCAGAATCACGTGATTGCAAACAACCTATATGTGGGACTGTACTCCCAGGGGCACAGAAAATAGAATCCCATATGTGGGACCGTACCGCTCAAAGGGTTAAACGGAGCACATTAAACATACAGATATCGTACACCACAGCTGAAAAATAGAACAAATAAAGTCGCACTTTACTAGATGATAGCTTCTGTTTTTTTTTCCCAAACAGAAAACCACCAGATTGGGGAAAAAAATGCCCCATTAGCATGACTACAGCACGTGTGGCTAACATATGACGCAACAATCAACTGCTCCAATTGTTTTTTTTCCACAGCAAAATAATGCTTATATCTTACTTTCAGTGCACATTCGTCAATATGCGTACCAATATTCGTACGTCATCCATTACAATCAGTTTTATTTCTTAACATTGAGCTTCTAAGAACAATTACAAAACAAGTTTAGAATGAAAAACAACAAAACTCACCGGAGTTCCATGAAACAAATCATGAATAGTCCATCATCCTTTGAATTTTATCAGAATCAGGCTAATTTCTTTCTTTTTTCACTTGTTTAAGTTTTCCTTCAAACAAAAGTTATCATGCTGAGTCAGCATATCTTCTCCCCATTCTGTTCTCCGATTCAAAAATCCCTACTTCTCCCTATGATTATCCAATATCATTTACCCTAGAGGAATTTGCTAGCCACTGCAACCATTTTCTGTTCTCTATCTTTGAATATCTGTGACCCTGAAATTGTATAGGGGTTACAATATCATGATCAGTATCATACATTAGATTATTTGAATATTAAAACAAGCACATTATTAATGGCTGCAAATTAGCACTGCATACATTCTCTTTTTGTGCCACCAATGAGTGCAGCTGTGTAGCCCTTGAAGAAAACTTTCTTAACTTTAATAACTGCATACGTTTAGACATAATACTTCATAATATACATAATATTATTGAAAACATTAGGAGTGTAATGGTACACAAAAATAATGGTTCAATACCTTAGTTTTGAAGTTTGATGCATTTTCCGTAGAGCAGGGGGAGAAAACATGAAATTGTTTTTTTTTTTTTTATTAAACAGTAGTTTACTGAGCAATTTGTGGCTCTGTCTCTAAATAAATTCAATTATAATTACAGTTTTCTTAAGGATAAAAAAAATCTATCTCAGCTAATGCTATAAAAATAGGAAGCCCTATTACTTGAACTTACAAAAGTATTAAAGGTTACCGTTAATAACAGAGCCCAAACTATTAAAGTCAATTTCTGTTTATTTTTAGATACAATAATCAACACTTAAAAAAAAAAAAGTTTCAACAAAATGTCTAATTATAGAAATGTTTCTTTGTTTTTATGATAGATTTAAAACCAAACTTATTGAGAGATTACTTGAGACAAGAGATGATTATTCGTGTTTAATTTGCGTTATAACTGGTAGAAATGAGAAAGGGATCGCATTCACTTGCTCTTGCGCTTCACCATTTGTACCTGCAGCGGTCTGTCATGCCATATCAAAGTGTGTCAAAGCGGCATTTATCATTTAAACTTCCTAATAAAATATACAGATTTTTAAAAATAAAACTTTGTTACTTATCAAAAATACAAAAGAAAGCTTATGCGATTATTAGATTAATAATATATAGCAAAGTATTATTCCTGCATAAAAAATGGATTAAGTTTCGCCCATGCAGTGGTTAAAAAAATTATTTGGTACACATAATGAACCAAACAAAATTTTTCTGTATGAATAAGTATACCATTACAGCCTTAACATTTAAAACACCAAAACTGCACTTACCTGAATAATAGTGCGTTTGTGCAAAGGCAAAAAGGGAGCTTCCTCATCTTCTTTTTAACGGGGTTTTAAATAGTGAGCAGAGCGGGAAAATAGCATTGTTAATTGGGCTGAGATGTGGACTGCCACAAACTTGCCACACATGATTATAGCAGGTTATGTGTCTTTTCCCAAGTGGTGTGCCACAGCCAAGCCACATATGCCTCTCAGTTGTCTGTGGTCATCTGGGCCATACATCTCAATACAAATAGTCACCACATTTGGTTTACACCATGATAAGCCTTTGTTGATTTGGTTGGCACTATTTGGGCCATATTCACTATTTACCACATGGGCCACTTTAGGGACATATCCAGATTACACATTGCTGTGAACTTGCACATCTTTGCCTAAATAGGCCCGCACATGACTCTATACATTTGGGTTATTTTTGCTGTTTTATAGTTTGGCCACTTCAGGCTAACATCCATTTTGTGTGGGCCATAAGAAAGCCAGCAGCGATGTATGATTGCCCTAATTTGTCCACATCCGGATGCTATCTGGGAATATTTTTGTCTCTCGTTCTGGCATTGCATTGAGAGTGGATTAAACACATTTGTTGACAAAATTCAATGGCCATTTATAGTGTTAGCATTTTGTTAATTGTTTTATGTAAAACCAGTTACCTCAGTATCTCCAGCTGACAGTTTGGACTCTTTAGTCCTTCACAAAGAAGCATCACTCCAGAATCCTGCAGGTCATTGTTACTCAGGTCCAGTTCTTTCAGGACAGAGTTTGAGGATTTCAAAACTGATGACAAACTCTCACAAGCCTGAGCAGTGAGATTACACGTGGAAATTCTGAACAAGAACACAGTAATAGCATACAGAATAATCTTAGCAGTGTGATTTATTTTTTTAATAAATATATAGGTAATAAAGTATTTTAAACTCAAACCTCAACATCTCCAGCTTAGAGTTTGCATTCTTCAGTCCATCAGAAAGAAAATTCACTCCAGAATCCTGCAGGTCATTGTCACTCAGATCCAGCTCTCTCAGGACAGAGTTTGATGACTGTAAAGCTGAAGACAAACTTTCACAGGACTGAGCAGTGAGATGACACCTATACAGCCTGTTAAGAGAACAAAACAAAAAGTCATATTAATGTGAGTTTATCAGATAGGTTATGTAGTTTATAATCTCAAGTGCATGTTTGTACTGAATAACACTTTATAATAAGAATACAAGAACAAAGCACTTTTAAATCATTTCAGAACTATTAGAGTCCATTAGTACTTTATAAACTGCAGATAATACATTAATAAACTATATTCAAATAATGAGTTCATCACTGATTGGCACTGCAATTAACATGTTTAATTATCTCTTATATAAAGAGTTAGATAATGCTTTGTTGACAATTTATTAACTGCAGATTAGATTAGGTCACAGAAAATCTGAATATGTATTTGTGCTTTAACAGTGCTTTAAACCCGCCTTTATTGGACAACAATTGCATTAACCCCTTAACTGTCACTGTCCCCTCAGTGGGATGCCTAAGTTTACTTCACCATATTACAAATAAATCCTAATCTAATCATGTCAATCTATACATCGTTGGAAAAGTCTAAGTCTCCTAAATAAATATTTTACCATATTTTGTATTACAAATTATGTAGGAAAATGCCAAGAGTGCAGCTTAAAAAAATCTACATCATAACATGAGTTCTGACCTTTGTCACAAAAGACTTTCTTCATTGCCTTTGTCCGTATCACATTTTAGAAATCATAAGAAATTATATATCAGTTCAAAACTTTAAATCTCAAAAATCATCCTTTGAGAGGCGTTTTAAAATCAGACATTGCATTACCACAGAAAATGTACATTAAAATCATATTACAAAATGTTTTCGTTCATGAATTATAAAAATTTAAGTCTGGATAGTGCATTTTTATGTCTGTGTTCAAAAATGGGAGTGACGGTTAAAGAGTTATTATTCAGTGTTCCTTAAAATGTTTACAAATACATTAAGCACACATACACACATTGGGTTCCCATGTTTTATAAGGACCTTCCATAGATTACTGTATAAATTGTATGATCTGTATATCCTGTCGTAACTAAACCTAATTCTAGGCTATAGGCTTCATGTACTAATGCAATTAATGACCAATAAAGGTTGGTTTTAAGCACTTAATTGATGATGTTTTTTGATATACCATAACATAATTTAAAGTGAGAACTATTTGCGGTTAAGTTGTTCACAAAGCATTACCAAACTCTTTATATATGAGCTGATTAAACAGTAAAAAAATGTTAATTACAGTGACAATGAATTAAGAACTTACTGTTTGTATATAGTCTATTTATGTATTAACAACAGTTTATAAACTATTGATTAACTATAGTTTGCAAATAATTTGTAAATACTTTTTTACTGTTAAAGTGTTACCACATTATCCATTAAAATGTCTTAAGTAACGTAAGTAAATACAAATGTCACAACATCTTCAAGACCTGAAAAATGCCTCAGGGTCAACTCCCGAGAGTTAAGCTCATCATTTTCATCTGTGCATTTGTGCTCAACACTGCCGCAAATTGTTCATGAATCAAACTGATCCAACTTACTGACTTAATGATCGAGTCACAGTCGATGTCAAATTGTCAACACACTGAATCTGTTGTACTTAAATGAGGCAGGAACCAAGAATAATATATGACCCTTGACCACAAAACCAGTCATAAGGGTCCATTTTTCAAAATTGAGCTTTATACATCATCTGAAAAAGCTGAATAAATAAGCATTCCATTGATGTACGGGTTGTTAGTATGGGACGATATATGGCTGAGATACAACTATTTGAAAATATGGAATCTGAGGGCGCAAAAGAAATCTAAATTTTGAGAAAATCACCTTTAAAGTTGTCCAAATTAAGCTCTTATTAATGCATATTACTAATTAAAAATTAAGTTTTGATATATTTACAGTAGGAATTTTACAAAATATCTTCATGAAAAGTGATCTTTACTTAATTTCCTAATGATTTTTGCCATACAAGAAAAATCAATAATTTTGACCCACACAATGTATTTTTGGCAACTTAAGACTGGTTTTGTGGTCCAGGGTCACATATGATCCTCAGAGCTGAGGATTTTACTGATTAAGTGAAAATAAAGTATTATAATAATCAAATCCATAAGGAAGGGAACATGTTTTTAAATGAACATGAAATAGTTTTTTGAAACTGTTGAAAAAAGTTATTAAGTAAGTTATGGTATTATTTCATTCTCGTAATTGGAACACTGTCTGCATTACAAAATTCCAGGTTTTCCAGGATGGTTGGGAACCCTGACTGTTTTCTCATCAGGTTTTTGAGTATGCATTGCCTACCTTGTGTTCTTGAAGAAAATGCCACTGATACAATCATACATCATAAGTGTTTCGTAACTATAGCTAGCAAATAGTTCCCCTATTTATCCACATATCTGAACATAGTGATTCAGTGAATGTGAATGTCAAACCTTAGTATGTTCAGTCGACAGTGCGGACTTTTCAGTCCATCATATATCAACTTCACTCCTGAATCCTTCAGGTGATTGCTACTGAGGTCCAGCTCTGTCAGATAGGAGTTTGATGATTGTAGAGCAATAGACAGAGTTTCACAGCACGTTTCATCAAAACCACAGCTGTCAAATCTGCCAAAACAGAATGTTTTCAGGCAAATTACTTTCTAATGTTCAGTTTTTCTGCAAAAACACTGTACTTTTTGGGGGAAATAATATTCTGACATTTAATTAGTGATATAGAACAAAATGTTTGATTGAACAACAGTCAGTGAAATTACTCACAGCGCTCTTCTGCAGCATCTTACAGCTGGAATGAGCTTTGTGTAATTTGAAGATGATGACGTGAACCTCTTGGGGTTAAACTCATCCAGCACCTTCTCTGACATCATCAGTACGTAGGTCAGCACTGTGCACATTGAAGATGAGAGTTTTCTTCCTGGATGTACATCTGAACTGAGGTAACCCTTAATTTCCTCATATAATGAATAATCTTTGAGCTCAAGTAAGCAGTAGAATAGGTTGACTAAAGCTTCATCTCTGATATTCTTGTTTTGTACTTTTTTTATGTATTTAGTTGTTTGTCTGATGCTCTCTGTGGTGTCTTCAGTGTGTGTGATCAGGCCTTTGAGCAGATTTTGACTGGATTCCAGTGAAATTCCCATCAGAAACCGCAGGAACAGGTCCAGATATCCTCTCTGACTCTGCATTGCTTTATCAGTGGCCCCCTTTGTTAAGTCATGAAATTTGACTTTTCTAAAAAAGATTTTAAGCTTTTGTAAGGCTATAGTTTGTAAATCCTCAAAGAAAAACTGAAGCTCTTGCCTGTTCTTGTTCAGGTAGCAGACAAACACATGCACTGCAGCGAGAAACTCTTGAACACTCAGATGCACAAAGCAGAAGACCTTTGTCTTATAAAGTCCATCTTCCATCTTAAAGATCTCAGCGATCATTCCTGTGAACTCAGTGTCTTTACTCACATCAATACCAGATTCTCTCAGATCTTCCTCATAGAACACAATGTTTTCCTTCTTCAGTTGTTCAAATGCTAGCTTGGCTATTTTCAGAATCATCTCTTTATTAAACTGTAAGTGCTTAGTACGTTCTTTTTCTTCTTGTTCATCATACTTCTGACATTTCCTGTTCATCTGTATTATCAGGAAGTGAATGTACATTTCAGTGAGTGTTGTGCTGATGTTCTCTGCATTGTTCCCAGTGAGAATATCCTGAAGTACTGTGGCCGTGATCCAGCAGAACACAGGAATGTGGCACATGATGTACAGACTACGAGACGTCTTAATGTGTGAGATGATTCTGGAGGCCTGAATCTCATCTTTGATTCTCTTTCTGAAGTACTCCTCCTTCTGCTGGTCAGTGAATCCTCGCACTTCTGTGAACAAACCCACATACCGAGAAGGGATCTCATTGGCTGCTGCTGGTCGTGATGTCACCCAGACATGAGCTGAAGGAAGCAGCTTACCTTTCACCAGACTTGTAAACAGCACATCTACAGATGCTCTTTCCTCAACAGTGTCCAATGTTTCACTTTTAAAGTTCAGTGGCAGACGACTCTCATCAAGTCCATCAAATATAAATGCTAGCTTACATTCCTTATATAACTTTGATTTCTTCAGATTCTTAAATTCAGGATAAAATTTCACCAGAAACTCATGGAGATTGACCTCTCTGTCTTTAATTACATTGATCTCTCTGAATGGAAGCAGGAACACACAGTCTATATCCTGATTGGTGTTTCCTTCTGCCCAGTCCAAGATGAACTTGTGCACAGAGACAGTTTTTCCAATGCCAGCAACTCCCTTGGTCAGCACAATCTTCACCTCATTGTTGTTCCTCAGTTCAGTAAATATATCATTACATTTGATTGGTTTGTTGTGTGTTTTTTTGTTCGTGAAAACACCATCAATCTTCAAAATCTCATGTTCATGATTGACATTTTCCATATCTCCCTCTGTGATGAACAGTTCTGTGTAAACAGCCTTGAGATTTGTGTCATTTTCTTTGTTGCCCTCAAAAATATATTTTGCCTTCCTCTTCATGTTGTTTTTGTGAGTTTTCAAGACATTTTTCAGCTCTATAATTAAAAACAAATAAATAAGAGACATAAAACAAAAAATCATGAATAAAATGACACATTTTTTTTCATATTAGCATGATTATCATTAGTAGTAACCGATTTAGACAGATTAAATTCATACTACTGAAACAGTCCATCCCTAACAACTTGGGTTTCAGTTTTACCATTTCTGAATTTTTATGTTCTATCCAGATCACTTATTGTATTGATTGAGCAATGTTACTAAAAGCTGATGAAGGGTTGCCACATCATTTAGCCCATCAAACAACATGTGAGGCTGTATTTACCATGTGTTTTAACTTGCTTAAACCTTTGCATGTGTGGTTGTAATCATGTCTTGATGATATTGAATCAATTTGGTGACAGTGTCAGCTACTGGTTAACAGCTGTATCACATAAGATGTTTAATTAAGGCTATTAAACCATTGTAAACTGGGTATCACTGGGGACACACTGTTCTATTCTATTGTATATATCTGTAAAAAATCTGCTGCTGATGTAACTGGCCCTGTATGTGTTGCTTGCAGTTATATTTTCTCTTCTTTCCATTTACAGACAGTGATTGATATTTACTACAGATCTGTTATGAATCACCTCCAACAGTGACAGATGTCTTTATATTACCCTCAGCCTGAGCTGTGAGAGAAAGAGAGAATTACTCACTGGGAAACATTTATCTCTCAAACACATCAGCACAGCAAAGAGGGAAAAAAACTTCACACTTGTAAATATTTAATCATGTTACAGTGAATTACCTTGCTTGTTTTTATTCTCCAACTGTTCAGCCAGATCATTTTGGTTCATCTTTCTCAGGATGTCCAACATGACCTTCACGGCTTCTTCTGGTCCAAAACACACCACCATCTTATCTACTGTGTCAAATATATCTGCCTTCTCCATTTCAGACTTTGATATATGGTTATGAGGTGTATTCATTAAGCGCCAATGAAACTCCTTCAGTTCAGCTTCTACCAGTTCCTTTAGTGAGTCCACGAGCAGCTCTTTAACAGTCGCCATCGTCCTTCACCGACTCACAGCTGCAGGTCAAAAAAACACAGTATTCACAGTATTCAGTAGTCATGTCAAAGCAGTAACTAAATCAGGATACTATCATCTCAAAAACATTGCAAGAATTAGATTTTTTGTTTCCAGTCAAGACTTGGAGAAACTTGTTCATGCCTTTATCACCAGCAGGGTGGATTACTGTAATGGTCTCCTCACTGGCCTTCCCAAGAAGACCATGCAGACTCATCCAGAACACTGCTGCCAGGATTCTGACTAGAACCAGAAAATCTGAGCATATCACACCAGTTCTCAGGTCCTTACACTGGCTTCCAGTTAAATTTAGAATTAAATTTAAAGCACCTTTACTCATTTATAAATCACTCAATGGCCTAGGACCTAAATACATTGCAGATATGCTCATTGAATATAAACCTAACAGACCACTCAGACCATTAGGATTGAGTACCAAGGGTTCACACAAAACAAGGGGAATCCGCTTTTAGCCAATATGCTGCCCGCAGTTGGAATCAGCTTCCAGAAGAGATAAAATGTGCGAAAACATTAGATACATTTAAATCTAGACTCAAAACTCATCTGTTTAGCTGTGCATTTACTGAATGAGCACTATGCTATGTCCAAACTGATTGCACTATATATAATCCTTTTCTATTTTTAACTGTCTTAAATTTATTTTAAATCAATTTTTAAATCATTTTAAAAGTTTTTATATTTTAAAATTTTTGTCTGCCTCCTTTTTTTTTGATTATTGTTTTTATTATTTTTATGATTACTCTACTTACTTTTTGTAAAGCACTTTGAATTACCTTTGTGTATGAAATGTGCTATATAAATAAACTTGCCTTGCCTTGCTTTCTGTCTGAAGTAAATCATGTTACCACAAAAATACAGGGTTGAAAGTTTATAGTTCAAATATAAACATTGATATCTATGGTAGAGATCAAAATAGAGCAAGTCATCTTTTGAAAGTAATTGGCACTTTAAAGGGATCATTGGATGCCCATTTTCCACAAGTTGATATGATTCTTTAGGGGTTTAATCAAAAGTTTATAATATACTTTGGTTCAAAATTCTCAATGGTTGTGTAAAACAACACCCTTTTTACCTTGCCAAAATCAGCTCTGCAAAAATCATCGCATTCTGGTCAAGACTGCTTTAAATGCAAATGAGCTCTGCTCGACCCGCCCCTCTCTTCTCTCTGTGGAGCGACAAGCCTGTTTACTTTAGCCACATTAAGCCGCGTTTAGCTGCTAAACTTGCTAACTAGCACATTATTAGGAAAGGCGACACAAACATTCATTAAAAAAACCTTATACTCACTTCTGCTATAAGTGAAGCTGGATTACGAATGATTTGCGCGAACATAGATGGATATATGTAGATCGGGAGGCATATTCCCTTCACAAACAAACATAATCTACTGCATCTTCAGCAGCTCAGATGTCGGGAGTAAATGACGACCACTATGTTCATTATTACATACAGCAACACAACACCTCAATCGCTCAATCTGAGATATTCTTGTCTAACTTACATTCCTGCTCCGGCATTGAAACAAAGAGGGCGAACTGTTACAGCTGATCTGAGGCATCTGAGAATGGCTCAATTTGAAAAAAGGGATATTATTTTTACAGATAAATTAAAAACCACTGCATGGATTTTTTCATGATAGGGTAGATTTGTGCATACACTGACAACACACATTAATGTTCAAACAAGATGTAAAAGTGAACTTAGCATCCAATGACCCCTTTAAATAAAGTTTGTCAATTGCATTGTTTCACCACTAGGTGGCAACAAGTCACTGAAAAATGAATTCATTTCCTGTGTGACTCACATTCTCCAGTTTTGTTACTGGTGTATCTGAAGCATGAGCTGTAAAGGCTCCACCCTCTTTACAAAAACTATTTAAAGACATATTGTTTGTTTTTTGTTTTTTTAATTGCGTCCCATCTCTGGGGCTTCATTTATAAAAAGTTGCGTATAAATCATCCTAAATTTGTTCTAAGATAATTTCTCAAAATTGTGTAAGTGCGATTCAGAGAAAATGAACGTGTGGACAAAAACACATGTGTACACCTCTTCCAGATTTGACATTTATAAATTGCAAACTATCTTAAAATTGTGCGCTGCTGACTAGTGTCAGATCTTTGCTTTGTAAAACCCCCCTAATTAATATCATTATCATATAAAAGAGCATCAGTCAACGTACACATGAGAGAAAAGCAAAACTGTAAACAGTTTTGTGTTATTTGTGTACACTCACAATAAAATAAAATGCTGTTCACTAATTTGTAGCGTTAAGAAAAACAGGATGCCTTTTAACAGTGTTATTTCTTTTTCATTTATGCAGCGAATCACAAAAACAAACCAAAACTCAGCATAGCTTGCTTTTTTCAGTTCCATGATCACACAAAATCACAAGGCAAACATATAGCAACGTTGCACATCTCAAAGCATGCAAAAACAACAACACCAACAACAATCAAAAAAAATAAAAATAAGTATATGCATGATGGTTTCTTTTGAATTATTTTTGACTTATGAATATAAAACTGTACTAAAATAATTAACAGATTAATAATGTAAATCTGTTCATCAGAAAAAGATGGGTTTTGAAAATAAAAATATCATGAGGTTCTAAATGAAGGGCTTTGTTTATTATTTTTGTCTATTATAAAGTCAACCCAAAATTAAAGAAAAAACGGGCAATAGAAAAAAAAACGTTCAATATTTTCAACAGATGTTACAAAAGGTACCTGCTAACAGCTACATTTACAGGATAGTATCTGTGAAGTACTTTTACTTTATTAGAAATTACATATTTATATGGAAACATCCAAATGCTGTGCCAAGATATACAATGAGGTTTAAGCCATTTTGATTTACATGGAGGACTGGATCCAACATTACAGCATAGCTTATTTGTCAAGTAAAAATGAAATGAAATAAATATAAATAAGCTTACATATTTCATGTAAGCTTATTTATTTAATTATATGCCATTTTATTTTGTTTCTCCATTTACAAAAGTGCAGCAGATGCATGGTGACATGTCAAAACTTATGTTCTGTTTATGATTTTATGATTATTTTTAAAAAAATCTAATTTAGTTTCTATTTAACATTGTAATCTTGCCTGTTAACAGTTTTCCAGTGTATGATATCTGTCAGAAAAAAAATGACCTGAAATGCACACGTTCCCGTGGCTTTCAACATACGCACAGTTTGATATCAAATTTGTGTGTACACACGCTTTATAAAATGAGCCAGGTCTCTGTTAACATCCTCTTTACAGATTTCACAATATTCCCACACAAATGACATTTTACTGCAATGCAATTTGTGTGCAAGTTCGGAACAGAGATGACTGAAATAAAACCAGAAAAGTCTGCGTGTCTATTTACACTAAGTGCAGATAGCCTGCTTTGTTGGCAGAGGCTATTTACACTAACTCCATCCACCACAGTGTTGTTGAGTTAAACAACATATAATGCAATGGACAATCTCATGAATAATTCAAGCTGCAGTTAATACATTATAACATTTATAATATTTGAACATTTGAACATAAACTTGTGTATATTTGAAAGTTTAAGCACAATAAGACATTAAAGAGAACTTAGTTTAGTATTCACATGTGTGCTTCAGATGTGCACGCTCAAAAAAACATATATCAGAAGTTTAAACGAATGTGGGTTTAAAACACATGATTTCAACGTGATTGACATGATAAAACTAAACAGAGTATCTGATGTTTGAGCTGTAAAGGCACAGCCCTATTCTGCAAAAGGGGGCGGGAGCATCAGCTTATTTGCATTTAAAGAGACGAAAACTGTGTTTCTGCTTTACTCAAAATAAGCAATTTCAAAATGCTGTAATAAATTGTTGTGGGGATTGTTGAGCTGAAACTTCACAGATATATTCTGGGGACACCTGAGACTTATATTACATCTTGTATAAAGGGACATAATAAGTCTCCTTTAAGAAACAGAGAAACAGAGCCTTTTCTCTGTTGTGACACACTGGACTAAATGGTCCTCTGCTTATACTGTTTGTTCCAAAAATGGAGGTGGAAATACTGGATTACTCTAGAATGCAAGTATCGGCCACACACAGTCTGACTGACAACAGCTTTATAATGGAACTGTATAGGGTTGAAATTCAACCAAAACATTTGTACTTCTGTTACAATGCCCTCTTTCTTACCAAAAGAGTCATTTCCAGAAGGTACCGTTGGTAATCAATCATCTGATTGGTCAGTTTGAATCTCAGATTTGGGGTTAAGTCACACAGTCAAACATGGGGATAAAAGAAAATCGAAACTCTTGCTCTTGTCTATTCGTTTCTTTGGCTCTTCGCTTGGGACTTTTCTCTTTCTCTATACATGAGCCATTAGTGAGACTCAAGTCTTAAATATCATCTCACTTTCTTTCTTTTCCTTTGTAAAGCTAAACATTCTTTCTATTTCTCTATTCCATTCTCGTTCAGGTAACTTTCTACATATGTGCTGGATTTATCATTTAACTCTATGTTTTAATTAAACACTTGACTTGTTGCAAAAGAAAGCAGAACCAAATGAGATCAGTGGCCTATTCTATGTATTTATTTATTTATTTATTTATTTGCATCTTATTCTGTTATTGTTCTATTATTTGGTGCACCCATGTCTCTGGCCATTGTCTTGTACAATAATAACAATGTTTCTTCTGGTTAGTTAAAAGCCTGTAACTTACATAAAGTCACTACTCTACCACTACTCTATTAGAGTCCTTTAAATAGACAAGATATAATCCTCATTTCATGTTACATGTCAGCTTGATCACTAAGTCATACACATACCAAAAAAAGAAGATGAAAAACAGATGAAATTTCCCTTAGAAAATTAACAAATTTATAGTGTCACAAACTACAGAAAATACAGTGTTACAGCCCAAACTAAAATGCACCTTGTTTTGCACTTGAAGGAAAAGCATCACATCATCTTGTATCCTCTGATTCAAGAATTCATCTTCCAAAATCTGGCAGTAGGTTTTGGGAGTTCATTTTAGCCCATCTCTGCAAGTCAGACTTTTCAGGATAGGAGACTAAACATGAACTCCCAAAACTTACTGGCAGTTTTTAGAAGATGAATTCTTGAATCAGAGGTACAAGAGGATGTGATGCTTGTCCTTCAAGAGTCACTCTCAACTTATCTGTCTATAAAGCCTATAAAAAAACTGTCTTCATGTATTTCACAACACGTCAGCTTGTTATTCTTATTAAGTCAGGGGCATTTTTTAGGATTTTTTACCAAGCAAAGTCTCTGAGAACCTGACACATTGCACTTCTGAAGACTCCAGGTAGGTTGCAGTTCTGGAAAATGGTGGCGCTGGAGAACTGGAAACGGTTCCTGATGGTGTCACACCTAATTCTTCACCTTAATTTCTAATTCTTATGCAGTTAACATGCATCTTTTCTTCTCCACCTGTTTTTTCTGACCATGCAGACTCAACAAGCATTTCGCTGTCCAATGGTCAAGTCTTAACTTTGCAAATTCTTTTATTGCATTAGTATTGCATTCTTCTCATGGGCATTTAATAATTTGGACTTTTCAGTCTGGGTTAAATATCTTTTTTGGCTCATTTTATCTGTAAAAGAAAACATGCCTAATAATTATGCACACCTGAATATAAGGAGTTTTTCACTTTCAGCCTTCACGGACAATTATATATCACATATAAATGATTAAATACAAAATTGACAGTAGTTATTAAGACTGATGTGGTTTGGAATTGGTAAAATGTGTTTGGAAAAAAAATATGACCAGAATATCAACATGCCTAATAATTCTGCACACAGTGTATTCGTTTTGAGTAGTTGCAAGAGGAAATGAATGTGGAAGTGTTTCTGACTCAAGTTTACACATAGAACATAAAGTTGATATTTTATCCTTACATTAATTAAGATAGGCAATGCATGAGTAACATATATGACTGAAATACATTACATTTCACATTACTTACATTGTAAAGCACAACCTATAGGATAACAACATTAGGCTACTTTAAAATCATCATTATATCAATTATATAAAAGTTTGAAAATATGATTACAGAACATTAGAGTGAAACATGTTACAATCTTATAATCCCTATTTGTCCATATTCAATTATGTTTCTTGAGTGTTTCATGATTAAGTTAGTATTTTATGCTTACTTACATTAATAAGGAAGTGCCTTGATGCTCCGCACCAGAAGACTTGCTTTGATCAAAATGTCCGGCTACTGTACAAGTTCTCAAAGTGTCCTTGGTTTCTCATTATGTACATGTAAATTCCAACATCTGCAAATCATAAAAATTGTTTGATGTCAAGAGGAAACACTGCGTGTAAAACAATCTTCTTTCACTTCCGTTTTGTCAGCAAGGTTGCAAAATCTGCCTAAAAAACACATCATGATCAGCATAGTTTTTACAAAAAAAAGCTCTGTAATTGTTATAGATAAATGGCTGTATAATATATGAAATACTGTGAATGAATAAATAGTGTCAGAGAGATGCAGAGCTGAGCTGCACGAACTCTCAGTATGTACAAGGAAATATTTCATATTGGCTAAAAGTGTCATAGTCTTATAAACTGACCAGTTTAATTGTTTTGACAAATAACATTTCACATTAAAATTATTATAGACAGTATCTGTTCCAGCAATAGTCCAGACACCAAATAATCATTCATTTTATTTCAAATTACATATCATCACTTCTGTCATCAGAAAGTTTTGCCTGTTTTCATAATTGACATTTTTAAACAGTTAATAAGCAGCTCCATGCACTCACAAAATGAGAAACATTTGCTTAAGGACAGACACCATATGGAGATTGAGGAATAATTAGAATCTACAAACTTTGATGAAATGTGTGAAAACATGCCATCAAGTCCATCCTTCTTAGTACAGAAGTGAGGTTGAGCAGCTGGATGTCTGTGCAGTCACAACAACCTGGAGCTGAACACCATCAAAACAGTGGAGATGATAGTGGACTTTAGGAACCAATTTATATGTATGTCTGCACTATGTACTTTATGCATTGGAAGCTCCTAACAACAAGACAAATTCCTTGTGTTTCTAAACACATTTGGCAATAAAGCTCTTTCTGATTCTGTTACAAAAACAAAACAGACAGCAATGATCATCCCTATTTATCACTGAAATTACTACATATTGCATGATACACAAAGTTAACATATTGATGTGGAATAAAGAAACTTTAAATTTGGACAAGGTTTTCAGTTTAGGAGTAATTAGGTTGCAGTATTACTGCAGTTTATTTACTGCTTGTCTGTAACTTCTCTGAGTGTGTGTCTGACACTGACATCTAGTGGACGTTTTATTATCTGTGACATGACAGACTTGCAGACAAACCTGGTTCCCCTTCAGGAACTTGAGCTGCGTTGGAATGCTCTGAAACGTGTGTAATCAGTCCAATAGAGAAGCATGCAAGGGCATTCCCCGTGGCTCAGGTCTCACTTCTGCTGAGGCAGAATGGCAGCTGTGGTCGTGGGAACACTGTAAAAAAAATTTCCGTTAAAAAAACGGAAAAAGTACTGGCAGCTTATTACCTGGACTTTGTACCGTAATTAAAAAACAAACTTTTTCTGTTAATGGTATATCTTTCAATAAAAATACATGTAATTTACTATTATTTAATGGGGAATCTGTTATTAAATAGGGTATTGCACCCGTACAGTATATAAACTAAATCCATAAAATAATTAATTACCCACACTTTGTCCTGTAATTAAAAAGAAAGTAAACAATTACAAAAAAATGACATTTATCTGTAGTTAACGGAGTACCAGTGACTCTTAAAACAAACAAACAAATCTTCTGAGAGAAAAACTGATTTTCTTTTTTGTTAACTTATTAATATGCCTCAAAAATGATTTCATTGTTTTAGATGAGTGAGTTTGGATCAGAGGAGAATAGCCCATTACAGAGTTTCACATAACTGAAACACCCATTAAAAAACTTTATAACATCCTTAACAGTTGGGATATAAACATGTAAAATGACCAATTTCATGGGTCAAATGAAAATACAAGAGTTCTGGAATAGATTGCAGATAACAAGGTTTTGAAAGTACAAGATTATTGTACATTTTAGGCATAGAACATAACAAAGCTTATACGGAGGGTCATGTTGAGCAAACCTTTGTAAGGATAAACTGTTACACAAAAAGGCAAAAAAAAAAAAAGGTAAGAAAACAGAGTACATTTAAAAAGGCATCAAGAGAGAATGGCAACTGACATGTTGATGTAGAAATGTCAGGGTCCTACTCATGGGATTATTTATTATATTATAGATCACAGGATGTCCCTCAAAAAAGATTTTAAAATCACTGTTTTAGATGAGTAACTTGTTTGGATCAAAGTGGCCCATTACGAAGTTTCACATAACTGAAACACCCAAAAAATTCTTAACATGAAATTTCATAACATCCTTAACAGTTGGGATATGAAAATGTAAATATAAAAATGACCAATTTCATGGGTCAAATGAAAATACAACCATTCTGGAATAGATTGCAGATCAACATGAGGTTTCGAAAGGACAAAATTATTGTACATTTTAGGCATAGAACTAAGACATAACAGAGCCTATAAAGGAGGGGGCCACGTTGAGTAAACCCTTGTAAGTTAAAACTGTTACACAAAAAGGCAAAAAAAAAGACATCTGTGAATACCTTTAAAAAGGTATCCAGAGAGAAAGGCAACTGGCAAGTTGATGTAGAAATGTCAAGGTCCTTCTCATGGTAAAATCATAGTTTGGATCAAAATGGCCCATTACGGAGTTTCACATAACTGAAACACCCATAACAAATTTTTAACATGAAACTTCATAACATCCTTAACAGTTGGGATATGAACATGTAAAATTGAAAATTACCAATAGATTGTGGATCAACAGGAGGTTTTGAAAGTACAATCCTTGTTTAAACTGAAAATACACAAAAAGGTACCTTTACAAAAGGCATCCAGAGAAAATGGCAACTCTCATGTTGATGTAGAAAGGTCAGGGTCCTGCTCATGGGCGTGTTGTCTGTCTAATGTGTATTTATGAAGGTATGCTGGTCACATGAAAACAGAACATTGTCAATGCAGAATCCAACCACTGAAGCCAGAGGGATCATTCTCAAAAGCCATTGGATCACTATTGCATCAGAGCACCAGTGCTGTAATGAAACCCTACAGGACGTCCCTCTACAGCTGTCATGTCGTATCCTGTCATCCTCTCCAGATACTAAATGGCTGTAAAACAAATACAATATATTAAATGGTTGTAATTCATTAAAGAAATTTTACAGATTAATGCAGATTAAGTGGAATCACTTAAAGTAATTAAATAAGAAAAGTAATTTAAGTTTAAATGTGTTGTTATGAAAATGTACATAAAGTTTAACCAAGTGTGTAATAAAGTTTTCTGGGAGCCTTTTAGCTGCTGTTTTAATAATGATTCCTAAACAGGTTTTGGGTATCATTTGAATTTTATCGATTTTGATTCTTAACTATTCCTAGTTTTAAATTCCAAGAACATAAAGTCAAACATTTTTATTGTTTTTTTTCTTACAAAGCTTTCTTTTGCAGCTGAATAAATGAGCAAAAAAATCAGCAAACTACAGAACACTTAGGCCTAAGTCAGGTGTGAAGAACCTTGATCCTGGAGGGCTGGTGTGCCTGCAGAGTTCAGCTCCAACCCTGAGAAGAAAAAAAATAAATAAATACCAACCTGTATCCTGAAGACCTTGATTAGCTTGTTCAGATGTGTTTGATTAGGGTTGGAACTAAACTCTGCAGAGACACCGGCCCTCCAGGATCAACGTTCCCCACCCCTGGCCTAAGTGGAACTATTGGTTATGATTTTAACAAAAAATAAATAAAAGAATACCACAGCAAAAACAACTAGACTAACATAAATGTTAAACATTAAATTGTTAAAGACAAGTAAACAAGTCAGTAATAAAATAAGAATAAACAAATAAATTAGCAATAGCATATAAATAAATACAACTGAACAAATTACAGGTACAGAAATTTAAATCAAAAGTTTAAAAACACTACATAGTTTTCTTTTAATTAATAAAATATATATTAATCCTCAAAGTTATGAAAGATATTCAGTCAAGATCAGTGAATAATTTGTTTGTTCTTGGATTAACATTAATGACAGGCAGCATGTTTATAAATCCACTTCCGGAACAAAAATTTACAGATAATGTACTCACCCCCCTGTCATCCAAGATGGTCATGTCTTTTTTTTCTTCAGATGTAAAGAAATTATGTTTTTTGAGAAAAACATTTAAGGACTTTTTTTTTCCATATTGTGGACTTCTATGGTGCGTTTAAGTTTGAACTTCCAAAATGTAGTTTAAATAAGTCTTCAAACGATCCCAAATGCATTTTTAAATGGAAGAAGGGTCTTATCTAGCGAAACGATCAGTTATTCTCATAAAAATAATACAATTTATATACTTTTTAATGTCAAATGCTCACCTTGTCTTGCTCTACCTGAACTGGTTTTTTTTTCCAGTTCATGACAGTTAGGGCATGTCGAAAAACTCCCATCTCATGTTCTCCCTAAAACTTTGAAATCATTTTATCTTTTTTGTTAAGGGTGTTTAATCATCTTTGCATGTTCACTTTGCAAAGACTGGGTTGGAACTTCTGCAGTGATGTAGGATGATTTTGAAATTATTTTTGAAGTTGAGGGACAAAATACGAGTTTTTTGTCATACACAGAGTCAGAATACACAGTGTTCAGGCAGAGCAAGGCAAGATGAGCATTTGAGATTAAAAAGTACTTAAATTGTTTTTTTTTTTTTAATGAAAATAACCAATCGTTTCTCTAGATAAGTCCCTTATCATTTTGGAAGCCCAAACTCGGGGCACCATAGCAGTCCATTAAATGGAGAAAAAATCCTGAAATGTTTTCCTCAAAAAACAATTTCTTTACGACGGAAGAAAGAAAGACATGAACATCTTGGATGACAAGGGGGTTAAGTACTTGTCTGTAAATTTTTGTCCTGGAAGTGGACTTATCCTTTAACACCAAATGCACACGGATCTAAAAATTTCTCTCATCTGTTTACTTTCACTTTAAAAAACGGCTGAGTTTATGATGATATACTGACATATTTTTGTGCATATTGGGCGGTAAATGTAAAAGAAAAATCAGATCTGACTCGTAACCAGTGTTGGGGAGTAACTAGTTACATGTAACGGAATTACGTAATTTAATTACAAAATAAATGTAATTGTGATTAGTTACAGTTACTGAGAATAAATATGTAATAAAATTACAGTTACTTTTGAAAAATGCCAGTGATTACAAAGGGGATTACATCTGAATTTTTTCCCACACCCACACCCACTTACAGATTTAATTGACTTCTTTCAGAAACTGCATTGACTGCTCTAAAATGAGACACCAATGTTTCAGAAGTTTAGGACACAGAATCAGACACATGCTTATTCAATAACTGTTTTATTTCCTATTTGGGTTTATGCATTAACTTTATTTTTTAAGATTGTTTTTCCCAGGCATTGTTAGATGCTAGTGTTTTCTATTAAAACTATGCACACATTTGATTTCAAACCCAGTATCATTGTAATGAGTGCTCAGACGCAGTCGGATCCATTTGCAAGCTTTAATGAAGGCAGGGTCACACAGGCAAGGGTCAAACACACCAATAAACAGTTGAAGCAAAGGAGAGACAATAATCAGTACCAGAGTCCGGGCAGAGTATCGGGGTATCAAGCTGTAATCGTAATCCGTGTCCAGGCAGAAGGTCGAGGTATCAAGCAGTAATCGGAAATCCAAGGCAGTCAAAGGTAAAGGGGAAAAACGCTCAGAGTTGCAACCGGGGCTAGACAAAACTTGGCGCCATATTGCCGCGAACCAGGTGCTTAAATAGCGGAGAAAACAAGGAACACCTGTGGTGGAAATCACCGAGGTGCGTGGGTGAAACGAGTCCGGGTGGGAACGTTAAAACTCCGGGGAAGGTTCCCGCTGATGACGGTCGGAGAGAGCCACGGAGGTCTGACTTATGACAATCATAGCTATTAAACTATTTCTTGTTATGATGTTATTTATGTTATGATCTTGTTATGACATATAGCACAACTGCTCTCACGGTGACCCGAGTTCAATTCCCGTCTCAAGACCCTTTGCTGATCCCACTCCCCTCTCTCCTCCAAGTTCTTTCCTGTCGTCTCTCTACTGTCCCATCACAATAAAAGGCATAAAAAGCCCAAACATATAATTAAAAAAAAAAAATCTGAATTTGCGGTGTTCTTTAAATTAAATTATTACACAGCTCAGACTATTTCGGGGCAACTTAAGTGCTATATGCTTGATAATTTTTTGGCAGAAGCTTTGCGTTTGGTTAGTTAATAAAATATTGAAGCTTAATTCAATATTATGTGGACAATTTCTTAATTCTGTCATCCTGGTATTGTGGACTTGCTCTATTGTTTCATACAAACACAGCTGCTGCAATTTCCTTTTTTTTTTTGTACACTGTAATGGATTATAAGATAACTAACAAACTAGTACTACTACTTAATTATTTATGTGGTGAAATGTTGTGTAAGAAAACTGGTATGACTGCACTGTGTCCCTAAAATGTCTAGTTTAAACTTGCCATTTGCTAGCAACTGATGGAAGCTCTGCGTTCAAATATTTCGACTCAGATCAGTGTTTTGTGTCTAATAATTTTGACACGAAACATCTAAATAATCTATTAGCAGCTGTGTAATAAGTGAGATAATGTACATTCAGCAAGTTGTTATCGCAAAATAAAGATGTATATTATCCCTTACTTATTAGAATCTAATTCAAGTGATAAAGGATTTTGAAAGTCTGACAGTAATCAGTGTTAAGTGCTACTGTAAGGTTAACTCTGCCTGGTTTAAATGCTTCAATATGATTAACAGTTGAAAATATTAGAAATTTAGAAAAGTAATCAAAAAGTAATTAAAAGTAATAAGTTACATTGCTTTAATGAAGTAATTGAAAAGTTACACTACTTATTACATTTTAAATCAAGTAACTTGTAATCTGTAACCTATTACATTTCCAAAGTAACCTTCCCAACACTGGTTATGAGCGACTCAAACTCATGTTCATAATTCATGAAATAAATGTGTTGAATTTGAAAACGCAGCATGTTTTCCTCTGTTTGATTTGTTAAGATTATTTGTAGTCGGGCGCAGGAGACATTTCCTCCCGACCACTAGGGAACAGTGTTGACAGTGAAACACAGAAACTTCCTCGAGACGCCACAAGAAATTCTCAATGTAAGTGATTGATCTTAATATGTGTCATCTATTTTAAAATGGACAACGTGTTTTTACTTAATGTTTTGATATTCTGGTGATCTTAATGTATTGATTCATGAATCGAGCAAAACATAAATCGATATTATTTTTGATTTAGACAGTTTAGTTTTGTCCATTTTGTGGACACAATCTGGAGACTATTATAGCATATTGTGTCTCGTGTGGTCGTAATGTCCAGTTTTTGGCTGAGGTTTAACGTGGTAAGTTTGCATTAAGTCTGTTTATCGTTATGTAATAAACATGTTTTGAACACTGGACTCAAATAAAAATGATATAATGACAATATTATTATAGGAAGAACCTATAAAGTTATTCTTATTGGAGCATGACATTTATTCACAAAATGTTAGACAGGTGTTTCTAACAAATAAAGTTGTGAATTAAATAGTACCAAGTTATGTATTTAAAGTTCCCCTTCAGACGTTCTCTACGACGTTACGTCATAACTGACGTATTTGGGGTCTCCCTTGGGAGGCCAATCACCTCTGAATAAACTGGAAAAGGCCAATGAAAATTGGTGAGTGGATTTTGCATGCCAAGCCACTCCCCCGTACATACAGGTATATAAGATGGCAGCGTGCATCCACTCATTCAGATTTCTGCTTCGGAGCTTCACCCGCAAGCTGACTGGAAACTCATCATTGGATTCTCTCGATGCTGCGTAGCCGGCTGTATCTCTGCACCGGTAACTTTGTATTACAGCGAAGAACCCCTCTTGAGTGCACGCTTGTGCCGCGGTCCTTCCCTGGGCAAACCAGCAATAAAAGAGCAATTTTCCAACGAAGCACGGTTGTTGAGAGTGTCTTTTTCAAGACGCATCTCCGATCGTGTGTTTTTAGGGAGCGATAGTTTCCTTACTTCCTCATGACGGACACAATCGCTGTCTCATAGGTCTAGGTTGTAAACAATGCATGTTGAGATGGCGTTTGTGGATGGGTTATGCCCACGCTTGTGGGCAGACTCATTATTACGCTTAGTCATAGCTTACATTTGTTATGTGGGCTACCTTTGCGGTTTACCCTTTCCGGTTTCACGGGTTGCTGACTCCCGAGGCTGCATTGGCTAGAAGCATGGGAGACCTGAGGATTACAGTCTGGGTTGCTCCGTCGGGTTCGCCCCCGCGGAGGTCCGGCTCCTCTTAGCGTATTACCGTCAAGTTTCTGAATGCCGATGCCGGTTCGTCTTACCACGAGCCCTGCGTCTCATTTAGTGCTCATGAGGACGTTAAGATGTCTATCGCCGCAACAGTGGAGCGGTTCGTCTTCTGATGCAGAGGATTCAGCCGACCGCGACGATCAGGCCGGAAGTTGGGTTCCCGCCTTCCCTGGCCGTTCGCGGTCTAACGATTGGTTTTCAGCGATGGACGCGGCTCTTGCTGCGCCCTCCCTGGTACCTTTCTTCCCAGAGGTTCAAGAAGAGCTTAACTACGTGTTCGGCTCTTTCCCCGCACTCTCCTTGCGGGCGAGGGTGGCCTGGAGCACGTTGACGCCCTCTGGTGGAGTGTGCGGTTGCGGTGCAAAACGCCGCCACCTGGTGGGCTGTCCGTTTTTTCCTCCTAGCTTGTAAGCACTGCCAGCCTTGGCTGTAAAGCAGGGCTCACAGTGCTGCAGGCCTTGCCACCTCTGCTGTGCACACCATGGCCCTCCTGCATTATATAGGCCATGATTTTGATGTGCATGACGAGAGTTCTGACTTGAGGTTGAGGCAGGAACTGCATACGGTGATCGTAGATTCCTCGGTCAGGTGATGTCCATCTTTGTGGCCTAAAAAAAAATAAAAAATACAAAAAATATATATATAAAAAAATCTGGTTGAACCTGGTGAGATGTACAACACTGACAAAGCTCGCTTTCTTGGTGTTTCATTTTTCAGGCCAGCCTCTTCGGTGATACTGTTCAGAACTTTGCCCAGCGGTCCTGGGCAGTTTATACGCAGATAGAGTGCCCATGGTAGGGCCGCGTTTTTGTCTTCCTTCGCCGAAGATCCGCCCCGGTGGTCCCAACGGTCCCAGCAGGACTTGCTCCGCTCCCCTTTGGGGGCGTTGAGCTGACCACACCTAGGGGTGGCAGTCTGCCATCTGGGTTGCCTTGTGGAAATAATAGGAAATGGGGCTTCCTGGAAGCAGGCTGCCATCTGGGTTGCCTTGTGGGTTGCCTCTCCCCCGGGAGAGGGGGGGGACAGAAGTTGAAGTCCCCTGTCGAGCAATCTTCTCCATCCCCGGGTAGCCTGCTTCCAGGAAGCCCCATTTCCTATTATTTCCACAAGGCAACCCAGATGGCAGACTGCCACCCCTAGGTGTGGCTTCGCTGCTGCCGCCTACCTTCGGGTCGGTGGTACCCAACCACTCACAAAAAGAGCAATTTTCTAAGTCTCTGGGTTTTTCACCCCGAGTTCAGTTTGTGAGTCACGCTTTGCCTCCTCAGATCCAGACTCGGAGTGTGTCTTCGCCAACATTGCGGGAACCAGGGGTGAAGGTAAGGGCTGCTTGCTGCAACGTGACTTTTCTCCAGAACGCTTTGTTTTCTTGGTTGGGTTGGATTGGGTTCTTCTTCGACACAGACCGTTTCTTCGGTTTGCTTTTGAGGGTCGGGCGTATCGGTACAAAGTCCTCCCCTTTGGGCTAGCCCTGTCTCCCCGCGTTTTAACAAGATCGCGGAGGGTGCCCTCTCCCCTCTCTGGGAGATGGGTATCCAAATCCTCAACTATCTCGATGACTGGCTCATAATAGCTCACTCGCGAGACTTGTGCGAGCACAGGGACCTGGTGCTGCAGCACCTCAGCCATCTGGGGCTTTAGGTCAGCTGGGAAAAGAGCAAACTCTCCCCTGTGCAGAGTATCTCTTTTCTTGGTATGGAGTTGGATTCGGTCAGCATGTCGGCGTGTCTCACGAACGAACGTGTCCAGTCAGTGTTGAGTTGCCTGAACTTATTCAGTCACAAGACAGCGGTCCCTCTCAAACTTTTTCAGAGGCTCCTGGGGCATATGGCAGCCGCAGTTACGTCGCTTGGTCTGCTCCATATGAGACTGCTCCAGCACTGGCTTTACGGCCAGATCCCGAGATGGACATGGCACCGTGGCACTTTCCGGGTCGGCATTACCCCGGAATGTCACCGGGGTAATTGGTCAGACTCTGCCTTCCTATGGGCAGGTGTGCCCCTGGGTCAGGTGTCGTAGCACGTGATTGTGAACACAGGTGCCTCCAAGACCAGCTGGGGTGCCGTATGCAACGGGCAGGCAGCCTCGGGCTCCTGGACAGGACTTCGACTGCTGTGGCACAACAATTGCCTCAAGTTGACTGCAGTGCTTCTAGCTCTACGTCAGTTCTTGCCGATGTTACACGACAAGCACATGCTAGTCCGAACAGACAATGTTCCGACGGTAGCGTATATTAACCGGCAGGGTGGTCTGCGCTCCCGTCGTATGTCGCAACTCGCCTGCCATCTCCTCCTGTGGAGTCAGTCGCGGCTCAGATCGCTGCGTGCTGTTCACATTCCGGGAGAGCTGAATCATGCAGCTGATGCGCTCTCACAACAGCGCACTCGTCCCTGAGAATGGCGACTCCACCCCCAGGTGGTCCAGCTAATTTGGAGTCGATTCGGCGAGGCTCAGGTAGTCCTGTTCGCTTCTCCGGAATCCTCCCACTGCCGGCTGTTTTACGCCCTGACCGAGGCCCCCCTTGGCAGGGACGCGCTGACACACAGCTGGCTCGGGGCTTCCTCAAGTACGCCTTTCCCCCCAGTGAGCCTCCTTGCACAGACTCTGTGCAAGATCAGGGAGGACGAGGAGCAGGTCCTGTTGGTTGCGCCTTTTTGGCCCACCCGGACCTGGTTTGCCGACCTCATGCTCCTCGCGACAGCCCCTCCCTGGAAGATTCCCCTGAGGAAGGACTTTCTTTCTCAGGGGATGGGCACAATTTGGCACCCACGTCCCGATCTCTGGAACCTCCATGTGTGGCTTCTGGATGGGACTCGGCAGACCTCACTGGCCTTCCCCAGGCCGTGATTAATACTATCACTCAGGCTAGAGCCCCCTCTACCAGGCAGGCCTATGCTCTGAAGTGGGGTCTGTTCGCTGTTTGGTGTTCCTCCCGCCGTGAGGAACCACAGAGATGCTCGGTCAGTGTGGTGCTTTCCTTCCTTCAAGAAAAGTTGGAGCGGAGGCTGTCCCCCTTCACTTTAAAAGTCTATGTGGCGGCCATCGTTGCATATCATGATGCGGTTGATGGCCTGTCCCTCGGGAAGCATCACCTGATCGTCAGGTTCCTGGAGGTGCTAGGAGGCTAAATCCCCCTTGTCCACACCTCATCCCCTCTTGGGACCTCTCCGTTGTGCTATTAGGCTTTCAGAGGGCCCCCTTTGAGCCGCTTGCATCAATCGAGCTGAAATATCTGTCTTACAGACGTCGCTCCTGATCACGCTCACGTCGATCAAGAGGGTGGGGGACCTGCACGCCTTCTCTGTCAGCAAGTCGTGCCTTGAGTTCGGTCCGGCTGATTCTCACGTGACCTTGAGACCCCGGCCTGGTTATGTGCCCAAGGTTCCCACCACTCCCTTTAGGGATCACGTGGTGAGCCTGAAAGCTCTGCCCCTGGAGGAGGCAGACCCAGCCTTGACGTTGCTGTTCATGCCTTGCACACTTACGTGGACCGCACCCGGAGCTTCATACGCTCCGAGCAGCTCTTTGTTTGCTTTGGGGGTCAGCAGATGGGGAATGCTGTCTCAAAGCAGAGGTTGGCTCATTGGGTGGTTGATGCCATCACCCGGGCTTACCAGTGTCAGGGTGAGCCGTGCCCCCTGGGAGTTCGAGCCCACTCCACCCGGAGTGTGGCCTCCTCCTATGCGTTGGCACACAACGCCTCTCTAGCAGACATCTGCAGAGCTGCGGGCTGGGCGACACCAAACACCTTCGCGAGATTATAAAATCTCTGCGTAGAGCCTGTCTTCTCCCGTGTATTAAGGTAACATCAGGTAATTGCGTGAGGACGGCTCGGTGTCGGCTTGCCGCGCCATTCCTATCCACACAGTCATGCTATTTCGGGGTCATATTTAACATTTCTTGCTGAATTTTACTGTTAAAAAAAGTTTAAACATGTTATAAGAAAATAGTCTATTCAGTTTCTAAAAGGGATGTTGATGTTATTGTTGGTCTATTTACACAGGCCTCAGTTTTGGATGGATCTTCTAAATCAGTGGTTCCCAACCACATTCTGAATAGACTATTTTCTTATAAAATGTTTAAACATTTCCAACTGTAAAATTCAGCAAGAAATGTTAAATATAACCCTGAAATAGCATGACTGTGTGGACTATACCTTTGTTTTCTGAAGTATGACCACCAGCTTTCAGTTGTTTGGTTTGTGATTGAGGAGTCAAACATCTGGCTTGAATCCCCTGTCAGATCATCTATGTGTGTTGATCTCAGGGAACAGTGGATTGCAGCCGTTTTTCCATTTTTAGAGCCACAGTCAGTGTGAAGAAGCTTTCGTATGACTCCAAATTGTACTGACACACTGTAGGTAATGATGAGCTGTAATGTCTGGGTCGTTATTTCTAGCTCCAAACTAACCACATCACTTTGTTTGAGTAACCATTGATGCAGCCACTTACAGCCAAACCATATGGTTTAATTTGTCAAAACCATCAACGTGTCAGACATGATTTGGCCTCAAAGAGTGATAAACCCTTCTCACAAATCTTCTTCTTGAGTGTTATTCAATCCCTGTTGGATCAAGGTCTGTCATCATGAGCATCACATCTTGTCTCCTCACTGTAAGATTGTGTTTTTGGCGTAGGGTCTGACACATTGTGCAGTAGACATAATGCTGTTCAGAACCACTCAACTCATCAATAATAGCAGTCCCAACAATTTACAAAGCTGAGTAGATTTTTTTTTTTTGTTTGTACAAGGACAGGTTGTTAAATGTTTTTTTGTTAAATGTCATTTTAATGTTGTGCTTCAATACTAAGAAATCCAAAATGACACTGTAGCTGTGTCCATCTCTGAAATACTTTTGAAGAAAATCATCCTCAGAAACTTGGACAGATGACTCTATCCATAAGGAAATCTAAATTATAGAATGAAGGTGTTTTAAATGACTATACAATGGAGAGACAAAAATAACAATTTAATTGGACACATGCCAACTTTAAATAATAACATGGTACTATTTAAATCACAACTTTACTTGTTAGAAACATTTAGTGAATAAACAGCATGCTGCAATAAAAATCACTTTAGACCTTATAGGTTCTTCCTAAAACAGTATTGCCATTATATCATTTTTCAAAACATGTATATTACATAACGGTAAACAGACTTAATGCAAACTTACCACGTTGAACCACACAAGCTGTAAAATGCTATAACAGTCCCCAGATTGGACAAAGTAGTCCACAAAATGGACAAAACATGCCAGCCAAAGAAGACAACGGTTGAAATTACATTTCAGTGGACGTTCATAAAACAAGAGCAGAGCTAAACTGTCTAAATTGAAAATAAAATTGATTTATTTTCTGCTCGATTTATGAATCGATACATTAAGATTACCAGGATATCAAAACATTCAGTAAAAAAGTTGTTAATTTTAAAACGTATTACACATATATAAAGATCAATCACTTACACTGAGAATTTCTTGTGGCGTCTCAAGGAAGTATCTGCATTTCACTGCCAATACTGTTCCCTAGTGTGTTGTACTGTTACTGCCAATACTGTCACTGCCAATACGGTATTGGCATTGCCAATACTGTTCCCTAGCATTTCGTTGTGTTGTGAAGTTATGTTTGCTTTTTTAATTGCGTTGTATTGTGCACTGCTGGGCCACCGTAGTCCCCCATTAAAAATCGTGTTCCAGGGAGCAAAATACACTATTTTTTGGCGGATTTGGTAAATTCGCATTCCATGGTATAAATATGAAGTTACTGGGGTCACTTCAACAGTGATAAAGTCAGGAAAACCAAGGGCTTTGCAACACACTGGTCGTCTTCTAATGGTGCTTCTGATAGCCATCCTAAACAGGCAGGACATTTAGTAACTTACTCTTACTTGTGCCTGTCTCAGCTGCAACATGAGTTTCTTGTAGTCCTCCTGGCACAACCAGAAAGATGAAGCCAACGAAACAGAAAAGTATTGCCTCGTTTTTTTTTTTTTCTAAAGGCAAATAAAGTTGTGGTACAAAGTGTGGTACTCAGACTTCCTTCATTGGTATGCAGAGGAATCACTAAATTAATATATAAATTAATGTTTAAGCATTTTAACGTAATATTTAAGTTTTTTTTTTTTTTTCTTATTTACCTCTATGTAAGTACAATGCAGTGTTAATGTTCAAACTGTGAATTTACAATGTTAAAGTGGCCAACAACAATAAATATTCTCCCTCATAAAAGGCTGGTCTACAGGGGACATTTTGTTCATCCCTCAGTTTTGATCATTCATAGCCAATATAATAATAACCAATATTATTCTATTAATGATCATGCAAGTTTTATATATGATGATGGTCCAACAGTGAGCCTGACGTGGTGGTCCGATATCTGGAAATCTGGGCCCGTATTCACAAAACAATCCAGAACAGGATGCGTTGAGCGTGTCGTCGTCCAGCGCCAACATAGTGGCGAGCCCGCAGAACTCCCGGGCATACTCCACGAATGGGAGATCTCTGCGGGCTAAGGCAGAGAAGCGAGCGGCAACCTCAATAATTAAACTGGTCTGGTCTTCTGTCACGTATTGTGCGAGTGTAATTCCTCCACCCGGGTCCTACTCTCACACCGCTCCAAGCGGGTCTCGAACCCGGGTCTCCGGCATGGGAGGCGGACGCACTAAAAAGGAAGCCAAAGGCTGCAACCTCTAGTGTCAGTCGCTAGTGCATCTCTTGAGGTCAGGGGAGTGAGGTTTACCTGCGCAGCACTTACTCGCTGGCCTCCGTTACACGAGGAAGGGGCGAACAAAGACGAAGATCAAAGATAAAGTCTTCATTATATTCCATAGGTAATTCCAAAAACAGGTAAATCCACAGGAGGAGGGTAAAAACACGCATACATTGCCGTATTAACAGGACCGGACACCAAACATTGAACAGAATGCAACTTATAAAGACAGGTGATAACAATGAACTTAATTAAGACACAGGTGAAACAAGGTAAACTAATGATGACTAAAGGAGGACAGAAAACAGGAACGACCAAATATGGGCACAAGAGGAAGAAACCAAACTAAACAGTCCACAGGGGTGTGACAGTAACGTGCAATATTATGTTACCATATTCAAATAAAGGTTATAAAATAAAAATGTTGCCATATTCAAATAAAGATTTTAAAATGCAGGCTAAGTGTCACTAATTAAACATGTATATTTTCAGCCTCTTACATGTGCGCCCCTCGTATACAGTTAGCGGATATGCATATTAACAGCCTTTTAATTAACAGAGTATAATAATCATGGCTGATAGTAAGGCATGTAAACGTAAAAGAAAACCAAACTGGACGCAAGAACAACTCTTACTTCTTGCCCAACTTGTTCATGAAAACAAGGATATAATCAAGGGAAAATCTGGAGATGGGATAATCTCAAAAACTAAAAAGATGTGTGGGAAAATACATGATGTGTGCAAATAAATGCAGCTTTCCCACTTTTGTCCAGAAGCAAAGATGACTGTGAGAAGCGCTGGTATTCTTTGCAAAAGTCAAGCAAAGGCAGAGATCGCAGAATTCAAGCAACTGCTACAGGTAAATGGACATTATTTTCAAGTTGACCATAATGTTTTCATGTAACCTTGTTATGTTATTGCAGATTAAAATCTTTAGCCTCATTAAAATATTTATTGCAATTATAAGCAGCTGCCATTCGAGGGTTGTCAAAATCTTGATCTGTGGCATTATTGGGTTGTTTCTACTTGTTGGTGAAGTGACTGCGTCCCTGCAAGTTCTGCAACAGTCGTAATACCTTCGCGATTAGGACCATACCTTCTTAAAAGCTCATTATCATCAAATGTTTCTAATTGTTGGAATTCTGTGACTCTCTCCATTAAACAACACCATTTAATGCCTCGAAGATCCACGAGACAAACTTCTCTCAGCTCAGAAGAAAGTGAACTGAGTAAGCGATGTCATAGAGAAACAATTGAGTTAATCTGCTTAAACAAAACACAAAACGAATAACCATAACATGAAATTAATCACAAAGACTGCATACAAAAGCAAAAACATACCTGCATAAATAGGAAATAAGTTGAAAACATGTTACTATTGCATTAGAGCATGTAGCTAGATCAGGAATTCACCAATAGACATTTGGACCCTTTTACCACAGGAAAGATTTCCCCAAAACTGATTTTGACAACTATACGTTTAATGATACCGACTACGCCACCCCGTGGGCAATTCTACCGGGGAAAATATCACCAATGCACAAAGGTTCGGAAACAGCTGAGTCAGGACATGAGATACTGATGAAACGCACAATAAACTTTATTAAACATCACCAAATAACTCGCCAATGCAAATAACACAATACACGCACAGTTCTGCTTCCACTCCAGGGCTGGGGGCCTAGTTCTCCTAATCTCTGAAAGACAAAACTCAACAAAACACATGTGCACTCACACTCCACTGTTCCACATATAGTGAACACTGCACACAGAAGGATACCGCCACCAGCAGAGAAGAAGGACTCGTCCCTCACACTACGACTGGTCACCCCAACTCCTGGAGAGAAAGCAAATTATACTTTAAACACCACAACGGGATTTCACACACTCTCACACACACACCTTATACTGTAGAACAATTCAACCACTTAAATCACAATGAAAATGAGAAAAACAAATGAACAAACAAACAAATAGGCCACCAATTACAGTTACATTTGGCCACAACACCACAAAATTACGATTGCAAAGGCAATAAACGAATAGATATGCAAAAAAACAAACAAACAAACGCAAGTCAAGTCAAGCAGTTAAACTTTTAAAACACAGGACCTCAGAGTACGGTGGGAACTGTGGAGTGCTGGTCCCAAATTCTTAAAGAGAGTAAGTGATGTGATGTACAGCAGCCACTTGAGTCCCTTCATTTACAGCGAGTCAGGCCACTGCCCAGCTGATTTTTCAAGGGTCTAAATGCTGAGACGAACCCACTGATATAAAATGAAGCACACACAGTCCGACAGCATGCAACAATGGCTTCTCAATACAACTTTGACAGTCCAACCGCTTGAAATGTGCAGCGCCCGGTGACGGAAACAGTCTGTACCACATGGTTACACAGTAGCCAACGATCCAACACGAGTATGTAAATGTACAGCTGCACCGAAGGTGCGTTGAAACAAAAAAAAGCCCACTGCAACGGCTCGCGCCCCTTAACTATAAAACAGAGACACCCAAAATAAGTAATCTTATCATAAACTTCTAAAACAATAATTTACAGTAATTAGGTGTACGTCTTTTTTTATTAGCCTACTTGTGTTAGTTGTTATTGTGCTACTGTGACAACTTGTACACATTTTACTAGTCATAATTTTTTCAAACTATAATTCCTTATTACATGTATAATAAAGTGAAAATTTATGAAGTATGTTTCATTTCATTGCATCTAAAAATCTCACGATGCCAGGACGATTTGAAATGTTCTATAAAATGGAAAATGATGTAATATGAAAGTAATACTGTTTAGACTGTAACGCTGAATAATATATATATATATATATATATGTGTGTGTGTATTTCATTTTTTACAAATGCTTGATATTAACATGCTCACAGATGTTTTTTGTTTTGTTTTGACGAGATGATTTTCACATCAAATTGTATAAAAAAACCTGGAAGGCAGGAATCCTGAAATGTTTCCCTCAAAAAACAATTTCTTTACGACTGAAGAAAGAAAGACATGAACAACTTGGATGACAAGGGGGTGAGTACATTATCTGTCAATTTTTGTTCTAGAAGTGGACTTTTCCTTTAAGTCACTTTACTTGTCAAGTAAATGCATCTTGATTCAATAATGTTTATATAATTGTACTAGAAAAAAAGACAAAAATAGTAAGTAAAACATTTTTGCAGTGTATATAAATCCTAAAAGAAAAATCAAAACTAGGTAAGCACATGTATCATGTGATTCCAATGAAGCAGACAAAATTTTATGGAGATACAAAAGTTTTTTAAAAACGGACTATATTCCAATTGCAAATTCCCTGAAATTACCATTATAACAACTAGATGGCAGCAGCAGGTAAGTTTTAGCAAAACAATGTTTTGCTAAATTTGTTACGACGCCAGTCTAAGGTCAGGAAGGTTATGTAAATAAAGGGTACTGGGCATGCTTCCACCATTTGTTTGTTTTTGGTTTTTTTTTAAATTTTACATCTGAATCTCTTTCCTCAGTGACAGCATAAGAAAGGTTTCTCTTCACTGTGAACTCTCAATGTTAATCTCAAGGTTTGCTTTGTCTAAGCCAGATTTTCCACAGTAATGGCACTTGAAAGGCTTCTCTATTATTACATGATTCTCACAGTGTTTCCTGTGAAACTCCTTTCACACTGATACCATATATTATCTGTTCTCTCGAGTGAATCCTTGTGTGGTTATTAAGGGATATTTTGCATCTGAAACTATTTCCACACTGTTGGCAGGTGAATGGCTTATCTCCACTGTGAACACTCATGTGGACTTTGAGGTTTCCTTGTTGAGAGAAACTCTTTCCACACTGAGGGCATATGAATGGTCTTTCTCCACTGTGAATTCTCGTATGGACGTCCAGGTTTCCCTTTTTAGTGAAACTTTTTCCACATTGTTGGCAGCTGAATTGGGTATCTCTAGTGTGAATACTCATGTGGACTTTGAGGATTCCTTGTTGACAGAAACTCTTTCCACACTGTTGGCAGGTATAAGGTTTCTCTCCGGTATGGATTCTCATGTGGTGTTTAAGGTTTCCTTTTCGGAAAAAACGATTTCCACAGAGATTGCAGGTGTGAGGCTTCTCTCCGGTGTGAATTCTCATGTGCCTGTTAAGGGTTCCTTTCTGAGTGAAACTTAGTCCACATTGAAGGCAGGTGTAAGGTTTCTCTCCTGTGTGAATTCTCATGTGAATATTAAGGGTTCCTTTTTTAATGTAACTTTTTCCACACTGTTGGCAGGTGTAAGGCTTCTCTCCAGTATGAATTCTCAAATGGATTTCAAAGCTTTCCTTTTTAGTGAAACTCTTTCCACATTGTTGGCATGTGTAAGGCTTTTCTCCAGTATGAATTTTCATGTGGACTTTAAGGTTTCCTTTTTTAGTGAAACTCTTACCACACTGTTGGCAGATGAAATGACTTTCAGCTCCTGTCTTTTGAGCTCTCGTTTGTAAAGTAAGTGTAGTTTGTGAGCAACTAAACAAGTTTTCTTCAGTGAAATCATGTTTCTTATATTGATCTTTGTCTTCTGTTTCATTTAGTTCTTCACTTTCTTCTTTCAGCAGCATCAGGTCTAGTGCAGAAAGAGGCCAATACAAGATAAACTCATATTAATTGCACAAAGCAACATGGATCAATACATTTCAAAACCAGCAACATATATGTCTGATACTTCCCACTAAGCCAGCGGTTCTCAATTCCAGTCCTCGTGCCCAAGAACCTGGCTGTTGTGTTGACAGCAATTGATTGTTTTATAATGATATTTTCAAATTTGTAGAACAGCCTTATTTCCCCTTTAGAATTGCTGCACGATCAACAAATAAGCTCTTTCTGGTTTAAAATGTAGTGGCTAAAATTCTTACTAGACACACTGACAGCATTACATTGGTCAGATTGACCACAGAATTAGCCAAATTCACTCTGAAACAAAAAAAAACACATTCTAACAAGTGCCATGATCAAATTTCAATGGCAGGTAAATTCTGCAGTAAATATATTTTTACTGTGAAACAATACAGTGATGTTGAATGAGATTATTTTGGCATTAGAAATCAACAAGATTTCACACTTTCTTCAGAATTAGATAAATTTGGTGAATTAGCATTGGGTTATTACATGTCAAATCAACCAAATTTCAGAAATTTTTGATTTTGGTAATGTTTATTCTGAAGAAAGATAGACATGTATAGTGATGAAAGCCAAAATATTAAATGTCATGGATGAATCTTTACTCAGTAATTCAGTGTTTTGTAGAGGGAGGTCAAAATGGCAATTTTCACCTTAGATGTAGAGTCAAGTTACAGGGGGGTAAAAATGACTACAGAAAGATGGCAGCATCGTTATCTTATTTTTACAAAGAGATTAATAATTCTATTAGTAAAATCTGTTGACTTTAGCAATCTTTGTTGCATTATGTGCCAATGGCGACCATTCAAAAATAGGGAAACTGCGCTTTTCAAATTTTTCTCCAAAGTTTGTATGCCTGTACCTGAAGAAATGAAAATGGGTAACATTCAGGAATCTGGACATGGAGCCTCATTGAGATCCTCATATTTCAGGGACTAAATAATGTAGGGCCTTGGAAATTACAATTTCAAAAGAAAAGTGTACCAACAACTACAATCTAAAATCATGTTGCAATATTTTTAATACTTCTTGAGTTATAGGCATGCAAACTTCGGAAAAATAATATTGCACACAGACTGGTATTTTCAATGCAGTTGTCTTGACTGAAAGAAACGAGATACAACTCTAGTTTCAACATTATTTGTTCTTCAGACGTTCCTCTTTAAAAATAAGCATCACATTTTTTCAAACTGATCCACATTTGGTTTTTAACCACTGAAAATATGTACATTTTAACGATTTCCCCCGGAGCCATATTGAAATTCCATTATCTCTGGAACTGAACCATACAGGGCCTTAAAAATGAAGATACCAAAAGGAAAGTTTGTTAAGACCCAATATCTAAAAGGGCATTAAAATATCTTTAAAACATCTTGAGTTGCAGGCATGCAAACTTTGGAGAAAAACTTGAAAAGTGCTGTTTTCCCATTTTTGAATGGTCACCATTGGCACATAATGCAACAGAGATTTCTAAAGTCAACAGATTTTACTAATATAACTAAAAATCTCTGTGTAAAAATAAGATAAAGATGCTGCCATCTTTCTGAAGTCATTTTTACCCCCTTGTAACTTGACTCTGAACCTAAGGTGAAAATTGCCATTTTGACCTCCCTCTACAAAATAGTCTATTACTCAGTAAATATTCATCCATGACATTTAATATTTTGGCTTTCAACATTAAGCAAAATTTAAAAAATTGAGCCGGGGACCTCTGGTTGAGTTGACACTGAATGACCCCATTGCAAACTAATGAGCAGTTTCCTCTTAGTTAGCCATGTTACCTATATTACCTAAAGCCTACACACTGCATGATGTTAGCAATCCTATAAGATTATTGCTGATCACACTGTGCGACATGGGTCTATTAAAACATGTAAACTCTACAAGGATTACACCTTGTAAGCTACAACGCACGTTACTATAGAAAAATATAAGGTCATCAGCATGCACTAGTGGTAAACAAACAAGAACATAACAAATCACACTTTGGCAGTTGTACTTTTTATGTGTGCTGACAAAAAGAGTTAGGAATAAGAGCTTTCAGCGCCTTGTCACACTGATTTCATATCGCATTTTTATTGGCTGATCAGTAAACATGGGTCGTGGCTGAGTTTCTGACACTGTCAGAAAATGATTGTAGGCTATCTTTGCTCACACGTCCGTAATAATGTCCGTCTTTGAACTTCTCGCACTGTACGACATAGGACCACAGATTAGGAGCCACGATTGTTTCACGATGTCAATCTTTCAACTGGTCGTCAATCGAAAATATGCGTCAGGAGCATTCACTCAGTATCATTATCTCATTTTTGACCGAGATGGTTTTTAGCTGGTTTTGCATCTGAACTCTTCAAATACTGAAGTGAGTCGGATGGGAGATTAAGCCCTCAACCAAAACTATTTGCACTGGAACATATGATGGATTAACGAGACCAAAAACTCCCGTTAGATTTACCCAAAACAAATGATATCTCATATTTAACCACTATAGAGACATTAGAGCCAGTGGCAAATTCCAGAAGATCTGGCTGAAAACACTGAAGCAATTTTCAAATAGACATTATGTTTATTATATGTGACCATGGACCACAAAACCAGTCATAAGGGTCAATTTTTCCAAATTGAGATTTATACACCATCTGAAAGCTGACTAAATAAGCTTTCCGTTGATATATGGTTTGCTATGATATAACAATATTTGGCTGAGATACAACTATTTGAATATCTGGAATCTGAGGGTGCAAAAAATTTTAAATATTGAGAAATATTGATCACCTTTAAAGTTGTCCAAATAAAGTTATTAACATTGCATATTACTAATCAAAAATTAAGTTTTGATATATTTACAGTAGGAATTCCACAAAATATCTTCATGGAACATGATCTTTATGTAATAACCTAATGATTTTTGGCATAAAACAAAAATCAATAATTTTGACCCATACAATGTATTTTTGGCTATTGCTACAAATATACCCCAGCGACTTAAGACTGGTTTTGTGGTCCAGGGTCACATATAAACAAACCACACATTTGAAGTCTAAACAAGTTCATTCTCGCCTGAAAACCTCTTAGAATTACAAACACTAGATTAATTGTGGGCACTTAGAACAGAAAAGCCAGGGCTGATGTTGATGTGGGTCCCATGAGCAAACCAGTTGAGAACCACTGCTACAAAACTTTATATTTTAATAAGATTCAAATGAGTAAGTTGAGCTTTGAGAATGAAAACCAACCTGTTTGTTCCTCAGTATCTTCATGTTTGACTCTGAATGTTTCTTCCAGCTTCATGTCTTCACTCTCCTCTTTAATAAACACCATCTTTATAACAGCGAGTCACGTGGATCTCAGCTGCTTCAGAAGGAGTTTTTCTGTGTGTTTGGTCACTTTGTCTCTGTTTGAGATGAGATGAGAGTAATCAACAGAAAGAAAAATAAATGCAAACTAAATGTCTGGGTGCATCCCAATCAGCTTCCTACTTAAGTAGTCAGTGCACTGGTAAGGGAGTCTGTCAGAGGGACCTTACATGACCCGATAGAACCAAAAAAAAAACAATCAAAACTCTTAATAATAAAGGTACACATTATATAGAAGGTTGATATTTGTATTAAGATTTACTCATTTGTAGGTTATGTTTAATAAATTTCACTTATTTGAACACGTTTGCATTTGATTTGTAAACGTCATTATGGCATTTACACTGTTTTGATCAGCAGGTGTCGTCAACGTGGGGTGATTCGCGCCCTTCGAATCACCGAATCATTTTGCGAATCAATTGATTCAATTGACTCGGAAAAGTTTCGAAAAGCTCCGTTTATCTCGTTACTGCTTGCCAGTGACTGAATTCGTGTTTATGATTAATTGATTCATGATATATTAGACGCACCTTTTGTATTACTTTGCGCTTGTATGTCTTTGCGTTTTACTCTCAGAGAATAACATTCATTACAGATCATTTTACAGTTTAATTTACAATTTTCTAAACGACACACCTTTCATCAGCCGAATCACAGACGGAGGAGCGCGGCGCAGCCTCATGACGTCACATCGCCAGACCTGAAAAAATATTGTTTGCTAAAATAATAGTTATACATTAGAAAACAAATATAGTAAGAATAATAATAAGAAGAAGCATTGAAGATATGAATTGTAGAGCTGTCAAAAGCCCAAAAACACTATGCAGTTAAGTTTCATATCTAGTAATGTAAACAAGTGTGAAGTGCTTTCAATTCATGATGAACTACATGTATTTTTGATCATTTTAATCGAACATAAACTGAGTATATAGCCTTCAAATTACACAACTAGAAAGAACTTCTGAATGTCACAAACTAATATGGAAATTGTGCAAACAAATTAAATTTGTGGTTGCAGAGAGATTTAACCATATATAAATTAATTAACTGATATTAAATCTTTGTGTCAATGTATTCACCTTATTCCATCTCAGTTTCTCCCTAGAATATGAAAACAGTAAATCAAATTTCAGCTTTTATTAAAGGTCCATTACTCTCGATCTTTCATCTTCATCTGTAAGTCATCTTTCATTTCATATATAATTGTTAATAAATTTGTCAAGTAGGTTTTCTTTATGTAAGTATTTTGGAGAATGCAAAGTTATTATATAAATTAGATTAATTCTTGCAAAATTTTTCATACATAAAGCCAAATGTATACCTCTTTATTTATACCTGACCTCTTAAAAAACGTAAATCAAGAGGATAAACAATAGTTAATTAATATTTGTTTAAAATAAAAAAACAATTACTGAGGTTATTGGAACCTGTTTATTAAATGTATTAGTATTATTTTATATTGTTTGACAACAATAAAACAATATTTTATGTAAACGCATCGGAGTCTGGAGATTGTTTTTTCTTTCATTCTGTACTTTGTTGTTCTCTAGCCAAGCCACTCAGTATTGTTTTGATTCTCCATACTGTTAGATCAGGTCCCCACGCCAGACAATTAGGATCCAGCCCCGGACACCAGATCCCGTCAGAAAATATCAGTCTTTCGGTAACAGAACAACTAGTCAGCAAGCTGTAGTTACCCCAAACCCCACTAACAAAACATGCAGGACTCTAACCCACAGTAGATGCGGGACTCTAACCCACAATAACAGCAGGTTTCTGTCAGTTATGAAGTTGACCGATGGAAGCCAGAGATGAGCAGAAGCAGGAGAAGAAGTGATGATGGTAAAAAGGGTATAACAGAATTTATTGAACAGTTTTAGTTGCGTATGTCTCAATGTTCAAACTTCGTCTGAGGAGTACAGCTCAAAGAACAATGATATATCAAACGGATTCAACATCCCATAAACCTTGAATTTCCATAAACATCCCCGTTATCTATTTCTTAGACCAAACAATTCATGAAACCCCGCAATCATGGAACTGAACAATAATGAAAATGCATAAGCAAGGAAAATAATAAGAAATATGAAATATAAAAACATATAAATGAATAATGTAAATGAACAATATATATGAATAAATGATAAATACTTAAATAATCAAATAAATAATTAAATATGAATTATGTGAATGATTAACGATTATAAAATGATTATTAAATGATTATGTAAATAAATGATTATAAATGAAATTAAAAACAAACATAAAATTTAAACACAACACAATAATTTGCATGTAAGGATCTAAGGATCCTTCAATACCAAGTATCATTTTAATACAACAAAATAAAAACTGGGACAAAATATTTAAAATTTCGAAATATTTTAAATATAAAATTAACAAAATATGTCCCCTAGTATGTCCCCTTGATCCTTATTAAAATGTCCAGCTCTACAGAAATATTTTACTCCAAAAAATATACTCTTTTAATACCGCCTTCACTTTTCAAAAATTTAAACAGTATCTCTACTTAATACAAGGAAAAAGTAAACAAAAATAAAAACATTTGACTTTAAGTGAAAGGATTTATAAAACTCTCACATGCAAGTGTGTGCCTCATTTAAAATTATAGAGAAAAAAGCAGCCAACAGTGGTATAGTTCAAAACTATACCAATACTGACAGAAGTTGTAACGTGTGAAGCATCAAGCATCATAAAATACACATTTGCCGCATTGTTCAGATTTTCAAGTATTTGGACGCCTTTAATGATGATGTCTCTGTTAGGGTGTGCAGCCTCTGCTCCTTCATATATGACCACAAGGGTGGTCTTGTGCTTCAAGCTTATAGCTTCATTATGTTCAACTTGCTAGAAATGTCAAATACAGAAAGAAACAATTAGCAACAGATCAGGGGTGAAAGAGGGACTTGGTTCTAGATACAAGTTAATTCAAAAATTATTTAATTACAAATGAAAAGATGCTTTAGGGAAAAACAGCAGATGGACTGGATGAACGCAAATTAATGATACAGCGTTTCCCTGGTTAACGCTGTAAACAAAGCAGCGCTGTGCTTATGAACGCAACTTTAAATGTATTATACAGAGGCAAATGAAAAGAAAACGCCATGTAAACGTTTCTTAAAACAGCCATTTCCCCTCAGAGATACATTTATATAAACCCCGTTTCAATATTTAGATAATGTTTCCAATATTTTGCGCATTGTGAGCCGTGATCTTGCTCTGCCTGCTACAGTATTTTTTTCCTCTTTGCGTTCATCTTCAGCATCTCTGGTCTCTGTTAATGGATGTTTAAAGAGTTCTTAATATTTCCATGCGCGTGACACTTTGAAAAATGATTGCTTGCAGTTTGTGTGCAAGCCCGGAACAGAGATTGGTCGGTGCATCTGTACTCCACTGTATAAATTAAATATAGGTTAATCATTGTTAAAGCTACACAGTTACTCGTCAAGACGGGTATTTTGACATACTTTTGAAGGCTATCTGTCCGTCAGAGAGGCGTCTCTCTGTGATCGATTGAAATTTTAAATGAACAAGGCTTAAAAACCCGTCCAAATGATAAACTTTCGTGACGACACAGCAGTGGCCCGATCGGGCAAGTGACAGATTCGTCAACTGTCCCGAGCGTCTTTCACGCTGGCCCCGGGCCATCGGGGACTCCTTACTGTCGAGCCCTGTATGATCAACTTAGACTCATGATGCTTTTGGGAAACGCAGCCCTGGTTGTTACTTTTGGGGGTACTTCAAATAACTAACACATTGTTCGCTTGTTGGGTAAGGATAACATTTTTCAAATTCAGTTTCTGGAGGGCCACAACCCTCTGGAGTTTAGCTAAACTATGCTTGACTGTGACCCTCAAAGAGCTCAGTTTGACACTTCTTTTTAGACATAAATGGTAGATTTGGCCATTATTTATTTATGTTCTACTGCTGCTGCAGCTTTTAAATGGGTTGTTAACTTGTATTTGTCTTTTTTCACACTAGACCTCAAAGAGGAGTGTGAAGTACTGAATAAAATGCACAAGACAGATCAGAATTTCATAATTGGACAAAAATCATTTAGTTGCTCACAGACTACAATGAATTTCTCGCAAAAAAGAGCTCAAAAGACTGGAACTAGAAGTCATTTCACCTGCCAACAGTGTGGAAAGCATTTCCCTAACAAAGCAACCCTTAAAAAACACATGAGAGTTCACAGTGGAGAAAAGACTTACACATGCAAACTGTGTGGATGTAGTTTCAATCGAAAAGGAAGCCTTACCAGGCACATAAGGATTCACACTGGAGAGAAGCCTTATACCTGCCAACTGTGTGGAAATACTTTCACTGAAAAAGGAAACCTTAAAAAACATATGAGAATTCACACTGGAGAGAAGCCTTACACCTGCAAACTATGTGGGAATAGTTTCCCTGCAAAAGGAACCCTTAAAAAACATATGAAAGTTCACACCAGAGAGAAGCCTTACACCTGCCAAGTGTGTGGAAATGCTTTCACTGAAAAAGGAAACCTTAAAAGGCACATGAGAATTCATACCGGAGAGCAGCCTTACACATGCCCTCAGTGTGGAAAGAGTTTTACACATAAAAACACTTTTAATGCCCACATGAAAATTCACACCGAAGAAAAGCTGTATACCTGCAAACTGTGTGGAAATAGCTTCATTGAAAAAGGACACCTTAAATGGCACATGAGAATTCACATTAGCGAGAAGCCTTACGCATGCCCTCAGTGTGGAAAGAGTTTTGCTCAACAAACAAGTTTAAACAGGCACATAGGAATTCACACTGGAGAGAAGCCGTTCACGTGCCCTCAGTGTGGAAACGGTTTCACACACCCATCGAGCTTGAACAGGCACATGAGAATTCACACTAGAGAGAAGCATTAACCCTGCAAACTGTGTGGAAGAACTTCACAACAAAACTAAACTGAACATGAACAGTCACTGGCGAGAAACTGTTTACATGTCTTCAGTGTGAAATGTGTTTCACATATCTAAAGGACCTCAAACATAATTTGCAAACTCAATCTGGAAAGACACTGAAGGTTAGTTTACCCAAAAATGAAAATTAGCCCACTATTTACTATACGCATCCTATGTGTATATGACTTTCTTCTTTCAGATGAATCCAATCGGAGTTATATTAAAAACAGTCCTGGCTCACCCAAGCTTTATGATGGCAGTGGTTGGATGTTTCTGTTCAACAGTCCAAAAAAAGTCTAATAAAGTGCATCCATCCATAATAGAAAAGTGCCTTACACAGCTCCAGGGGGAGGATAAAGGCCTCCTGTAGCAAATTGATGTGTTTTTGTAAGAAAAATATCCATATCTAAAACGTAATAATGACTTTTCATCATTTCAGCTAGCTTGCGCAAATTGTTGTACACAGAAGCAGTTCCGGGTTTTCGATATAAGCCAAGAGAAGACTGGTTTTCCTTTGCTAAAGTAAAGAAACTTTGCTTTCTTTGTTTCTGTAAACAAACATAATTTTTCGCTAGATAAGCAGCGCATGCGCAACACCGATGCCCTACGTCATTTGCCCGGAACAGCTTCTGTGTACAACAGTTAGAAATGTCTATATTTTAAACATAGATATTTTTCTTACAAAAATGCATCGATTCGCTAAAGGGGGCCTGTGTTGATCTCCCAGAGCCATGTGAGGTACGTTTTATCATGGATGGATGCACTTTATTGGACTTGTTTTGACCTACTGAAGAGAAACATCCGCCCACTGCCATTATGAAGCTTGAAAGAGCCAGGACATTTTTTATACAACTCTGATTGGATTCAACTGAAAGAAGAAAGCCATCTATACCTAGAATGCCTTGAAGGTGAATAATTCATAGGCTAATTTTAATTTTGGGGTGAACTAACCATTTAACAAAAGGGAGATATTGCAAAAAGGCTATGCATATTCACTCTGGAAGAAGGTGATTAAATTGTCAATGTAATAAAAATGTATTTTACTAGCACTTGAAAAGTCATGTGTGAGACCCTATTTGTGTGGAAAGAGTTTTAAATAGCTCTGCAATAAAAAAAATGACACTAGAACAAACTGGTGTTACACCAAAATTTTGGCAACCAAAATTGTAAAAATCCTTTTGGAGGGTTAAAATCATTAACTGAAACTGTGACATTTCATTAGTGAATAGCCTTGATTTTTGTTTTGCTTCCTGTGACCTGTTGCATGAAGCCAGTTGAACAAACCAGGTTTAGAATTGACAAAACCAAACAAATCCAATATGTTTAGATCAGGTTTATTGGGCTTACAAAGCTCAAATATAAACATACTCTCAGAGTTTGTGATTAACTCTGGAGCATGTGCACTGGAAAGTGTGACATGTAGCAAACAGCTAATCACACAGAATATGCGAGGATCGGTTTGATTCACTTCTCACGAGAGTCTGTACAATTCACCACTCTGCTGAAGATTAAGAGATGCCGTTATTAATAGGGCTGTCCTGGACTAAAGATTTTCCTGGTCGACTAGTAGTCGTTCATTTCAAGTATTACACCGTGTCTTAACTACATGCGACGTGACGCCGCAACACGTGATAAAAGGTATCTTTTCCATGTTAATTAGAGTTTTTGTCCTAACTAGCTGCGACGGCGACACATGAAATTTCTATTTTAGAAACAGTTTCTATTTAATAATAAATAATTATAAATGTGTCAGGGAAAAAGTTAGGAGACTGCATTAACGTTTTTATCAAAAAAATTAAATTTATTGCTAAACTAGCTCTTTCTTTGTTTTCAGTTTAAAAGATGAAGTCAGCGTCACTGACTCGTCATCTCCGCATTAGTGATGTGCCTGATGTGTATGTTTCAAACGGATTACATAATTTGAGAATGTTTGTTTACTGTTTGAATTGGTACATTTGAAAGTAGACATTTTAGTCTCTACAGATATATTCTTCATGTCTGTAAGGGAAGTATACTCAAAGTTTCGAAATTTTGCTCTCAAGTTCACAGAGACAGCAGAAAGTGCATCCTGTTTGTTTTCATTATTTTACAAAAGCTCAACATTTTGTTGTTATTGTGAGTGCACACAAAAAAACAGAGTCTTAACATATTTAAAAGATGTATTACTCTTATCTGTGTGACCAGAAATGACAGAGTATTTTTTAAAGGAGAAGTCCACTTACACTTCTGCACAATCCCAGCCAAGGAATAAGGGTCTTATGTAGTGTAGAGGCAGCAATGTTCACAATGGCAGGTTTATTCCCTTTTAAAAATCCATAATGTTATTGATGCCCTGCCACATGCTTCTTGTGTTGTTGGTGTTTAACTGCCTTTTAATTAATTAAAATATCAGGAGAGTTTTATGCTATTGCAGCAGTTAGAGATCCATCCGTGTTAAGAAATTTAGGTCCAGGTCTTTAAAGACCTGAATATGTAATAATGATTGGCGAAACATTTATGCATATAAGCGTTACAGGGATTTACACGTCTTGCTGAAAATTACTGAGACTGTCCACACCCTAATCCTATAATGGAAATGCAGAATGTAAGCAAATCCTAAATGACAAGAGAAAACATCTATTATAATGAAGCACAGATTCTACACTTCTACACTTTTATCACTTACACATCACAATGTGGCTTTACATATCTTCTGGATTAATCACACACTATCTCTCAGTACTTTTCCACATTTGACTTCATGTGAGACTCTTTATTCATCTTCACCACTTTTGAGTGTGAGTCACAAAACAGGGAAGACCTTACAGTTTTGGTTATACAATAAATCTGTCATTTAACATTGGGGGATAATGTTACTGTTCACAAAAGTGTATATATATAATGCAACATTGAACAAAACAAAATTATTTTATAAAAGTTTTCCTGATTGGAATAAAGATAGCAAATGTATTTTCAATCAAAAACATTTTTCCAAAGATTTCCTCTCCTTGGCAGTGATGGCAAGCCTCATTCTTGTATCTTTTTTGTAATCACCGGTGCTACTCTTGTGAACAGGATCTCCAATGTGCAATACACAACTCTATTTAAACTTGTTTAAATGTATTTATCAGGCACATGCTTCTGCCACAACTCACATTCCATTGCATTTGTTTTGTAACATACAGTACCTGTGCATACATGTGTTGTCTGTTTATTTGCCAGAAGTTCTGGTGAAGGTCATTTTGGTCTTTTGAGGTGTCGGTTATACTTCACAGTGCAGGTAATGATACATTACAGTTGGATATTTCAAATATTCAGTATGAATTAAAATATAAAGGTGATTTGTTATTTTGTGTACAAACAACAGAGAAAAATCTTATGAACTATAAAATACAATAATTAAATATTCTTTAAAAAAAATCATGTTTGTGAAAGCTACTTCAAATATTAATGTGACACTTTAATAAAACTAAATGACAGTAATTCCATCAGCACAAACAGAGGTTGAGAAAAGCACAAATACATATTGACTTACACACACTGATCCTACTGTCTATATGAGGATTTACATTATGTTCTTTCAGTGACAGATGTTCAGCTGCAGTGTTAATGTGCAATCTATTTTATATCTATACATCAACACAGTTTCACTGATGATCCAATATTAACACCAAACCCAGGATGGAGTGGCTGAGTGAATGTGGTCTGGACTGTGTGGATGAGGCTCATTGTGTCAGAGACGCTGTAGAAGGACAGAGTTCCAGCACTCTCATCCACATACACTCCTATTCTACTGCTGACTGACTTCACAGGGAGATCATTCTGTATCTTATTGTGTCTGAATGAGTACCCTAAGAGAGAGCAGATCAAACTCCAGGACTGATCATTACGTCCAAACACACACTCGTCATCCCATCCTTTCCTTCTGATGCTCTTATATGATACTGATATTAACACAATATCATCTCCACTCCACTCAATCTCCCAGTAACAGCGTCCACACACACTCTCTCTACACAACACCTGATACACACGACCAAATCTCTCTTCATGATCAGGATACGACTGTTTCTTTTCCACACGTGTCACCTTTTTGTTATCCTCAGATAGAATGAGACGCTTGTTTGCTGTGTTTGGATCCAGTGTGAGAAAACAGGAATCTGAACACAAGAACAGAGGTGTGTGTACAGTTTAATGCAAACAGAGGCTAGTAAAACCTGACATTTTTTACTTTATGGGGAAAAACACCACTAGAGGAAAAAAATTAAAAGTACTTTCTGTGAGAATTTGGTTTACTGGATAGAAAAAAAATATTGTAAGGTCAGTGTAAAAACTATGGCAGGTCCCAACAAAGATAGCTGTACAATGTGTGTGTGTGTGTGTAGACGTACATTTTTTTAGTCCTGCTGTAATCCTGGATTCTGCTCCATGATCCACACTAGAAAACACACAGTGTCACATTCAGTCAGTTGCTTGATAGCACGTGTACATTTTGAAGGCATCTATCAGACATCTATCTGTTTAAGTTTTTCCTCCATTTAAAAAACAAATTTGTTCACATGGAAATGCAAAAACTGCCATGAAGCTGTCAAAAGCATGCCAAACCAACAGGTGGCAATATAAGCCTCACGGTTAAGACATGTTGGCCAATCAGAAGCCTGAAAAAAGCACACATTCCAACTTCACAAAACAAAAAAGGTTTGCTATCTGAGGAAATATGGTTAGGAATCAAAAATCAATTCCAGTTTTGGTACTGGATAGTTAATGTCAGGAATCGGATATTGTGATGTCTGTTGTGCTGAACAAAATATAGAACATATTTTGAAAGTAATTTGACACTTAAAATAAAAAAGTTTTCAATTACATTGTTCTGCCAGTAGGTGGCAACAAGTGACTGTTAAAAATGTATTCGTCATTAAATCATTAATTCACTAAATTCACTCAGGATGATTTATCCAGTAAAGGAAAAGTAAAGTCTTTAGAAGTGAGTCATCAAGCCATTTATTCATAAATTGCGTTATTTTGTTTGGTTGTCTGTTTTTTTTTTGTTTTTTCTGAATCCTGAGAGAATCATGACCTTTATTTTTAAAAAAGTGATTCTTAGTTTATCCAGAAATATACAGCTTTGTTTTGCACACATACAGCTCCTCTCAAAGAAGTACAGTGATATGCATGAATATGTGAAATGACAGATCGCTTTATAGATGCCTTAGTTTAAATGGCAGCACAAAGCATAAGTGAACATCATAATCCCATCATCTTTATTACTAGTCATAGTCCAAAATAAACATTAAGTTCTCATGTCTCATGTAATTGCGCAACACATGTTTTTGTTACAATCAGTAAACCACTGTTCAATAAAAAAATGTTATTTAATAAAAAATATTTTAGTTTCCTGCCTGCTGTACTGAAAATGTACTGAACCGTGACTTCAAATCTGTAATTTATATACAGAAACATTATGTTGAAATAATAAAACCTAAAAACTATTTCTGATTGACATACTTCAGTTTGTCCAGTGAGCAGTTTGGATCCTCCAGTTTTTTAGAGAGTAGTTTAACTCCTGAATCACCTGGGTGATTGTAGCTCAGATCCAACTCTCTCATGTGTGAGGGGTTTGAACTCAGAGCTGAAGACAAATGATCACAGCCTTTCTCTGTCACCATACAGCCAGACAATCTACAAATACACACAGCAACAGTCCACATGACATAGGTTTGGCCATCAGATGTCACTAACAAAACGTCATTTGCAACTGTTATTTTCTGTAGTTTCAATCACAAAACATGCAAAGTCAACAGAAACATTTGTACTCCAGCTGTGACGATGTCATAAGTTTCCGCTAATTTTTATATGCCATCTGTTTGTTTGCCTCATAATAAAGTTTACTCATTTTGATAATTATTTTATGGAAAACCATTTACCTCAGTATCTCCAGTGTACAGTTTGGACTCTTCAGGGCATCAGAAAGAAGCTTCACCCCAGAATCCTGCAAGTCATTGTTACTCAGGTCCAGCTCTCCTAGGACAGAGTTTGAAGACCGTAAAACTGATGACAAACTCTCACAGGACTGAGCAGTGAGATTACATACTGAAAACCTGAACAAGAAAAACAAAGTAATTGCACAGCAAATAAATCGTATCTATGTGGTTTTTGATAATTAACTTAACGAAAAACAAGTACTTGAAACTCAAACCTTAGGATCTCCAGCTTACAGTTTGGACTTTTTAGTCCACCAGAAAGCAGCTTCACTCCAGAGTCCTGTAGGTCATTGTTACTTAGGTCCAGCTCTCGCAGGAGTGAGTTTGAAGATTGTAAAACTGATGAAAAACTCTCACAAGACTGAGAAGTCAGATTACATATGGAAATTCTGATCAAGAAAAACAAAGTCATTGTTGACAGTGACAGTGTGATTTTAGTAATCAACTTAATACAAGAAAAGTGAAAAATGTTTGGACTCAAACCTCACTATCTCCAGCTTACAGCTCTTTAGTCCATCAGAGAGGAGCTTCACTCCAGAATCCTGCAGGTCATTGTTACTCAGATCCAGCTCTCTCAGGACAGAGTTTGAGGATTGTAGAGCTGATGACAAACTCTCACAACACATAGCTGTGAGATTACAGTACTGTAGCCTGTGTACAGAACAAAACAAACAGCAATATAATGTTATTCAGGTAGGGTTTATACTGTGAAGCAACTCGGAAACCATCAAATTTAATCAAGAGAGAATGTAAGGCTATAAAATAAAATGCTTCGTTTAGTTCATAATTTTATTTTCTTTAATAAATCAACTCTTCATAACCATCAAACCATTTTTGTTTCAGTTTCCTGAAATTTGAGTACAACAGAACTGATGGTAGAGATCCACTGCGATACAAATGTCTTCGCACACAATAATGCATCTACATTAATCACTTTGGTCACAAGAGTCTTGGCTAACAAGTCACCTATGTAAAGTTAAGCCAATTAAAAAGACTTTATGAATGAATGTAAAAAAGACTTACAGTGCTCTTCTGGTGTTTTTAATCACTGGTAACAGTCTCATCAGTGTTTCATCAGATCTTCTGTATTTCTGGAGTTCAAACTTCTCTTGAGTCTCTACTGACATCAGGAGTACAAATACCAGACCAGACCACTGAGCAGAGGAGAGATTCTGTGCTGAAAGTTTTCCTGAGTTCAGATTCTTCTGGATTTCCTCCACAAAGTCATCCTTCAGTTCATTCAGACAGTAGAAGAGATTGATGGTTCTCTCTGTTGATCTCTCCATCTCTATTTTCTTTTTGATATAGTCAGTGGTGTCTTTGACATTCTCTGTTTTCAGTTCCAGTGCTGGCAGTAGTTCCTTCAGATCACTCTGATTGGACTCCTGTGAGAGACCCAGGAGGAACCTGAGAAAAAGGTCTAGGTGTCCATTCTCACTTTGTAAAGCTTTCTTGACTGCAACTTTATGAAGCTGAAATAGTGGCTTTTTGGACAGTTTCCAAGTCAGTTTTTCTCTCCATGACTGAATCAGTAGGTTTATTTTCTCATTTTTGCAAGTCAAAAACACATAGAGTGCAGCAAGGAATTCCTGGACGGTGAGATGTACAAAGCTATAAATGTTTCTTGTTGAAACAGCCTTTTCCTCCTGAAATATCTGTGTGCACAACCCAGAGTACACTGACCCTTCACTGACATCTAGTCCACATTTTTCAAGATCTTCTTTGTAGAAATTCAGTTGACCTTTTTTCAGTTGTTGAAAGGCCAGTTCCCCAAGCTTCAGAAGAATCTTATCAAAAGACCTGGCATTGGCTTTACATTCAAGATCATGGCTGTATTTTTTCTCCACCTGTTGCTGCTGAGTAAGTAAGAAATTTGTGTACATCCCTGTGAGAGATGTAGGTGTTTTGGGATTTCTCTCTTGCACCAAAAAAGGCTGAAGAACAGTGAGAGAGATCCAGCAGAAGACAGGTATGTGGCACATGATGTACAGGCTTCTGGATTTCCTGATGTGACGGATGATGTTTCCAGCAACCTCAGGACTGCTGTTATTTTTGAAGTACTGCTCTTTCTGCTCATCATTGAATCCACGCACCTCTGTCACCTGATCAATGTAGTCTCGGGGTATCAGACTGGCTGCTGCTGGTCTGGATGTGATCCATATGAGAGCAGAAGGAACCAGATGTGTCTTGATCAGGTTTGTTATTATGTTACTCACTGTTGTTTTTCCATTAATATCTGTAATTTTGTCACCCTCTTTAAAGCTTAAAGGAAAGCAACATTCATCCAGCCCATCAAAGATGAACATGACTTTACCATCACCTTCAGGAAGAGAGGGCAGTTCTTTAGGACTACTAAAGAAGTATTTGTTAAGCAGTCCTATGATACTGTATTCTTCTTTAATCAAATTCAGCCTACGAAATGGAAGTGGAAATATGAAGACTAAATCCTGATTTTCTTTTCCTTCAGCCCAGTCGAGGATGAATTTATTGACAGAGACTGTTTTTCCTACTCCTGCAATTCCCATTGTCAGCACTTTTCCATTTTGTTGACCTCTGTCACAATTGACTTTGAACAAGTTATTACATTGGATAGGCATCTCCTTGGCAGTCAAACGGTGGTGATTTGATTCAATCTGGATCACCTCGTGGTCGTTCACTCTTCCACCAGTCTCGTTTTCCACCACATATAAATCAGTGTAAATATTGTTCAGGTATTCCCGATGACCTCTCTGAGAACTACCAACCAATATCTTCTTGTAGCTCTGCATTAATTTTTTCTTCAGTCTAAAGCTGATTTTTGTGTAATCATAAAGGGAAGTTTTACTGTCCTCTGAAGCTGGAAAACAAACAACAAAGACTAACTAACCATACTTTTAATAAATACAAAATAAAAGCTATATGAAAATTGTACCCTGGGCTGTGATTTCCACTGTAAAAATAACTACCAAATGTGTGATAAAAACTGTACTTCTACTATATTCAGATTAATTCCACGCATACTGCAAGGGTTTACATGCATAACCAGTCTTGATAATGCTGAAGTCGACATGAACTTTCTTGACGTATACCGACTCAAACACACTTCTCGGATGAGTGGGTAATATGACAAAAAAAAAAGGTTTCAACAATATGAAAATGTTTGATTTCTTTAGTGACACCCAGTTGGACCATCTGGAGCACTGGGACATTTCTTGACAGTCTGGCATGCCGTGCAGTCAGCTTGATGTTAACAGGCTGATATGTAACTAGGAATGACTTGGCAGACTTCTCGGAATCTACCAATAAAGCAATTGTGGTGTGAAAATGACACCATCACAAGACCCAACATCACATTTGACCAGGAAATTAGATTTTCCGTTTTCAGGACTCTCTGCTATGTTGGATGATAGTATACCCTAAACTAGCCCACAATATCTATCCCTTTCTAAAAAAGTGTAAGCTAATTGTTATTTGTCTGTGGTATGGTAGTATAGATAGTGTATTCCTAGTGAGTTTTTCAGGTATACATATATACATATATACTGTACCTTGACAACTCAGAATAGAGATAGATCACTTGTTGATCACTATTTTTTTGTATTTTAAAATTTGTATAAATTTCCTCCCAGACTATATGTAAACTGGCTGCGTCCGCTCAAATTTATTACCTGGACTCAGACCAGTGTACTTCTGCTGATTCTGGGGCATCATCCATTCCCACAAATGAGGTTATTTCTTCTGGCCCACTAGATTTGGACCATTACATGGCCAAACTGTTTTGGCTACCTGAGTTGCGGCTGTATTAGTATTTTCTTAATTAGAATTTTCTTACTATGAAAAAGAGTGATGAAGTTGTATCTTGGGAATTATATTTTATTGAAATTCATGGCTCTCAAACACTTTGTTGTAGCCATCAACTGGCTCTGTTTTAGTCTTATTGTTATGCTAATAAATGCCATTCCAAGACATAAATTGGTTTACCTTGTTTTTCTGTGTGTTTCTCTGCTGTCTCTATGTATTTGTATTGATCTGTGATTAGAAAGAAAATATGCATAAAGAATGAGAGAAATAAACAGAATAGAAGCTGTTTATGATTTAGAATGTATGTAAAACTGACATCTTACAGATGTCTGCCAGACGTTTGTACACAGCAGAAGCTTTCCAGATCAGGAGATCTTTAACAGACATCTTGCAGAACTACGTGTGCTATCTGGGTACTGATTAAGCCACTGACATCTAGCACACCAAACAGGAAGTTGGGCATGTTTTTTCAGCATGTTTTGTCCTACTTAAATGAACCTTTTCACTTCTGATTGTAATCATGCCTTTATGATACCAAATCAATTTGGTGAAAATGCCACCTGTAATATATTTGGACAGGCAACATTTGAATGGTGAGAAATAAGACAGATTCAGAATTGGCACTTTGCATGCTCACTTTACTGAATGCACACACACACAGCAGTTCCTTGTGTGCCTATAAATAGGTTAACAACAGGATAACAAATATTTTTTTTTGTGTGTAAGATCAGAGATCTGCTGCTGATGTAATTGGCCCTGTAATTGCTGTTTTCAGTTAACTTTTATTGTTTCCATATACTGTATAGATAGTAATTGTCATTTACCACAGATCTGTTGTGAATCAGCTTCAACAGGGACAGATGCCTTCATTTGGTCCTCAGCCTGAGCTGTGTGACAGAGAATGGGAAAATTACTTGCTGAGAAACACAAATCATCCAAACGCATCAGCAGAGCAAAGACAAACGTTTAAGTGAAACAATCACACTTGTAAACAGTCACTCACATTACAGTCACAGTAAATTAGTTACCTAGCTTGTGTTTGTTCTCTAGCTGCTCAGCCAGATTATTCTGGTTCATCTTCCTCAAGATGTCCAACGTGATCTTCACAGCTTCTTCTGGTCCAAAACACTCCACCATCTTATCTACTGTGTCGAATATATCTGCCTTTTCCATTTCAGACTTTGATATATGCTTATGATATGCATTTGTTAAGCGCCAATGAAACTCCTTCAGTTCAGCTTCTATCAGCGCCTTCAGTGAGTTCACGAGCAGCTCTTCAACAGACGCCATCATTCTTCACTGATTCACAGCTGCAGGATGAGAAGAAAAAGAGTTTCACTTTTAACATGTACTTAACAAATCAGATAAAATGTTTACCTTGTTAACTACCATAAATAAACTATTGATGTACACAATGTCTCAGTGCTGTCTAAGAAGTCCAGAATGAACAGCTACAAGAAACTGTTAGATCTACATATGTTAGTATTTCATGAAGTAGTATTTACTAACCATGCATAATGATGGTGTAGATGTTTCCTGTTCCTCCGCTGAGCTGCATATTGAACAGAAGTTCTGAAACTCTTTATATTTCCGCATTTTCATAAAGGACTGTGCAGGAGGTCTTCGTCAGAATTTCAACCTGTTAATCTAAAACCATTTTGGAAAACTATGGTTTAGTTAAGGATGGGTCAAGACACACTGATTTTATATATTCTATAAGCAAGATATTTAAGTCCAGATATAGTTTTAGGATTAATGTCTTGATGGTTCAATAATTCGATGGCGTGAACTATTTTAACAATGTTCTTACTACCTTTCTGGCCCTTGAACACAGTAGTTGTGTCGCTGTCTATACAGGGCCAGAAAGCTCTCCGATTTCATCAAAAATATATTAATTTTTGTTCCACAGGGTTCCCGCGAGTCCTTCAAAAGTCTTAAAATGTCTTAAATTAAAATCCGAGAAATTAAGGTCTTAAATTGTCTTAAATTTACTGTAAAGTTGCTGTAGGTATTACATTTTCAGCCGGTGTGCTTAATGACGATAGGGAAGCACAGTGGTCCACCGTAAAACATCTAATAGTTGATCAATTTAGTATGTGTGAAAGAGGAGTGAAATGAGAGTCTCCGTGATTTATTAGCTTATTACGGTAGGTCGGCTACAGACGCTGACGTCGGTCTGCACCTGCGTGCTGCCATTACGCGGTTGTCGAGGTGAGGTTCAAAATGCAAAGATGGGAAAGTGTAAATTTAACGACAAGTGGATGGAAGAGGATGCATTTAGGAGGTGGTTGGCGCTGGCTGAAAATAACAATGAGGCAATGTGTAAATTCTGCAAAAAGACCTTTTCGTTAGGGACCATGGGGCTCAAAGCCGTCGAGTCGCACATGAAAGGAGGAAAGCACCAGTGGTACGTTGCAGCAGCTAGTCATAGCGGGTCCAGGTTAATCCCTGCATTGTTTGCAGCTCGACCTAACGATGTTACTAGTTCAGACGCCACCTCACAGTCGGCTATAACAAGTTTCATTTCACCGCCAGACACCCAAAAGGCAGAGGTACTGTGGGTTCTCCATACTGTGACGAGGCACAATTCATTTAAATCTAACGAGGACATACGTGACATCTTTGCTGCCCTGTTCCCCGATTCGCAGCTTGCAAAGTCATTCACCTGTGGTGAAAATAAAACTGAGGACTTTCATTATTGAGCTTATTTTCAGTATTCTATTCTATATGGTTCCTTCATACAAGGCATTGTGTTGTTTAGTGTAATCCAACTTATCTGTTACGTTGGCTCTGTTCTACATCACAAAGCAACAAAAAAAAAAAAGAAAAGAAAAAGGTCTCAAAGAAAAGTATTTTGACTTTTTTTTTTACTTACCGAGTTTACACATTGCACATAATTGATACCAAATGGAAAACTTTCAAGTTTTGATTTCCATTGTAGGAGGCAATAAATTGAGTAGCCTATTCCAAAGAAATTATGAAATTTTTTAAATTATATTTGTTGAGGTCTTAAAAAGCATTAAATTTTACTTTTAAAATGGTGCAAGAACCCCGTTCCAAAGATGAACAAAGGTCGGGTTTGGAAAGACATGAGGGTGAGTAATTAATAACAGAATTTCAATTTTTGAGTGAACTAACCCTTTAAAGTCTGTCCAAGACACTGCTACGTTTTTACAAGAGTAGCCTATTGACCAGGAACAACATTAATTTAAAATAATAATACTTTTACTAGCACATTTAACTAGAGTCTTACACATGATGTACAGTCTGAGCCGTGCATTAATCTGAATGGAAATGGTCATTATTCGAGTGGCTTCATTCAGCGCAGGAGATGCAGATAGCTTTGTAAAAATGCAGAGAAGAATTTTCTTGACTCTGGTAAAACTAAATAAATTGCTAATTACAACACTGAAGTAGACTGAAATCTATTATAACTATTTATTATAACATTTGTCAAGTTTTTGGTCAGGTGTGATGTTCTTTTTTAATTAAATGACGTCATTACATTGCTGTCTTGACGCCAACCAGTCACTGTATTGCTGATCATGATTTTGAGTATCGATATATCTGCCCTTTCCAATGCACACAAGAACGTGCAGTAATCTCAGACCACTTAATCTGGATATTTTAATAAAATCCGCAAACTCATTTGAAGAATCACATTAGCCAGAGATCAGTTATCACAAATAGATGATCTAGCATCTGTCAAATCATCTCAAATGTTTTAAGAGAGATACAAAGTATGGATCTCTGTCCTGCCTTTTGGGGGTTGTTTACAGATACCTTGGCACCTAGTTTTGTTGTTGGGTAAGGGATCTGTTGCATTGTTAATTAAATATTACAAATAATTGTGTGTCTGATTGGTCCAGCCTCTGCACCTAAGTTACTAAGCAATGCCTTGATGTGTCCAAATGTATTTTTATCAGGTTCTAAATCTTGTAATGTGTTTAAAACACTAACATGAAAGTGTTCAATTGATTGAAGTGCTCAGCTGTCTTCATCAACTGAGTTGGGTTTTAGATCAGCAATCTTAAAAAATATATATTATATAATCATGAACTGTTGAGGTAATTTGCTTTGCTAACTCTATAGAAATTAGAATGTGAGTGAAAGACAGAGTTGTTTTATTTATTACATTGATACACAGCATTATATACAGGATTATACACAATATAATTTGCAGAGCTGGATGTGCAGTGTTGTTTTATTTAGAGAGATCCACAGCCTGTACCATGACTGCAGTTAATCAAACTCAGAGTTACAGGATTAGTTTTAGGTAGACAAATCCGATCCACTCAGGCTTTGTTAATGTAACTAATTAATAACTTGCTGATTTTTGAACTCCTGCCACTCACATATATGGACAGACTAAAGAACAATTAGATTGGGATTACTGGACTAAAAATAAAATGTGACCCTGTACCTCAAAACCAGTTGAAAGTAGTACGGTATATTTGTAGCAATAGCCAAAAATACATTGTATGGGTCGAAATTACAGATTTTTCTTTTATGCCAAAAAACTTTAGGATATTAAGTAAAGATCATGTTCCATAAAGATATTTTGTACATTTCCTACAGTAAATATATCAAAACTTTTTGATTAGGAATGTGCATTGCTAAGAATTTCATTTGGACAACTTTAAAGGTGATTTTCTCAATTTTTTTGGCACCCTCAGATTCCAGATTTTCAAATAGTTGCATTTCAGCCAAATATTGCCCTATCCTTATAAACCATATATCAAGTGAAAGCTTATTTAATCAGTGTTCAGATGAATGGATTATGACTGGATTTGTGGTCCAGGGTCACAAATTATTTTCTAAACTATCCTGATGTACAGGACTCACGTACAGTCTGACATTCTTAGACACAAATAAACCTTGTTGCAACAGTGAATTAAAGTCAGTGACTAAACAGTCAACTTCACATTGTTCCTCTTAGTGACATGAAAATCATTTGCTCATTAAGTACAGATGTAATTATACAGAAGCCAAAGAACATTCCCCTTTTGTCCAAAAAATTTGTAGACCACTGTCTAAAACTCACTGCTATCAGTGTACCTCACAGTCATGCTAATCCACATCAGCACATGGCAGTGAACTATCTGTACTTATTTGAATGCTAATGCTAATCAATATTTAGTTGTCTTCTTCATTAAGAACTTAACTCCTTAACTGTATTTTTTTTTTTTTTGGTAGGACAGTACAGATAGGACAGGAAGCGAGTGGGAGAGAGATTGGGTGGAATCGGGTAAGGTCCACAAGGCGGGATTCAAACTCAGGACACCCAAAGCGCAACTGCTTCTTTAACTGTACTAGTTATATGCATTGTCACATCAGTGACATCACTGACAAGAGGATCTCTAGTGGACATATGAGTACCTGCATTTGTCTGTGTAATTCTGCATTAGACTTTGGTTGCAGTTTATGCATTGGTTTGTATTAGTTAGTTTGACAGCTTTACTGATGGTTTTTGTGGACTCAGTATAACCATTAGACTGAAGAGTCAATCTATTGTGTGTTTCCCTGTGTTTACTTCAGGAACTGATCTTTTGTGGTAGTTTGTGCTGCTGAGAGGAAGCATTTTTTGTTGTGTCTGTGTGAAATCTTAGATAAATATACTGCACTGAACGGCAGCTGTACACTAGTGTACTTTACTCACTTGTAGCTGTAATGCAGTTTACTACTGATGTACTGCGGTTTAACAGCATTTGATTGTCCTACATTTTTTTTAATTGTGTAGTGCAGCAGCTCAACATAGTGAAAGATAATAATCAGAGTTAAACGGAAAGACTGTGTAGACTGTGTAACTGTGATTTTCAGCAGCTGCAGTAAATGACAGATTATTTAAATTTATTATAAAGCATTATGGTAACATAAAGCTATTGAGCCCTACTTTTCCAATCTCATGTTTCACAGATCCACAATAAAAAGTAAACAAACTATATGCATTTATGAACACTTTATTATTGTAATATTTGGAATTGTCTATATCTGGGAGGTATTTCAACTCCACAACTGTTGTTTTTCACACTTACAATAAATTTAAGTAAAGTTAATGAGTGTTAATGGAATAGAAATGCGTCTGCTTTTATTGACTGAGTTTCTTATGGAGTTTACCATATAGATGCAATATTACATCAAAAGTGTCTGCAGACACATGTAGCTGTTGAGTGACAGTTTCAGCCTCAAAGAGTTAAGAATCCCAAGCACACTAATAAACAGTGAAATCAGTATCGGTATGTGCATCTTGACACACTTCATCATGTTTGAACATTATATAAAGAGGTTTAAATAATATAATCAAAATGACTTCAGCTCAGCATTGAAGTCTCAGAAACTCAAAGTGACTCATACACAAACACTCATACAGAAAAACAACTAAATAAAGATCAAAACTAATCAAACACTCACCTCAAAAAATATTTGCAGACCTTTCTATTTCCTCCTCTGAAACTGTTGTGTTGAACAGTGGCTCTGAAATTTATTTCACTTCCGTAAAACAAGTAAAACAGGTTTTCAGGTAGAGATGTGAGAATCAGAAGAATGATAATCATCAACACACACACACACACTTGTCTCCAATGAGCACCAGGGACCAGGGAATGGCGATGGCAGGAGAGAGGGGGCATTTAAAGGACGGTAAAGGTGAAAGCTTGGCTGACTTCACTGCGATCAGAGCAGCTAGATTGATGGGGAGAAGGTGGTAGGGAGTGGGGAATCCAGCAGCCAGAGCCGATGGGGAAGCTGGGGAGCAAAGGGGAGAACTAAACTAAAAGGCAGGAGCTCAAAAACAAGGAACTAGATAGCACTAAACTAAATCAATAAAGAAAAAACCCTAATATCAAAAAGTATCAAATAATTAGAAACAATGCAAGACAAGACTTGACAACAGCAGAAACAGGATCACAATCTACACAGATAAAAGCCAGGTTAACGGAGCAGAGCAGAGATTCAATCTGGCACAGGAAGGAAAACAAGAGGGGAATATAAAGGGTGACTAATGATCTAAGACAGGTGTGAACCCTAACAAGACAATTGGGTAACAAGAGGGGTGGGGTAACAATAGACAATAGAGCACAAGGCAAACACAGATTCCAACTGACAGCCATGTGCTCCAGACAAACAATGACACAACACAAACAAACCCAGGTCAGACCGTTACCTTAAGAAAGGACGCCATTCCTGAACTTTGTTTACCTTGTTACAGCCAGTGATGCTGTCTCTGAATTGTCTCTGACTGTCCTCTTTGGACTACAGTGACCCCCTGCGAATCCCTTGCCTGTTTTGTTACAGCCACAAAGACCGTTGTTGATCTCTCTGTGCTATCTGTTGCAGGGATCATTGTAGGGATCTTTAGGCCCATCTGCTCTGCTGTGGTGGTCTTCCACTCCGCCAAAGGGTTCTTCAGTCTCATCTACACTGCTGTGGTGGTCTTTAGGCCCGTCTGCTCTTGCTTTAAGATGGACAAAATGTTGAGATTGTGCAGCAAATTTGTTGGGTAAAGCTGTAGGAGTTGAATCCAAAAATGTTGTAGAAGTTCCACTAATTGAGAATGAAAATTTGTTGGATGAACCTGTGCCAAATGAAACTGATAGTTCTTAAGGATCTTTATAGAGCAGGCACAGCAACTGATGTAGCAGTTGAAGGGATAGTTCATCTTGAAATAAAAGTTCAGCCATTATTTACTCACCCTCATGTTGTTCCAAACCAATAAGATGAATGAAGATGAAGTTTTATCAGTTTGGAACGACATGAGGGACAATAAACTTTTGATAAGACCTGTCATCTATATGGGATCAATTCATGCAAATGTTATGAAGATATAAATAATGTTAGCATTATTACAGTATCTGTGTGATTGGAGTCAATGGAAGTTAGTTCTGTGGCAATTGTGGATCTTTTTCTGAAAAAAGCCTCTACTTCATTTGCAGTAATTAGTCATTTGAAATATATTATAGGAATACATTTTAAATACATTACAGTCAATATATTTCAATTTGGAAAATAGTGTATAAAAAACACTGTGGCCATGGAGTGGGTAATGAAAGAATCAGTTTATTAAGTTTCATCTATTTGAACAAAATTTTATTGAAGCTGTGACCTGCAATCCAGATAGTCCCACTGCATGTAAGGACAGTGTGCTGAATGCATGAATATCAAGCTTTTATGTTATTAAAAGGAAGATAGGTAAACAAATCAAGGTGACCTGGTACACATAGGAAACAACAGAAGGGCTGCTGCTGACAAAGGTCCACACTTGGTGATGTACTTGCGACAACTGCTACAAAATTTCTGCATCACTGTTTGTGAAAAGGGCAGCAAAGTACTTTTTACCAGGCCAAAAAAGGCAGGCAAATAACAGACCAGGAAACTGTGGTGCTGATCAAGTCAGCACAAAGGCACAAAGTTGATGTTCACTGACCCCTAGAGGGTCCATGGTAGTACTGAAGATGTTTACCTCAGTCAAATGTTTCATTTCTTTAGTGAAAAAAATGGGTAAACATGCAAAATGAGTGTTGTTACAAAACAAGCTAAAATGATCAATTTTATAATAATGTCCAAAACACATTGTTTTAGTTACAAATATAAAAAATGCTTGGCAGAGTAATTGTCTTTCCATAACCAGAGTATCTTCCTTTCACTGGCCGAGGTTTTGCTGATCTTGCTGGTTCTGGATTTTTCCAAAATGCTGTTGGACCTTCAGCTTGTTCTGTAAAAATAACATCCTTCCAACCAATCAACAAATAAATGTAACCAAAAATGATAACAATTAAGAGTCATATATTTAAATTTACAATTAATCTCACTGTCCTACAGTTAAAACAAATTATTGTTGATGTTGTTGCTCCATGGTGCACAAAAAACAAGCTGAATGTGGATTCAATGTGTCTGTTCCAACATTCTTTTTCTACATAATTTGTAGGTCAGGATTAACCCTGAAATAAGTGAGGATGCTGCATGTTACCTGAACAGGAAACTATTCCACTCCATTGGTTTCCAGGCCATGTGTGAACCACAAAATAGAGTTTTGGATATTTTTGCAGGATATTCAGGGTCTACACATGACTCTCGAGTGCAGAAAGACAGCCACTTTTTCATTCACCAAAAATATCCACCAGAAGGTTATTACATTCTAGCTGATGGTGAGTTCCCATGCCTCAGTCAGCCAGTAACTATAATAACACCACATCGAGAACCTAATCTTTCTGGACAGCACAATGACCACAACTACTGTGCCTGTAGATGTGAGTCTGTCAAATATATTCTACTTCCCACTTCTGAATTCATACTTACGAGCATGTCTCGTTCAAGTGCTTCATTGTCAGATATAATTGAAAACAGAGAATTTATAATTATCCTAATATTTTTTAAATTTGAATACACGTTTTTATACTGGGATAACGGCATTATGTATTAAATGGTCGCTAAAAAACAGCTGTATTTAAAAAATAAAACCAACAATGTTCCATTTTCAAGAAATGGTTAAACATGCATTTTTTATTTTGCCAACACTTGACCTGTTGTTGCTATTATGTTTTATTCAGTCTATATTTCTGTTCACAAATTTAAAAAACCTTGCTACATATGCTATGTTAGACTAACTAGGACTTGTCTTAGCAATGTATTTGATCTGCAGATGCAAGCAGGCTTTCATTAAATGTGGTTGTTTATAGACAATGTTACTCACTTTCAGCCATCTCTGGCTCTATTACAGCTGCCAGTAAACAGTCGTTCATGCACTCCCCTTATTAACGTTCTTATTTCCTCACTGTCACTGTAATAACAACACTAAAATCATTTTTATAAGGTGTTTGAACACAGTTGTGTGGCTGCAGTGTGTGAAAACCACAAAAATCATTTTTATAAGGTATTTAAACGTAGTTGTGTGGCTGCAGTGTGTGAAAACAACCAGCCTATAATGATAAAATCCACCCACTCATAGACGTCATATTTTGTTTTCCAATTTGCCCTTCTGAAAGTGCATCTTGACACTCTGTAAGGCTAATGTTGTTAAAGCTACCATTGTCTCTACCTGTTTTCATTGATGCTGCCTTCACTTGCTACCAGAATGATCGTAAATAGGAATGTGGAAGTTAAAAATTGCATATGAAAACAATGTAAAATCAACCGCTTTAATTTGTCGAGCTCAGAATCACACTTATATGGAACTTATAAAGTTTGTGATACCATGAGAGCAGATGTGTTATTTTTATTGCACCATGCTCCCTGTCTGTGTAACTCATAAACGCAGATTTATTATGCACAGTACAATCAAATTACTGACTTTTAAACCGAGTATGTTTTCTATAAAGATAACAGGCTTGTACTAATAGTGGAATGTTAAATGCGTTCTGAAGAGAATACACGTTTAAACAAACAGGCTCCAGTCCAGGATGGTCCACCATACATCTGGGAGTCTCCTTAAGCGGTCACTTCCGTCTTTTCACATTTATGTAATAAAATACATACTACAAATGCATATCATAAAAGTTGAAAATATTGGTTATAACGAGTTATTGATTGTAATGACAGAACAATCAATTAATTGAAAAAGTTATCTCCACATCAACCACATACATTAATCAACTAACCATTTAAGCCAACTAAGCAAGTTTTCTCACTTCTTGTGGAATCTTTCCTTCACTGTTGGATTCCAGTTCAAACATGTAAGAATGAAGAACGCGACTGAGAGTCTCTGAGATTTTCAGTGCATGAGATTGTCCTGTTTTGTTGTTGTTGTGGTGTTTTATGGCAGTTTGGCAAGTCAGCGAAAAGGTGCATTAGCACCACCTTCCTGGAATGTGGAGTGCACATGGATTTCCACGAAAAGAGGAAAAAAATAAAAACAAAAGGGATAAAAAAAATAATAAATAAACTATATTCTATCCATTGTTCCTGTCTTTTTTTTAAAGATATTTAAATAATATTTTTTAAAAAGTTAGTTCAGCCAAAAATGAAAATTAACCCATGATTTACTCACCCTCAAGGCATCCTAGCTTCTTTCAGACATTCAGATATTTTTGAGTGAACAAACCCTTGACCCATTTCTAAATAATACTTTTAGTGACATTTTAACAATTCCCAGCCATCCTAATTCTTGAATTAACTGAAGTCTCCATCATGAGCAGCACATTCAGAAATAACATGCTGCATTGTTTGTGGGTCTCCACATTTGTCACGATTTCATGCTTTTCATGCTTCCCTATTTCATAAACACTACAATTAAATGCTGTGTGTCCAGTACTTCACATCAAAATAATGACATCTTTCTTCCTATTTCCATATCTTTTCCTCTCATTTCCAACACAATCTTGTATCTGGTAAAGATGTCTTCCTTTAGATCCACAATTTCATTTCTTTTGCCATTTCATACTTGCTATCAATCTCTTGATTTCAGTTTTACCTAAAGATAAATTAATTTCAATTTGTGGATGATTCAATGCTTTCTTTACCAGCGGGTCTACTTCCTCATTTCCATCTACAACCACATCCCTAACTGCCTTGTTCTAAACAAACATTGTAAAACTTCAAATAATATATCTTGCCATACTTCAGATTTTCCACCCAATAGGCCAGTTAAAGCAGCCATTGAGTCAGAACTTCTTCGATCCACTGTAGAGCTAGTACGATAGATAATAACTCGGTGGTGAATGCTAACACACAATCTGATATTCTTCGCAATTCTTATTTTAAAGGTAAGAATATATACTTCTGCTGCTGTTCTACTAGACTCCGGCTTCTTTGACCCAACTGTAAATACCTGTAATACTACTCTTGAAATATATTGTTGAATTAATTATTCAGTTGGTATGTTCATTTCTGTTATATGTATTGCTTTGCATATTTGTAAATCAATCATTGGCATAGGGAACATCCAAGAGCGAATAGCTGGTATAGCAAGAAAAAGAGCAATTTCATGATCTTTTAATCCCTATCTGTTAGCTTTCTTCCTTCCAACCAAAGCTTGCACTTTCTTTGTACTCATATTCCCAACAATCTTTCAGAAGCATTCTAACTGGATGGCTTTCCAGATGACCCTTTACACAAGACCAGTGCCTCATATCCTAAGTTTTTCAAGTGGCAATTCCCTCATTTCAACTTGTAATGATACCACCGGAGAAGATCTAAATGCTCCATAAGAAATACGTAAATCCTTTTGTATTACCTCTGACTTTTTAAGAAAGGTTTTGTTTGCAGAACTGTAAGCTATACTACCATAGTCTATGTTTGATCTAATCATTGCACAATTAATTATTTTCAGTGACTGACAGCTTGCCCCCTTAATCAGCTCCTGCTAAGCACCTTAAAACATTTATGGCTTTTTTTTTTTTTTTTTGCAGTTTTCTACCAATTTTTGAGTATGAACTTTAAAATTAAATTGGGATTCATCCACATACCTAAAAATCGTACTTCATTTACTTGTTCCAGCTGATGACCATACATTTTTATATTCAAGGTAGGATTTATTTTTTTCATCGAAAAGCACATTACTTGTGTTTTTGCCACAGAGGACTGAAAACCCCAACTATTTCCCCATTTCTCCACCTCATTCACTGCATTCTGCATTTTATTTTCTACAAATAAAACATTGTGCCCAATTTTTTATAATGTTCTGTCATCTGCATACAGTGATCTTCCTATTCCAGTATAGGCACTTTCGCACTGCACAGTCCTAAGAACTTCTAGGAACTTGCCAGCATGGTGGTTCCTAGAGAACCAGTTTCCCCTTTTGCCCATTTTCCTGGTTGCAACTCTGAAATGTCCGACAGTTACGTCTTTATTCGGGGAATTTACAATCGTCAACTGGTTAATGGAGGATGCTTTGATCTAAGCTGTTTTTGTTGTGCGTCATGGGTTTCATGATAAAGGAAATGGAATGTAAACACAACTTATGAAATTAAAACAGCATGAAAATCTGACTAAATCTCAAAAGACAACTTGCAGTGTCACATATCATCAAAGCTGAGAAAAGAACAACACTGCAGACAACAAGTAGATAAACGCCAACATTATCGCTGTTAGATGTCATTATTTATTTAAATTAAAAAAAAAAGGGCAGCTTACACTTCCCTTGGGAATCCCATTCTCAATTGGGAGAATCTGAGAATATGCGAAACCCACTCTTACTTGAATCGTTCTTCCAAACAAGAAATTCAAAATCCAGTTATACACTTTTTACCATCAATTCCAAAGCTTTCCAGTTTCATTAAAAGCCCTTCTTTCCACAACATATCATAAGCCTTTTCTACATGGAAAAAGACCAACACCTGTTAATTTCCACCTTTTGAATTTCAGTTTCCAAACATATGATTGAATCCACTGTAATTCGTCCTTTTCTAAATCCATTTTGACATGCTGAAAAAATGTTTCTATTTTCAAATACATAAGTCAACCTATTCATAACTGTCCATTCCAGAAGTTTGCATAAATTTAATGTCAGTGCGATAATAAATTAGCAGAGAATATCTTTGTTGTTGCCGGTATGCTGGAGCATAAGATCTTGAAGCTCCGGCCTCTTCTGAAAAGGGTTTTGGGAGCACCAGCTCATTTGCATTTAAAGGGAGAAACACCAAAATGGTGCGTTTTTGTCATGAAACTAATTTGATCTGATTTCGATGATTACAGTTAATATGCTGATATTGAATGAGTTGTGAAATGTTAGTTTAAATATTACCTTTATTTATATTATGTATTTTTTTGTATCTACTAAGATTATCAACCTACCACAACTACTGTACTGCTGCTTCTACTATTACTTCTGCCAATACCTCTGCAAACAGCAGGAAAATAAAAAAAATCAGGAAAGCTTGTGAGTTGTCCTCTTGCATCCTTCAGACTTTAATTTTTTTTTTTTTTTTAAATTAGAAAATTTTACCCACAATAAAGGAGCTGTTTTCAGCAATGGCACCTCCTTGTCATGATCCATGGCAAAGAGCAGTGGATGTTGTGGGAGCAACAGTGAAGCGTGCTGTTAACACAGATGTCCTTAGCAGACAGATGCTGCTTCATTTCTGCAAGGAAGAGTTGCTCCAACACTAAAAACAAACATGGAATAAATTCCACCAAAATCAGAGATGTTATAGAGCATCATAGGCTGAATGAGAGATGAACCACAGCTGTTCCAGACTCTCTGTCAGTCCATCATATTGAGCCAGTCCAAAAAAATCCTCTCCTGGTCAAAATAAAAAAAAGTAAGATGATATAAAAAATATCTTCATGTGTGTTCAGAAGACGAAAAAATTAGTTAAATAATGACCATTTTAATTTTTTTAAGGCAGCATCAGTAAAAAACACAGGTAAGAAATGAGCGGTTTGGTGAATATGAAAAGATTACAGAGAGGTTACACAAGTAGAACTTAATTTGAAAGTCTTAGTTTTACATACTTTTATTTTGACAAATCAATATTGGTTCTCTCAGATCACCCCCTAAGCCTAGTCAATCCAAAATAGTACGGAGAGGGAGAAGAAAACAATGAGGAGCTCAACAGCAGCCCTGTATGAACTGTATGCTCATGCCCTGGGTGATGGCACGATGTGTGTGGCACAATGGAGGAACCCCTCTACCTTGAAAAAAAACTACAAAACCACACTAAAAGCATTAGAATTATGTTTATTAACAAAACAAAACAAAAAACTTAATGGAAATATTTTGAAGATGTATTCCATCTTGTAGATACACCATTAATGTCTCGTTGGAGGTCCAAACTCTGGGAAAAACAGTGGCCTCCTACAGTGTTTAGAAAAGAATTCAGCCTAAAGGGGAAAAGAGACCACTCCAAAACATGACTACCATGAAGGTCATAAAAAGTTAGTCCAATATGTCAGTGAATCCAAAATAATCAGTACTACCAGTACTTTGTAAAATGAAACCGTGTATTATGAAACAATAGTTTAAAGAGGCAACGATGATGTCCAATCCTGGAATCCAGTAGACGGAAGTGGAGGACATTGTGGCAGCCATACTAAAGCACTTTATGCTTATTTAATTTTTGTTAACAATATACATGGCATTCAGTCAAATTTATAACTTGATGTCAGAAGTACTAAATTTCAGCCCAATATGGAAGGACTATAGCCACCACAACCACTGCAATTTGAAGGTAACATGGCAAAAACTGGAAAAATGGACACATAAGTTGAACTGTACATGACCACGTCGGGCGTTGAAACGAAAGATAAGAAAATACAAAGCTGCTATGTTATTGGCGACGAAGCCCTAGAAATCTACAAAATATTTGAGTTTGCAGAAACTAAAGACAAAAACAACGTTAAAGTCATAATAAAGACGTTTGGTGAATACTTTGAGCCACAAAAGAATGACGTTTGAACAGAATATCTTCAATTCAAGAGTGCAAACGCCAGGTGAAAGCATCGATCAGTTTGTTGCTGGGATTATTGTGATGAACTGACTGTTGAAGATGACATACAGCATTCCTAAAAGGTAACCACATCGTCATTCCCCAAAGTAAACAAAGATTCATGTTACACAAGCTCCATGCCATTCACCAGGGCATTAAAAAAACGACTAGCTAGAGACATAATGTTCTGGCCTGGCATGTCAATGCAAATTACTGACCTAGTTTCCAAGTGCCTAATGTGCAATACAAGGAACTGCAGTGAGCCCATGATAGGACATGTTATTCCACAAAGGCCAGAGCAAAAGGTGGGCTCTGATCTGTTTGAATTTGATTCAGAACAGTACATTGTACTTGTGGACTACTATTCCAACTTTATAGATACGGACAAGGTGAAAACATTAAAAGCCAAACATCTGCAAGCAGCATTTCCATGATATGGTATACTTCTGTAGCAGTTGCAGATCTGCACATAAGAAACCTCACATTGGAGACAGCAGGGGCGGCTTCACATCAGGTCTATTTATTGGTCCTGGAACACTTAGTCAGAAAATCACATTCACCACGATATCCTCTTTTCGCATTGCACACAAGATAAAACCGGGAGATGAGGAGAAACATATTGCAGATGAGCAAACTACGTCTTGCAGATATAAATGCAGATGTCAAATAGACGTCTCTGAGATGTATGTGTGCTATCAGGGTCAGCACCTCCCTTGATAGCACACATACATCTCGAAGACGTCTATTTGACGTTTGCATTTACATCGGCAAGATGTATTTTTTGGAAGTTTTCTATCAGATGTCAAATAGACGTCTATTAGATGTCTTTAAGATGTTTATGATTCAGAATGTATGTAAAAATGACATCTTACAGACGTCTGCCAGACGTTTGTACACAGCAGATGCTTTCCAGATCAAGAGATCTTTAACAGACATCTTGCAGACGTACGTGTGCTATCTGGGGAATTATCTTCCTCATGGAATGCACAAAGACACTAATAATTAAAACCATTATTTTACCTCAACTGTTGTTGTCACTGTAGAGTGTATATTTCATTATTTATGAATTCACATTTTCATTCATTTAAAGTAAATAAAATTTACTGTTATAATGTTGACTGTTAGTTGATCATCATATGAAGCGGAAACAAGATCACATAGTGAAATAATGCAGACATTCTCTGTGCCTATGATTTCCATAAAGAGGTGAATGTGTTGCTGCAGTTGTATTTTGTTTGCGTGTCATTACACAGTGTGTATACAGAAACAGACAGACCCTCAGTCTCTACCACATTCAAATTAACACGTCCAGAGAATTACAGCAACAAAGAACAACACAACAAAATCATAAAGACATGAATGAGGAAGAAAAATGAAAAGGGATTTTGGTTAGAGTAATAAACAAATTATGTGATGCTGGATGATGGATGAGAGCAGACATAGTAATCACACTAAAGCTGCAGACAGAAACATCAGACTCAGGACAGAAACACACAACCTCTAAAGTAAGAACAACTCACATGTTAATTATTTAACTAGAATTAGACTTCTGACATGTTAATATTGTCTTAATTATTGTGTACAGGGAATTTATGTTTCTGTTAAGAAGGATTTTTATTTATCGCTGAAATCATGATTTATACCAAAATAAGTATGTGAATATTTGAAATCTGTTTATCTGTATTTTTCTTGCACAGAAATGGACCAAACTCTATTTTTTATTCTTCTTCTCACTGGTGAGTGTGTTTGTGGTTTTATTTATGGTTTCTAGTTTCATTAGGTTTGATCCTGTTATGAAAAGCATTAAAGCAAAGCCTCTCTCTCACAGCTCTCTGCTTCGTATCTGAATGTGTTCAGCGTCAGTATCACTTTATAAATGACAACAAGAACTGGACTGAAGCTCAGAGATACTGCAGAGAGAATTACACCGATCTGGCCACCGTTGACAACATAAATGACATGAACAAGCTAAAGAAGAGTGTGAATGATAGCAGTGTTCAATATGTCTGGATTGGGCTGCAGAAGATGGGTCATGATGTATGGCAATGGTCTTCAGGTGAACCTGCGCTCTATCTGAACTGGTCTATTGGACAACCCGAAGGCAAGGATAATTATGCTATGATGTTAAATGGACAGTGGCATGATTTGCAATGCAGAGATAAAGAACATTTCATTTGCAACAACAGTGAGTTTATTTACATATGCACCTTATGAAATTTTAATGGAATACTACACAGTATGACAGTACTTTAAGTAACTTTATTTATGTGCAAGTTAAATAAGTTTTATTTAATCTTTTTTGTTGTTGTTGTTGTTGTTGTCCCTCTATATAGTATATATAGTATATATTTGTGGCAATAGAAAAATTCCAATTAAAGAGCCTAAAAATCTTACAGATCTACACTGATCTTATATTACTAATAATAAACATACAGCAGAGACTAGAGGTGATTCAGCTTGATATTTTCAGCCCTCAGTATTTACACAAAAACAAGGGCTTTGTTTAGGCTAGGTTAACTTGAATCTGGCCCATGTAGGAAAGATAATCCATTACAACACAAACCCTCCTTGCTGAGAAATGTAGTGTAGCGATTCAATAGTGAAGCTATTTTTTTAATAAACCTCACAGCACAGGGTTGACATCAAGTTTCTGTGCTTCTAAATGTTTCTCTGTGTGTGTTTTCATTTAATTTTGTTTAGGTAGTTTCATTTAATGCTTTGAATGCACACATTCCTTCCAATCAGAATTGAGATACTTCATGGCATAATGTAAAATATCTTGAACATTGCGAATATTCAATATATCATCAGCTGTAGAAGCAGCTCAAGTCTATGAATGACATGTTTCTGATGTTTCCACCACTGCTCCTGTTCACATCCAAACCATGAACCAGCGTAAGAATAATCAACAAGATTCATGAATCTTTTTCTCATTTGTTTTTTCTTAAAGCAAACACAGGACTCATCTTTGTCAATCAGACGATGAATTGGACAGATGCTCAGATTTACTGCAGACAGAATCACACTGATCTGGTCAGTGTGAGGAACCAGAATGAAAATCAACAGGTTGAGCAGTTCATTAGTGATAGACACTTATCTGAAGCATGGGTCTGGATCGGTCTGTTTAGAGACTCATGGCAGTGGTCAGATCAGAGTGACTTCTCATTCAGAAACTGGAGGTCTGGTCAACCTGATAATTATGGACGTAGTGAAGACTGTACAGCTGCTGAACCAAACACTCAGGGACGATGGAATGACATCTCTTGCACCAAACAGTATCCTTTTGTGTGTCATGAAGGTGAGCAGATCCTCACAAAACACAATCCATCCATCACCTCCAGATCTCTTAAAGTTCACACTACATGTCTGACATGACAAATTCATCCACTGTGTTTGTTCTGCATGTCGTTTTTGATCAGTCTCTCTCTAGTTTCTGCTTGTGGTTTGTTTTGTTTCCAGATTTTAATTCTGAACTGATTCTGATCAAAGAGAATCTGACGTGGTCTGAAGCTCTGAGTTACTACAGACAGAATCATGTGGATCTGGTCTCGGTTCATTCAGAAGAGATTCAGCGTGGTGTGATGAACGTGGTTAAACGGGCGTCTACTGCGGCGGTGTGGCTGGGTTTACACAACTACTGCAGCATGAACATGTGGCTCTGGGTGAGTGGAGAGATCGTGTGCTATCACAACTGGGCTCCAGGGAACGGAACGAAACGGGAAAACTGCAAACTTGAGAACAGAAAAGGAGCAGTTCAGTCTGGAGGAGATCAGCGCTGGATCAGCCTTCCTGAATCTCACAAACTCAACTTCATCTGCAGCAGATATTAAGAGTGAGGAACATGCTAATGTGTTTACTTACATTCACCATTTTCATAGCCTAATTCATTGTTCTTCTGATTTACTTTTATGTTTGATTTGTTCTTTAGTAAGTTCTAAGTGAATCTGCTTATTGGTTTTTAAAAGTGGCCAAAAGTCTGTTCTATTTCTGTATTATGAAATATGTCTTTTAAGAAACTCCTTTGTATATCTGGTGTGGTCCCTGGTGAAAAAACCAGCATATGCTGGTAGGTATGTTTTGCACTGGAATGCTGGTTGGGTAGGTTTTGATGCTGGTTTAAGCTGGTCCTTTGCTGGTTTATGCTGGTCCTTAGCTGGTTTAAGCTGGTCCTTTGCTGGTCACGTGAACCAGCAAAGGACCAGCTTAAACCAGCATCAAAACCTACCTAACCAGCATTCCAGCATCAAAACATACCTACCAGCATATGCTGGTTTTTTCACCAGGGGTTATGGCTCTGTATGTTTTGCACTAATCAAATCTTTCGAACACATGATAACAGAATATCAAAGCTTAAATAAACTCATCTACAACCAGTTTTGTCTCGTTTCCTGATTTCCCCTCAACATCCCAGTGAACTGTAAATTATATGTAACAAACATGTAAAATTTAGGAATTTAGGGATAAAATTAAGGGGTCATGAACTACATTTTTTTTCTTTTGTACTGTTCTCTGAGGTCCACTTAAAATGTTATCAAGACACTTATATCAATATGTTTGTGAACGAATCTGCGGTAAAATGAAGTTAACAAAGTTCTTACTGATGCAGTCTGGAACTTAATTAAAAATATACTTCATCCACTCTTTCCTAACGTTGTGATCAGAAGGAAGGCAATGCAAAGATTTTCCACAGCTTAGTATTAGTAACTGTATTGTCCAATCCGATCATAATAAACCATACATCAATGGAAATCTTATTTACTCAGCTTTCAGATGATGTATAAATCTCAATTTAAAAAAAAAAAAAAAAATTACCCTTACGACTGGTTTTGTTGTCCTGGGTCACATTTGTTAATGTTAAATCATATGTCAGAAGTATTCATCGTTTTGAGTCGTGGTGAAATATATATTGAAATATGCATTTTGTTCAATGAAGTGCTGAAAATAAGTATCAATCTTAAAAATAAAATTGTACACAACAATTTTTAACATTGATAATCAGAAATGATACTTCAGCAGCAAACTGGCATATTAGAAAGATCATGTGCCACTGAAGACTGGAGTAATGATGCAGAAAATTCAACCTTGCCGTTGCAGAAATAAATTACACTTTAAAATAAAGAAAACAGTTAATTTAATTTACATGCTGATTTGCTGCTCAAGAAATATTTCTGATTATTATCAGTGTTGAAAACAGTTGTGCTGTCGAATATTTTTGTGAAAACCATGACACTTTATTTTCAGGATTCTGTGATGAGTAGAAAGTTAAAAAGAGGATTTTTCCCCCTTGCCATCTTCATATTGTACTAGTTACTTTCTTTGCTTTTACTGCATGACAATCAAATTCTTCAAGACGTGAGGAAGAGACAAAGAGAGGACATAGCTGGTATTGTCTTTTTGCAGATATGTTTGTCAAATTAACACCACAATTAAACAGATTGATTTATCGCTTGTTTTTATTCTAATGCACTTTCAGAAGAACATCACTCTGCACTCCCACATGAAATTCCTGGCAAGAGCAATGGAGAACTTAATGCTTATGAAAGTAATGATATACCGTGTTCTAAGTGTTTTGAAATTTATGCAAGTATGATGTTGGTCAGCTAATTTTCAGTGACAAAAAATGTTTCAAACAGCAGACTGATTACTAATCGTGCCTTCTGTTTTCAGCAAGGTAATTACTCCAGTGGTTAAATTTGTCTTCTGAAGCAATAACTGTCACATCTAAAAGAGAAAATATACAGGTACCACATGTGATTTTTAGATGGAAAAGTGGGGATTTACAGTAAAATTTGGACCTTAAATATTGAAGTCTTGCACTCACTTATCATATGTGACCCTTGAAAACAAAACCTGTTATTAGTAGCACAGGTATATTTGTAGCAATAGCCAAAAATACATAGTATGCGTCAAAATTATCGATTTTTCTTTTATGCCAAAAATCATTAGGAAATTAAGTAAAGAACATGTTCCATGAAAATATTTTGTAAATTCCCTACTGTAAATGTATGAAAAGCTATTTTTTTATTAGTAATATGCATGGCTAAGAACTTCATTTGGACCACTTTAAAGTCGATTTTATCAATATTTAGATTTTTTTTTGCACCCTTAGCTTCCAGATTTTCAAAAAGTTGTATCTCAGCCAAATATTGCCCTATCCTAACAAACCATACATCAATGGAAAGCTTATTTATTCAAATTTAATCTGGAAATTGGCTGTGTTTATTTCAAAGATCAATTTTGTTTTGATGAACATTCATCTTGTTTCTCTTTTTCACTGAGAGGATGTAAAAAAAGATATGGTTTGGTCCACTCCTCCAGCCTCTTAATGAGGATCTAAAAATTCTGGAGACACAGGGAATCTGTGTAGTTTGCCATGGAAAATGTTTATATTTTGTCTTTGTCTTTTAATTCCAGCAGGAATGGTCAGTTCAACACACAAAACAAAATTTCAATCTTAAGTGAGGATGACCTGGACTTGATTTTCCACACAAAGGAGCTCTGTTAAAGAAGAAGTCCACTTCCAGAACAAAAATGTACAGATAATGTACTCATCCAAGATGTCATCCAAGATGGTCAAGTCTTTCTTTCCTCAGTCGTAAAGACATTATATTTTTTAAGGAAAACATTTAATTATTTTTCTCCATATAATGGACTGATATGGTGCCCCGATTTTGAACTTCCAAAATAGTTTAAATGCGGCTTCAAACGATCCCAAATGTGGTTCCAAACAATTCCAGCTGAGGAAGAAGGGTCTTATCTAGTAAAACAATTGGTTATTTTCATTAAAAAAATACAGTTAGGGTATGTTGAAAAACTCTTACATTTTCGTATTTTCTCCCTTAACTTCAAAAATCATTTCAAAAACATGAGATGGGAGTTTTTCGACATACCCTAACTGTCATGAACCAGAAAAAAAAAAGTTTAGGCAGAGCAAGACAACACGAGCGTTTGAGCTTAAAAAGTATTTAAATTCTATTTTTTAATGAAAATAACCAATCGTTTCAGAGATCATATTCAGAGCTTTAACTATGGACATAGTGAGAGAAAGACAGGCCAAGTGGAGTCAAAGTCAATGATGGGAGTAAGGATCTTGGCCTTAATGGCATTCAGTCCTGGTGCCTCCTGCGCAATACCTCTTTGATTTTTGGCGATGTAGATGACTGAGAGAACATTTATTGGAATTCGATACTACTTTTGATTCAAAATATGAGCATTGTATTCTCATCAGTTGTAACTATTTTTAAGCATTTAATTTATAATCAATGAACTCATTAAGTCTGTGCTCCCAGAAAAAAAATGTCTGATTTTAAACCATCGCCTGACGATTTATTATCCTATGTGTATTGGTCCACTAATACATACGTGGTTGATGAGATTTTAAGGAAAACACAACATCTTTAAGAAGTCTGTAAATAACTTCAAAAATATAACCAAGACACAATTGGCTTTTAATTGGGAAAAATTTTAAATTTCAGTTTGGTTCTGTTAATACAGTGATTTTTACAGTCCGGCAGGCAGTGAGGTTTTAAAGGGGTCATCGGATGCTAATTTCACTTTTACATGTTGTTTAAACGTTAATGTGTGTTGGCAGTGTATGTACAAATCTACGCTATAATGATAAAAATCCATGCAGTGGTTTTTAATTAATCTGTAAAAATAATATCCCCTTTTTCAAATCGAGCCGTTCTCAGATGCCTGTCCTTGTGGCGTCACACTGACAGAGGCCGCTCCCACGATAGTTGATTGACATTAGTGTTTTACCTCACAGTCCGCCCTCTTTTGTTTCGATGCCGGAGCAGGGATGCAAGTTAGACAAGAATATCTCAGACTGAGCGATTGAGGTGTTGTGTTGCTGGATGTAATAATGAACATAGTGGTCGTCATTTACTCCCGACATCTGAGCCGCTGAAGATGCAGTGGATTACGTTTGTTTGTGAAGGGAATGTGTCTCCTGATCTACATATATCCGTCTATGTTCACGCAGATCATTCATGATCCAGCTTCACTTACAGCAGAAGTGAGTATAAGTATTTTTTTTTATGAATCTTTACAATCGTCTTTCCTAATAAAGTGCTAGTTAGCAAGTTTAGCGGCTAAATGCGACTAAAGTAAACAGGCTCATCTCTCCACAGAGAGAAGAGAGGGGCGGGGCGAGCAGAGCTCATTTGCATTTAAAGCAGCCTCGACCAGAATGGGCTGATTTTTTGCAGAGCTGATTTTGGCAAGGTAAAAAGGGTGTTGTTTTACACAACCATTGAGAATTTTTAACCAAAGTATATTATAGACTTTTCATTAAGACTCTAAAGAATCATATGAACTTGTGGAAAATGGGCATCCAATGACACCTTAAACTGAAACTTGCAATTGTCAACTATGTCTGCTGGTGGTTTGAACTTTTAGTTTATGTAAAAATTAGAACATTGTGCACTGTTACTGTAAGTAATTATCCTGTTACTCTTTTCACAAGCATATACTAAGCTTATTTTCTCAGGCTTCCTTAGGGCAATGTTGTGACATACATGTTTCAACAGATTTCCTTTTAAACAAGGTGCACTTGATAATAGTTTAGAGTAACTGATGTTGTGTGATGAAATTTCCTCCAAGCTCGGCAGTGTGTGAAAATAAAAGAATAGCATCAGAATAGCAACCGTCTTTTGAGAGGGAAATTTATATCTGAACACATCAAAGTTTCTTTGAACACAAATAAATTTCACTGAAGTTATCATGGAAGAACAAAATGTTGAACAAAACACCAGTAGCAGCTCATGTGCGAGGGAACCGAAAACCGAAGCAAGAGCCCCAAACCACAGTAAGCAAACTTTTGTAAATTGGAAGATGTGGAATATGTTAACTGTTGTTTGAATATTTTATTAGTGAGATTTGGCAGTTGTAATGTCTATGTAGGTATGTTTAGTTTAGTCATTTCCAGTTTTTGTTTTAACCAGTGTATATTTATAGATCTTTATATTTATGGACATACTTTAAAAGTCTGTATACTTCAAATTAAAAATTAACCTGCCTAATTTAAGAAAAAATACTGTATATATTTTTATTTGTATTTTGCTGTTCCTGTTTTGCAGGAGTTGTTTTGGGTACAGCATGCTTTGCCTTCATATGTATTTTCCTTTTGGCTGCCATTGTGGTACTGCATTTCAAGCTCATGGCAGATAAAGATATCAAAGTTTCACACATGTTACAGTCCAATTCAAAATGTCAAACTGAGAAAGACCAGCTACAGAAGAACTTCAACTCTTTGAGTGAGAATAATCAAGAGTTGAGAAGAGAGAATCAAGAGAGAAAAGTCAATGATCCCACTTTTGAAAAAAGCCAGTTACAGAGAAATCTTGACTCTTTCAAACAAGAGAATCAGAGGTTGGAGAAAAGAGTCAATGATCTCGCTTCTGAAAAAAGCCAGTTGCAGAGAAATTTTGACTTTTTGAATCAGACAAACATTGAGCTAGAAAAGACAGTCAATAATCTCACTTCTGAAAAAAGCCACTTACAGAAAGGGTTTGACTCTTTGAGTCAGGAGTGTCAGGAGTCACAGAAAAGAGTCAATAATCTCACTTCTGAAAAAAGCCAGTTACAGAGAAGTGTTGAATCTTTCGAACAAAAGAATCAGAAGTTGGAGAAAAGAGTCAATCAGCTCTCTTCTGAAAAAAGCCAGTTACAGGGAAGTTTCGATTCTTTGAATCAGACGAAACTGGAGCTGGAAAACACAGTCAGTAATCTCACTTCTGAAAAAAGCCAGTTGCAGAGAAATTTTGACTTTTTGAATCAGACGAACATTGAGCTAGAAAAGACAGTCAATAATCTCACTTCTGAAAAAAGCCACTTACAGAAAGGGTTTGACTCTTTGAGTCAGGAGTATCAGGAGTCACAGAAAAGAGTCAATAATCTCACTTCTGAAAAAAGCCAGTTACAGAGAAGTGTTGAATCATTCGAACAAAAGAATCAGAAGTTGGAGAAAAGAGTCAATCAGTTCTCTTCTGAAAAAAGCCAGTTACAAAGAAATTTCGACTCTTTGAATCAGACGAAACTGGAGCTGGAAAATATAGTCAATAATTTCACTTCTGAAAAAAGCCAGTTACAAAGAAATTTTGACTTTTTGAATCAGACGAAAATGGAGCTAGAAAAGGCAGTCAATAATCTCACATCTGAAAAAAGCCAGTTACAGAGAAGTGTTGAATCATTCGAACAAAAGAATCAGAAGTTGGAGAAAAGAGTCAATCAGCTCTCTTCTGAAAAAAGCCAGTTACAGGGAAGTGTTGAATCTTTAAGTCGAGAGAATCTGGAGTTAAAGACAGAACTGAAAAAGTTATTTGAGAAAGGTTTGTACCAAAGTATTCGTATTGTATTTTGTTTTGTTTAATGAAAGCAGCTGTTTTTCTTTTCATATCCATTTTAAAATGTGTGTTGCTGTGTGGTTTAGATTTGTTCTTGTCCAGTGAAGCAATGAGCTGGTCTGACAGCAGGCAGTACTGCAGGGATCGTGGTGCTGATCTGCTCATTATCAAAAGTAGTGACAAGCAGGTGAGTTTAGGAGCAAACCACTACAAGAACCAGTACAAGGCAATTCTGTGCATATCTTTAAGTCATTTTTTTTAATGCAGATCAGTAATGAAACCACAAAGTCTCACATTTACACATTTTAAGATTTGAATTAATGCTACAATAACATAACAAACAATGTATCTTAGTCTTTGCTGTTAAAAATGTGTTATTAATACTAGCACCTGTCTTTGTTCTATATCAGTTAACAATTCCCAGATAAAGAACACGACAATTTTTAAGGACACAAACACTGAGATTCTCACTTGTGTCTTGTTTTATACACAGAAATTCATTTCTTCATTTGTCAAGGAGGCTGTGTGGATTGGTTTATCTGACATAGAAAATGAGGGAACAATGAAATGGGTGGATAATTCACCACTGACACAAGGGTAAGTGTGAAATCATGTAAAACCACTGTGTTGCTTAAGTATTTGTTTTAAACCAGTCATTCTTTTTATTCTTAGTATTTAGACTTAGTAAATACTTCAATAACTAAATCTGTATATTATTCAGGTTTTGGTATGGGAGCGAGCCAAATAATGCGGGTGGAGATGAGGACTGTGTTGAACTGATACCTTCATTTGCTGTCCTGGCAAACTGGAATGATGCCCCATGCACAAATAAGAAAAGAGGGATTTGTGAGAAGTAGCATTGCTTCCTTCATCTTTCTGATATTTTAATAATGCTTTTTAGTTAGTTTTAGAGCATCAATTGCAGGTTTCTGGCAGCAAAACATTTTAATAATACAATAATTAATTTTATGATTTCATTGTTTAAAAAAAAAAGAAGTCATTTTTGTTTTTTACTGCAGTAATAAAACTCACAGCATTCTGTTACACATGGGCTGAATTATGGGTAATCTCAGACAACAAACCTGTATGTTAATATGACCTTATTCTATCTGTTATCATACATCTCATTTCTTGATCTGAAGTGTTGAAGCAACAATCACAGTGTACAAGTGGCCAGATTTAACTAATTCGCCCCTTTTATTCTGATATTGAGTGTCTGTGAAACTGCTTTTGAGCTGATTTGCTTTTTCTTTGAATAAAATTTCAATTACCATAGTAATCCCCAGGATGTTTGTTTTTATTCAACAAAAATGTAAATTTATAGACATTTGCATGTTTCAAATTTAAGAAGTGCTTTTGGCAAACTGAATTCCATAGTTTCAGTACTTCAGTTGATTCCAGTTATGAGCATTAATGAATGAACTACAATTAATTTTGGCTCAAACCAAAGTGGGCCTTTATCACACTTGCGTGTTCGAAAAGTGGAAGTTTCAAATAGTAGCATAAAAAAAAACTTACACTGCAGTTTTTTTTAAATGGCTATGCCCATAGCACGAGATAGCTGTGATTTATTTATGTAAAATTCAGCACAGACACGTCTTCTAAAAATACCAAACTCGGTGTACAATCATTAATTGAATATTGTGAAACCAAGGAAGATGGCTTTATGATATCCCGACATATATTTCGTGACTTAAAGGGGAGACCGCAAGCCATACTGTATGTGTATGCGCAACACTTCAGACCACAAAACTGCAAGAAAACAATACAAACAGCATTTCACATTAAAGAGCATGTCAACTGGTCAAAGCTTAAAATATTAATTACGACTAAAGACTGGTTTGAATGATTAAATTAAAGGTACACTTACTTGCACTTACTTTACGATGCAATCCTCAATAATTACATCAAATTAAAGTTGTTCAAATACACAAATATATCTAGCTCATAGATGATTATTCCAAAACAATATTGATCATCATAAATGAGTCATGTCCTCTGTTATTGAATAGCATTGTTCATACAAAAACGGGATTTAAATCATAATAAATATACTTAAAGAATAAACAAAATAATATTAAAAATCAACGTGAATCACTCTGATTATTTCTCTAGGAGTAATTTGAGCAGCGCTGACAATCTCGTTGATCCGATAAAGTTACACATTAAAATGAAGGATGACATACATAGTAGGGTGTCAGTAAAAAAATAAACAGTTTTGCATATTGCCGTTTATTGCGTAGTGCAATAAAATTAGTTTAATTTTCCTCGCTAAACTGGCATCTGTTCACTGACAATAATACAGGTGGAAATTCCTTTACGCTACTATTCGGAGCTGGATCTGACGACACGCAGAATGTGAAAAATGTCTGTTATGGCTTGTTTTATGCAAACAGGGGACATCCTCTGGAAGTTGCGATTATCCATCTAGGGCCACATTTGGGTCGCTTTGTGAGGTTTGCTGGCAGGCATTCCGAGGACATTACGAATGTTTGCTACAATCTGAAAATGATGTTTGAGGGACAATTGCAAATGTCCCTATTTCATCCAATAAGTCATGGGTCTCACCTAAATGCATGGTTAATAGTTATATACGCCATAGATTATTATTTATAACTGCTATGAATAGCTGTGCATGTGCAAGTGATGGGATTTCGGCTGTACGAGCACTGTTTGCACCGCTTTCTGTATGTTTCTCATTGAAAATAAAGTACAAACTTGTGTTTTCCATTTCCTGAACAGCCTTCATGTCAAGTTGGCCACCAGGAATTCTCCTACCGAACGTTCCAATGGTCACTCTAGGCCAGAACATACACTTTTTAAAGAATTTCCATTTTCCATGGTTCCTACGCTGTTTGGAAAAGTATGGAATTTGGACCCCTATTCCTAATCACTCCGCCACACCTAACCCTAAACCTACCAGTACTAGGCGAGTAATAATCTAGTTGGGGGTCAGAATTGGGCACAACACCGGCCCGGTCAGAAAATGAGAGACTGCACAAGCTTTGTAGAGTAAGGGCTTTGAAGACTTACAATGATCATTCTAGCCAGTGGTATATGTCTAGTCAGTTACTCATTTGTTTTGGTGGTAGAATAATATTGTTCTCAGTCTGCACTATTTCAGAAACTCATGAATTGGCTTTGTAAAAGGAAATGATTGAATACTCCTACCATAAATGAACATCTATGGTTTTCTGATGTGATGTTCCTTATTTATTTTGTTCCACGTTGTCCCTAGACTGGGACATGACAATGTAAACAACTTAGAATAAAACTGCCGAATTTCAATCCGTTTGAGAGGGGTGGGATAAACCTTTTCTAATCCATTCGATAGGACATGTACTTGATTGGATTGAAACTGAAACTGAAAAGTTTTGTGCATGTGCATTGACAGAAATGGCGTAATGATGCATGGAATAAGATGATGTGGTTGTTGAACATAATAAATAACTGTCATGTCCATCTAAAGTTCTCTTTCCACTCATTGTCTGTTAAGTTGTGCAGGACAATCTTGTCTCACAAGGACTTGCTTTAGTGTTATGAAAACAGCAGGTCGATCAAATGCTACCATGATCGAATGATACCCATTTTTGTGCATATTGTGAAGGATATGACAATTGAGTGTGTGCGACGAACAACCGTATAAGTCCAAAAAACCAAAAAATGAGATAACCATGTGACATTATTTGTACGTGTGAACTTTGTATACAGAAACAGTTTGGGGATATTTTCGCGCGACCAAGAGTCCGCATTTTAAACGTTAAAATAGCGTCACGCGGAAAAACCGTTTATGTCCACAAAGAAGAATGGAAATGCCGCTTGCTGTCATGTCCGCTTCGGACATTAAAAGGCAAAACCTCGGCAAAAAAAAGAGAGCCGACATGACCAAATGGAAGGACAGAGTAAGGAAGGCTTTGAGGGATGCTGGAAAACCATATTTGATTCGAAGAGGAGAAGAAAAACCAGGGAAAAATCCACCGAAAGATGTGAGTGGAAGAACCGTATATGTGATGTGATCTCTCTCTCTCTCTCTCTCTCTCTGAACGCGCTAAACACCGCATAAACAGTTAACCTATCAAAATAAACCACATACCATATATAATAAAGCTGTATTCATTCATATTTCCCGCCAGTCCTGTGTAAAGTACGGCAAGCAGAGTTTATTTGTTTATATATTTATTTATATCGTGAGATGGCGGAGCGCGAGAACAGTTTGAAGTAGTATATACACAGGTGCGCTGCGCCAGCTTTTCTAAATAAACGACAAGGTGCACTATTGGAGCTATCTGAGAAGTGATCAAAGTTCAGAGACTATGCCCATCATGATAAACAACGGAAAACTGTCCTCTTTATTTATTTATTTATATATTGTTTTTTGTTAATAATTCATTGTTATTGCCTGTACTGTAAGAATGTCTATGTATTATACATTGTTCATACTGTATTTTCTGTTTTTAAATAATAATAATAATAATAATAAACTTGAAAGAAATGCTTAATATTAACCTGAAGTTTCTGTTACTGTATTAAAACTAAGATAAAGGAATCAGATCTTTAGTGGTTTAAAGTGATATGATGAACTGGAGTTATACTGTTATTCCACACTAACTGGACATATACCGTTCTTCCACATTTCAGAAATATAAATCACAATACCTTTTGATTTTTAATACTGACACTGAAAAATGTTATCTCCTTAGAATTGAGAAGCTTTTGTTGTCTATTTTCAAGTAAAATAAAAATATATAATATAATGTTCACAATCCAAATGAAAAAAATCGTATTACTCAAAATTTGAAAATATGGACTTGTATGGTTCTTCGTCTCAAGGCCTCAATTATAGGTATGGATTACATAAACCTAATCCTGTAGTTCAAGATCTGTTGTTTGTTTTGATTTGTCCATGGTACAAACAATATCCTCACAAAACTATAATGGTACAAACAGTGTTGGGGAGTAACTGGTTACATGTAATGGAATTATGCCATTTAATTACAAAATAAATGTAAACTGTAACAGTTACTGAGAAAAAAAACATGTTACAAAATTAGAGTTACTTATGAAAATGTTATTGTTACGTCTGAATTTTTTTTTCACACATATACAGATTTGATTGATTTCTTTCCCAAATTGCACTGACTGCTCTAAAATATGAGACACCAATATTTCAGGAGTTTAGGACATTATTTCCTATTTGGGTTTGTGTATGCACGTTCTTTTTTTAAAATTAATTTTTTTTTTTCCCAAAAGCGTTGTTAGATGCCAGTGTTTCCTGTCATGTCTATGCAAAGATTTGATTTCAAAAACAGTATCATAGCTATTAAACTAAATCTTACTATTTTAAATCTGTATTTAACCTCAGAATGATCTCAGAGTAAATAGAAGTGCTAAAGTCTGATTTTGTGGTAACACTGCTTTAAAATTAAATTATTAAAATCTTAATTCAAATGATATGGGATTTTGAGACATCTAACTGTTATTACTGTGAAATCCTACTGTGAGGTTAACCCTGCCTGCTTTAAATGTTTCAAAATGATTCACAATTGAAAACATTCATTAGGAATTGTGTCACAGGGAGAAACGGATGAGAGGCGAGCGGATCCATTTGCGAGCCTTTATTGACATTACGAGACAAATACATAGTCGAGCAGGCAGGGTCATACAACAGTAAACGGGAGTGTAAGAGGCGAGACGAGAGAGAATAGTCCATAAATGAGCGATAATCCGAAGGCAGGCGGCGAACAGTCGAGAACGAGGAGCCAGGCGAGAGAATCAAAAAACACAAGGAACTGTGAAGCACTAGACAAAGGGAGAAACACTATAAACAATCCGTGGTTAACATGGGGAAAGACCGGGGCTTTTATGGTGCTGCTGATTGGTCACATGCGCAGACGCGATCAGCATGATGCATGACGGGAGATGCAGTCCGAGATGCAAAGTGACAGTCAGAGTGTGTAGGTGAGGCGAGAGTGACATCTGGTGGTGAGTGGACAATGGGACACCGACCAGATTCGTGACAAATTGATTAAAGTAATTGAAATAGTTACACTACTTATTACATTTAAAATATGGTAACTTGTAATTCATTTCCAAAGTAACCTTCCCAACAAATAACTTTCTTTACGTGCAGTTCTGCACCACAGTGACAATACAATTTTGTTGAACTAACCACATAGTGTTTTTGTGCAACTTTAAAAAACGGTTAAGAAATATTTTTTCAAGGTAGTGAGAACACCAGTTTTTCTGCTGTTTCACTGCTTCATCTGTTAAAAGTTTGATGCAAAAGGGGAAAAACTGTGAGCTTGCAACATTTCACAATTTTGTATTTGTTTTAAATGTCATTCTGGCCTGTTCACCTTAGGGTAAGTATGGACTGAATTAATAAATGGAATAGTGCACTTAATACTTTTTCTTTAAGCTATATTTTGGGCTATTTTGTGTTTTTAATGGATAGGACAGTAGCGAGATGACAGGAAAGTGCTGGGCAGAAGCAGGGGAACAAGATCAGCAAAGGACCTCAAGCACAGTTATGCTATACGTTAGCACACTAACCACAAGGCTATCAGCGGCGACCACTTAACGTTTTTTTCTAATTTGCTAAAACACTGAACCCACTCTCTGAACCAAATGCTTACTGCCTCAGTCACTCTGCAAAAACAAGTTCAGGCAGTTAGATACCTTTTTTTTTAAAACACGTTCCTCATTGAAACTGGACTTTGATGCAAAATGTGACAAAAAAGTGACATCTGCGGTACCTTTAATGTCTTAATACTAAAGTGGAAGGCGCTTGACCATGCTTCAAGTCTCCTGTTCAATCAATATTCCAAACACATAATGTGTAAATTTATACATTTTCATTGGCTAAATTTTACATCTGAAAATACTGACAGAGTTCACTGTTATTTTGAGAATATGAAAAATATTTTTCAATTTTTTTTTTTTTTTAATTATGTATTTTTGATAGATCACCTGGGGATTTGAAGCTACATACAGGCTTTTGCAAGTAATTTGTGTGCATACTGTTGTTTGTAGGTACAAACTGTTTTGAGAAATGCCCTTATTTGCAGATATTTGGTTTGCAGATGTTAAGTATGATTGGAGAAATATACCAAAGTAATTGAAAAAAAAAAAGGCATTTTATTTATTTTCATTTATACTAAAGCTGCTCATAGCAACACAGAGGAAATGTCAAAATTTCTCCAGAACAGCAGATATGAATAGTCAGTGTTGATAACCATATTTAAGGTTCTTACTTAATTAAGAAGAGAAGTCAGTACAGCCCAGTCATTCATTTCAAAAGCAGCTATCTGATATTGCAACACATCCTCCACACAAACACACGCGTGCATACAAGAGCACATTAGAAACCTTATTGATCTGAGGTTATAATATACACAAACTTAAGAAGAGACAGGTAAAGGTCATGCAGCCGTCCTTACTGCAAGTGAAACAACAGCGCAAAGCTGGATACACACACACACACACACACAAAACCAAAACAAAACAGATAGTGTCTAATTTTAAGATGGAAAGCAGATATATTACTACTAAAATCTGACTGATAACACGCAGCAAAAAGACATTACAACTGTAAATCATGTAGAACTGATGGAATTATGCGATAACATTAGGACTACTAATCTGTTTTTCTGCAGAAATGAGAAGTGAAACAAAGTAATTTACCATATTGCTGACATAAAATGCGATATTCTTATTTCTGAGATTAGGACGGATGTACTCGGGGTACTTATTTTTTTCTGAAAATCATTTGTAATAATTAAGAACTCTTTTTAAAGAGCTGATTTTATAGTTAAGTTATTGCATAATAGGTGCTCTTTAATAAATTAGATTTTTCTATATATGATATTGAGTCATTCCTCATGAATTCAGCTGACTTTATACCTGCAAATAAGGCACACAAGCGGCCCCTAGGCAACACTGTTACAATATCCACATTGCTAAGATCAGATGTTTTTATAAAAGTTTTATCACCACATTTATTTTGTTAATGAAAAGAAAACGTGCAGCACCTTTACATATTATTCAAGTTCACATGTGCCATTAAGATGTGTTTTCCAATCATAAGTACACCTCTAAATACATGTGCCAATGTTTTGAGCTGTCTTCTTTTCAACCACTTCCAGAGGGTGTCGAAAACAGTAAAGGTCAGTAAATGTCAGTAAAGGCTTCTGTCTGCTGTTATTAGATGATTCCTAATATGTTTCCTGTCTGTGAAACTTTCCACAATTCCAAACTGAGTTCTTTCACATGTGAAAACTCATGTGGTATTTAAGGGCTGCTCTATATCTGAAGCTCTTTCCACAGTGACCACATATAAACGGCTTCTCTCCAGTGTGAGTTCTCATGTGCCTGTTAAGGCTTCCTTTTCGGTTGAAGCTTCTTCCACATTCTTGACATGTGAAAGGCTTCTCTCCAGTGTGAATTCTTATGTGGTCTTCAAAGTGTCGTTTATAATTGAAACTTTGTCCACACTGAGGGCATGTGTAGGGTTGTTCTCCAGAGTGAATTCTCATGTGGTCTTCAAAGTGTCGTTTTTGACGGAAACTCTTTTTACACTGAGGGCACATGTAGGGTTTCTCTCTATGAGTTTTCATATGGACTGTAAGGTTTTCACGTTGATCAAAACTCTTTCCACACTGATCGCACATATAAGGCTGCTCTCCATTGTGAATTTTCATGTGTCTGTTAAAGCTTCCTTTTTGAGTGAAACTTATTCCACACTGTTGGCAGGTGAAAAGGCTCTCGCCAGTGTGAATTGTCATGTGGCAATAAAGGTTTCCTTTCCGGTTGAAACTTCTCCCACACTGTTGGCATTTGTAAGGCTTCTCTCCACTGTGAACACTCATGTGTACTCCAAGGTTTCCAAGTTGACTGAAGCTCTTTCCACACTGTTGGCACGTGTAAGGCTGCTCTCCAGTATGAATTCTCATGTGGCTTTTAAGAGTTACTTTTTGACTGAAATGCTTTCCACACTGTTGGCAGGCATAAGGCTTCTCTCCTGTGTGAACTCTCATGTGTCTTTTAATACCTTCTTTTTGACTGAAGCACTTCTCACACTGTTGGCAGGTGAAATAACCACTATTTCCTCTCTTTTGAGCCTTTTTACTTGAGGACATTTTTTCAGTCTTTGAGCAACTAAAAGATTTTTCTCCAGTTACGCAATCGTTTTGTTTCTTGAATTTGTCTTTCTTTTTCATTTCATTCAGTTCTTGACACTCCTCTTTCAGCACCATCAGGTCTAAGGCAAAAAAATAAAATAAAAATAAAATTAACCCCAATTTAATGGCACAAAGTAACAGAAGTCAAAACCAACATACAGCCACATCCTGTACCCACAGGGTGGGGTGGAGGAAGCAGAAGATGTTTTTTATAACTTTAAAAAGGCCCATCATGGTGGTTCAAGCATTTCATAACAGGTGGAGTTATAATAATCTGGAAAGGCCACAAACTGCTTATCAAATGATCTGCTTTTGTCATTTGATTGTGGCTAACCTCCCTTCTTGTGCTATTAGATCAGTGTTGAAATCAGGTCCGTATGCATGTATATGCCATATGCTTATGCAAGGATGGTGTTTTTTATTATGGAGAGGATTTTGCATGGGGAAAAAGTTTTTTTCAATGTATACTGGTTAAAGTTCTTGCAAATACTTTCTGCAAAATAGGGCTGAAGCAAAAAGTAAATTAAACGAGAAGTCCACTTCCAGAACAAAAAATTGACAGATAATGTACTCACCCCCTTGTCATCCAAGATGTTCATGTCTTTCTTTCTTCAGTCATAAAGAAATTGTTTTTTGAGGAAAACATTTCAGGATTTTTCTCCACATAATGGACTGACATGGTGCCCCAATTTTGAACTTCCAAAATGTAGTTTACAGGCAGCTTCAAAAGATCCCAAATGTGGTTATAAACGATCCCAGCCGAAAAAGAAGGGTCTTATCTAGCAAAACAATTGGTTATTTCATAAATATAATACAATTTCTATACTTTTTAATGTCAAGTGCTTGTCTTGTTTTGCTCTGCCTGAACTGTTTTTTTTTCCGGTTCATGACGGTTAGTGTATGTTGAAAAACTCCCATCTCATGTTCTCCCTCAACTTCAAAATCATCCTATATCGCTGTTTTTTTTTTTAAAAAAAAACAGTTTTTTAAAAAAAAAAAAACAGTTTTTTGACATACCCTAACTGTCTTGAGTCAGAATACACAGAGTTCAGGGAGAGCAAGACAAGATAAGCGTTTGACATTAAAAAGTATTTAAATTGTATTTTTTAAATGAACATAAACGATTTGCTACGATTTGATTAGGAGAACAATGCTGAAATGTTTTCCTCGAAAAACATCATTTCTTTATGACTGAAGAAAGAAAGACATGAACATCTTGGATGACAAGGGTGTGAATGCATTGTCTGTAAATTTTTGTGCTGGAAGTGGACTTCTTTAATTGCATGTTTACTTTAATTGCTTAAATATAAACTTGAGGGACCTTTAATATATAGTCTGTTCCACACTAATGCGCACACATGAATTCTCTGCAAAGCACCGCCAAAAATAATGACTACGAATGCATAGTAAAAATAGAAATAAGATAGTTTAATTATTTATCAATAAACTAGTGTTTTCTGAGTCAGTGTCGGCTGAAGAGATGAAGTTGAGGATGCTGCCTCACCATCTTGGCAGTATAGTGAACGGGCTTTCAGATAGAAATTTAATTTACTACTCAATCTTAGTAGCGGGCATTCACAAAACTTAAAATCAAAGCACTAAATAGGTCTAGAAAATGGCCTTTTAAGAGCAAATAAAGAAAAATAATGAATTCAGCAATAAATGCCCTGCTTAAAAAAACAATAGACACCAGCACAAAATTTGTAATGATTTTACTGGTTATAATGGGTCTTGTACTGGTTTTAATGGAAACTGTAAAAGACCCTGTTGGTCTCTATTGGTGGCTTGTTAAAACCAATAATCTTAATAGAATATGTCCCAAAACACACTACAGAAAAAAAAAATAGTTTTAATGGTTAAAAGTTGATGATTTGTAATGGTAACTGTAGTGGAAACCATTAGAATTTTCTGTGATGGTTCTATTGTTTTTTTTCAGCAGGGTAAAGCTGAAATCCTTTCAAAAAATAAAGGAGAGAAAGCTGCAGGAGCACAGACAAGATTAAAAAAACACCTGCCAATTGTAAATGAATTACGAATATGTACAGGACAAAATAATTCAGCCTTGAGAATGAAAACCAACCTATTTGTTCCTCAGTATCTTCTTGTTTGACTCTGAATGTTTCTTCAATCTTCATGTCTTCACTCTCCTCTTTAATAAACGCCATCTTTACGATAGTGTGTCACCTGGATCTTGGTTGTGTTACCAGAAATTTTGTTACCTGTGTGTTTAAAATGAGAATAATTAACAGAAGGAATAATAAACCCAAACTAAATCTCTGTGTGTGTCTCAATCAGCTCTCAGTTCAGTCAGCAGACTTATAAGCGAGTCAGTCAGAGTGAGAGTTAATAGCCTTGAATCACCTGATTGGCTAAAAACGTTATTAGCTCAAAACGTTAACAACTAATAATAGTAATAAACAAATGAATAAAAACAGAAATTACAGAAATACTGTTTAGTTTTGATTAAAGATTAGTATATTACAGTTAATAGATTACACTTTCAAAAAATTATTTTGTTTGTAAAAGTTAATTAAACATACGTTAATTAAACATAAGTCTTTGTTCGTTCTCGTTGCATTTCCACTGTTTTGAACAACAGGTCTCGTCAGCGTGCGGCGATTCGAGTGATTCAAATCAGTGAATCGTTTTGCGAAGCAATTGATTCAATTGACTCGGATTTTGAACGGATTCGAAATATAGGGAACGAAATGGGACGCACCGTTTCTGTTACTAATGTCTAAATGCGGTTTATTTACACAAAATAAAATTTCTTTACGTTCGATAAAGTATTACAATGTTATATTCAATAATTAGTAATTAACTTTACATCGCTTGTAAAAAACTACAAAGTATAATGAACGCGTTGTACCGATTTAAAAAACAAACCCTTTCTCAGCTCAAACACAGATGCAGGAGCGCAGCGCGGTCGTGTGACGTCACGCCACCAGATCAAAATAAAAGCTGCAGTATCTACAGTCACAAAAGTGCATAGATATTTCTACAAAGAAAACACATACAAATAATTTGACATATGTCAGAGGTATCTAGAGTTTTATTCTTGAAAAACATATTTAATTTATGTTCATCAGAAGTGATTGTGGAAGTTTAGAATCAGATAAAATATAACAAATCCCTCAAGTTCCACGAGGAATCTCATAAATGTATAAAAGCATCTGGTGAAGTAAATCCGCTTGGTGTGGATGTGAATATTCTTCTTTCTGTACTCTGAATGTGTGAATGTTTTTGTGATCTAAAATATAATAATTATATCTTCTCTTAAAGAGATTTTGACATGTTTTTAGGATTATTCAAAAATGTGAAATATAGTAATAATAAACGTAAGCATGTCCAATCTTCTGAGTGCCACTGCACTGGGGGTGTAAAACCTATTCTAAAGCCAGAAACAGAAAGGTGCTGACCAGTTTTGGGTTTGAGTACACTCTAGTCAAGTCAGAGTTTTTAATTAATGTTCTTAATGTTAATATTCTTTCATATTTGCAGTGTCAGTGTCATTGATTGAATAAATGCAGCACCTTTTAATTAAAACAAGGGAACAAATTCTTCATTCGTGGCCATGATAAATATAGGCCTAATATGTTGTCTGTTTGTCATGTGCAGAGCATGTAAATTCCTTTTTTTGCATTTGTTATTTTTGCACTCTGCAGCTGCCGTAGAACTGCAGTGTCATTTTTTTTTTTTTTTCGCCACACCAATTTAAAAAATACTGTGAGAGAAGTTTGTAGCTAGCTAGCTGAGAAGAAAGATGTACAAACACAAACATAAAAGTGGTTTTGAACAGGAAAGAGAGGGTGGAGAATTTGGTTGCGAGTTAAACATTGCAAGTAAATGTTTATTATAAATAATATGAGTTATTTTACGCAGAGTTGGGTTAAAAAAAAAAAGAGTCAATTCTGATGTTGTTTGTAATAGTGAATAAAAACATGTTACCTGTGAGGTTTTTCTTAAATAGGCCTAGAATAAAATGAGTAGGCTGAAATATATCATTTTTTACTTGTATGTCGTTTTAAATCACATATCATAAAAGTAAAATGCCATTTAACTGGTTATGAATGAAGTAATTTATGATTTGTTAATAATATGCAACAGCTGTAAAAATACAGATTATAATAATATAGATTAAAATATACTTAAAATATATATGCAAGACTCTTGTGGCTCGTAATCTAATTTTTACCCATGGAAAAAAAATCCAGCTACCTTCTTTTTTTTTTTCCATTAATTAAGCAAAACGTAAATACAATTTTAAAAAAAGATAGAACAGAGAAAAAGAGAAAATTAAACCATTTCTCATAGACAGAAGATAGACAGAAAATCAAATGACCAGAAGGTACACGGACCTACTGTCTGATTCATATTCAAGATTTTATATTGGAAATTCAATCAGGTTACTGTTGAACAACTTGGCCCTGATATATCACATATAATACTTAACAAAAACACATATTCAAATTTTTAAAATATTTCCATTTATACACACACAGAGCATATATATATATATATATATATATATATATGTACTCTCTGTGTGTATGAACTGTAATATTTTGTTCAGTTACATGAATTTGTGAGGAGGTTGTGGTTAATGTCACGAGTAGCCTTGGAAGAAGTGCACGGCGATGGAGAAATCCAAAGTAAATCTTTAATTATAAATCCAAAAGGAACGCAGCAGACAACTGATAACAACAAATTCAACATCAGACTACATAAACATAGATAAATACAGTTTGATTTTTTTAGCAGGAAAGTAAGGTATAACTGTATTGCTGAGCTCTGTGTACGGCTAGGGCAAAAAGACCAATATCCAGCCAGGTTCCTGGGCTGCTCTGCCTTCTTCCCCATAACTCAGTGGGTTCAGGTCTGCTTTTTCCAACATAAATGTCACTGAAACTTCTTTGATCATCCTTGCTAGCACCTTAACAGTCATGTCTTCGCTCCACATGATGTGCATTGGTTTCCCCATGAGCTTTAAAAATGTAAGAGCTTTTAGGTCGTTTTCTGCATCATTTGCAGCCATACTCGTGAGACACGTTCCTCTATCTCTGCACACTTTCACAGTACAGATATGGCTGAACAGGAAAAATATTGCATGCAACTCCTGTTCTCTCACATATTTGGGTGCAGACCATTCACAATCATTGACAGTGTGAGTAAAGAGAATGATTATGAATGACCTACATGAGGCTCAGGAGTGCGATCACCTTGATTTATTGTCGTCTACCTCATATCAGCTTCCGCTTATGTATAGTTATGTAACAAAGTAGCTCTTCAGTTTGAGAACCAGACCATTCTTTCTCCAGGTACCCTATACAAATACAAGTCTGTGCTATGCGTCTTGTATTAGCAAGGGTTGGAGGTGTGTGTGTCAGACCAAACCTCAAGGTTTAGTGCTTTTTATGTGCCATATAAACGTGCATTATTATTATAAGCACAAATTGCTCTTCCCAGATAAGCTCTGTGCCAATCAATCAGAGCCACTAAAAAAAAAACCTAAACACATATGTGTCAGAATGCTATCAACACTGTCATATTAAATTACTAATTAATAGAAATTGTATGCATGGGGGGAGCGGGCTTTTAAAGCACACTGAGATTATATATTTTCACTTGTAAATCACATTTGCCACTAGTTTTTAATACTGGTGTTAATGCTTTCTAAACCCAGACATTAAAGTTCTGCCTTTCAGATACAATCTCTTTTATTTTAAGTTCTTAATATTTCCAAAACATGTATTTAAATATGTATTTCGCCAGGAAATAAACTCTTAACTCCTGTGGCATTTACTTTTTTTGTGCACTTTTGTGATTTTAAAGAGCAGCTAATGTCAGGACTTTTATTTTGGCGGTTTTGCTCTATTAAGAAGAATAAGGACTTTTATTTTGGTCTTGTGGTGTGACATCATACGACTGCGTCTCTTCTGCATCTGATGTGATTCGGCTGAAGAAAAGGTTTGTGTTTTTATGCTTTTAAGTGTTTCCACTAGTGCACCCTGTTTAGGCAATTTTATAGTTTTTACAAGCAAGGTTAAATGGCTTAATGTTGAATTAAAAAGTGATACTTTATCTAACATTACTAACGATTTGTTTTGAATTAAACAGCACTCGCACATGAATAACAGAAAAGCTGCCTCTTATTTCGCTTCATATAGTTTATCGTAAAGATGAGTTAGGTCACTGGCAAGTAATGCTGAGAAAAACGGAGCTCTATGAAACTCCGAGTTAATTGAATGAAGCGCAAATGCTTAGTAATAATAATAATGATGATGATGATGATAATGATGTCAAACTTACATGCCTAAATATTAAATGTCTGTATAGTTCGTTTTATTAACCTTTTTACCAAAGGTTTTTTCTATACTGACAGCACAGATGTCAAGATTTGGTGGTTAAAATACCCATGTGAGGTCTCTCTTAAAGTTTTTGAAGCATTTTTTTTTAGTGCATGATTTTCTATATTCCGGTAAATGATATTTTCAGGCTTGTCACATCCATAACAGTACAAATTTCTCATAAAGAATCTCGTCAGAATTAAAGTAACAATTATATGTTCTGTAAAGAGCCATCGCTTCTCTATTTGTTGGGTATTATTGCGTCTGGTTCGTGCATTTTAATTCGTAGAAATCCTACAAAGTATGTAGTCTCTCAAAAACGGTGTCTTTTTTTGTCACATATATAACGCATGATTATTTCCCTTGCATAGACTGATATTTTTCTGATGTTTAGACTTTATCAACAAGGGTTTATTAAGATATAAACAGATAGTTTGGTATATTGGTCGAACATACATTCTCTAAGCATTTATATGTTACATCCATAATGCTGGATAATTTAAAACTTGCATGCCTAAATATGAAATGTCTGTATTCTTTTATTCATTTGTAGTGCTAGTTTTGAGTTTTTTGTTTGTTTGTTTTGTCTAATCAAGCCATTTAAGTCCATTACCTCTCACTCTGACTGTCTTCTTATTTATTCTTATCTGAAACAGGGCAAAGTGTAAATACACAAAATTTCCTGGTGAATCATCTGAGATCCACTATTACTGAGTGACACTATTATAAAGATGGCATTTATTAAGGAAGAGAATGAAGATGTGAAGATTGAAGAAGCTTTCAGAGTCAAACATGAAGATACTGAGGAACTAACAGGTTGGTTTTCATTCTCAAAGCTAAACTCACTCATTTGATCCTTATTAAAAAGTTGAGATCTGCAGAAATTAGTGTTCTGTTTTATTTGACTTGGAATGTGTCCTTATGTTGAGATGGTTTGACCAGACAAATAATAACATATGTGTATGTGTGTGTACGTTGTTATTTATTTAAATTTCGTTATAGTTACATTTTAAATGAGTTAAGTTTTAAATGGCTGTAAAGAACTGGGAGAAAAACAGATGTGTCTAGTCAGATCCACATAATGTGCAACAGGTTTTAAAGAGACAGCACTGCTTTTATGCTGCATCTCGGATGTAGCAACAGTTGGGTTGAAATGTCCCACTTTCCACAGGGTTCCTGAGGGGCTTTAAAAAGTCTTACATTTTGTTGTTACAAATTTAAGGCCATTAAATGTTTCAAAGTGTACAATAAAGTCTTAATTATGTTTTGAAGAGATCTTAAATTTCAGGATGGAAAGACCAAAATTACGATATGGCTTAATGTGTTGATTAAACTTCAAAAGGATATGATTTCATTAATTAAACATGAGCACTGCAAGTCAGGCACTGCTTTGTGTATTGCCGTTACCAGGGAAACCGTTATATTTCTGCCGTTTTGAAAGCTCCACCTGCTGGCAGAAAATGAATGTTCATTTTCAATAAGCATGTTATTTTTGTTGAAACCAGTGCAAAAATCAACCCATTAGTTTATACTGCAAACACACAGCTGTAAATTTTAACTGTGGACGATAATGCATTGTAAAAATCTAAACAGTAAAATTGATTTATATGTAATTTAATTACTTCAATAATTTATTGATAATTGTTTAAATAAGTAGAATAATTAATACTTTTAAATAGGGGTGTAACGATTCACTCGTTTTCTTGATGCATCGATTACAAAATCTGACGATGCACATAAATCGATCGTGAAACATGTATATTTGAATCGTGAATGACTGATTTTGGCCAGTAATCAATGTAAAACATTTAGAATTGAATGAATCTGAATTTTCATAGCGATTCGGTGCCTTAAAACATATGCCCATAAATTGCTACAAGCATGGATTAATGGAGACCTTGAACAGAGTTGTTCATTCGTGTGCCCAGTCGCACAGTCTGAGAAAGTCCTCTATCCACCAACACAGTTGGTTACTAAGGCCCAGGTCCTGCCTCCTCTGTGGATGTATTAGATAGAGTTGAGCCGGATACTCGGCTGAAACGAGTATCCGGCACGGATAAAGCACTTTTGCCGAGTACGAGTATCATACGAGTAATACGAGTCAATATCTGTGCTCGGATTGAATAAAAATTCTCATTGGGTAGTTTACTGTGTCTGCGTTCTGTGATAGGCTAGTCACAGCGCCCCTCCCCTACACACGTACAGATTTATTGTGTTGCTGTGTCCCGCTCTGCTCACACACACACACAGAATAGTGATGGGAAGTTCGGATCATTTTACCGACTCGGTCCTTTGAGTCTCGTTCAGCAAAATGAACGAATCTTTTTTCGAGTCATTTTGTTCATTTCGTTCATTTTAGCAAAATATAATTAAAATGTTACGTTTTACCTCCCTAACACATCTACTGCTTACACAAACGTTGATCACACTACAAACAAAACAAAACTATAATGCTATAAGAAACAGAAAAGATTTATTCATTGTTTACCTGGGTCTTTAGTCTATGATTCGCTCACCTCGCCTCTTATCTGACAAGTTTTCGGGTTTGAGTCGTTCTTTCATCACGTGACAGCCCCATAAGGTGAACAAACGACTCTAAAACAGGTGAACTAATTCCAGTACAGAACCTAATAGGATGTTGCCCATGCGCGACTAAACGAATCACTCCCCGAGGCGACTCGTTCGTCCCGAGTCACATTAAAGATTCGTTCAAAATGAACGAATCGTTCAAGAACGACATGTTCTCTCCCTCAGTCACTCAGGTTTGCGGGGTTTTTTTCCTTAACGTTTAGGGTTTCTTCAGCTTCAGGTTTGTTTTTTACTTTGGTTTGTTTGTAGTACTTACTTTTTAACCAGTAGAGTTTTGGTAAACGTGGGGTTTGTTCAGACGTGGTGCTTGGTAAAAGCGACTCGCGTCTCTGCCTGTCGGAGAATTTTTTTTTCTTTTTTAAACCGTCAGCTGGCTCTGACCAGTTTTTTTTACTTCACGCACTGAGTGTCTGACACTTTCTTTCTGTATTTCATAAATAAATAAATAAATAAAAAAAGGAAGTAGTGGTATTACAAATTAATTAGTTACACACACACACACACACACACTCACACATACCTGGTGTGGAAATAAAAAAAATAAAAAAGAACCAAAAAAATAAATAAATAAAAAAAAATCACACTGCTCAAGGTTAAAAAAAGAAAGTTATGTTGAAATGAAAACTCTTGTTCATTACATTTTACTTCATAATTGCAACCGCATGTGTTGTATTCATTGTTGCAAAACTTGTTCTGTATATAGTTCGTTTGTTATCATGATCAAAACCACTGATCTGAAGCTCAATGCTGATGCTGTCATGTAAATAGTTTTCTAATCAGCAATAAATATAACAATTTCTGATCAACCCATATCAATTGCATGCTTAAAATAACATACCGGTTAAAGCCCCGCCCATTTCAAGACAACATGACCCACTTCCAGGTTAAATCCCACCCACTTCCGGGTTAGGCCCCGCCCACTCCGAGTACAGATACAGATACAGATAATTAATATGGTTAACAGATACAGATACAGATACAGATAATGCTGTACTCGCTCATCCCTAGTATTAGACTTGTATGCATGTTGATGTTGGTCTAATGTAGGAGGGGGTATAGATTTGAAATGTGTATTTGTTTACACAATATTAGCAGTCTTCTGAATACAGTTTAAGATATTTTGGATGAAAACCAGGAGGCTTGTGACTGTTCCATTGACTGCCAAGTAAATAACACTGTTAAGGCCCAGAAAAGTATGAAAGACATCGCCAAAATAGTCCATCTGCCCTCAGTGGTTTACCCTGAACTTTATAAAGCGATGCACTACAAGGATACACCTTTATTTATTTATGCTTTGATTTGAATGAAAACAGCGTATCAGCATATGACAGTCATAAGCCTCCAACATATCTTAAATTGTGTTTCGAAGATGAACAAAGCTTTTCCTGGTTTGGAACGACATTGGGGTAAGTGATTAATGATAAAATGTTCATTTTGGTGTGAAGTAACCCTTTAAGACTAAAATTATGCTAATGCTTATTGACAAATAACAACAGTTCTCAAGATACTTAAAAGAATGTTGTGAAATCCAGATAAAAAACAACTAAAACCAGCCTAAGCTGGTTGGCTGTTTTTTGCTGTTCATCCAGCCAGGTCTTAGCTGGTTAGCAGGCTGGTTTTAGAGGGTTTTTTGGCCACTTCCTTATCTGGTCAGGTTGGAAGATCAGCTGGAACGACCAGCTAAAACCAGCCTGACCAGCCTACTCAGGCTGGGAGACCAGCTAAAACCAGCTACTTCCAGCTTAAACCAGCTAAGATCAGCCAACCAGCTTAGGCTGGTTTTAGCTGTTTTTATTTTTCAGCAGGGGTGTGTTGTCATGATAAGATGGCAAAAGCAGATCATGTATAACTTAACCCTTGTGTGACCTAATTGACATTTTTGTCCATTTTTTTTTCCTCTGTTAATTTCAACTGCATACATTTAAATATTTTGTCCTCATTTCCTTTAATAAATCTATTTTACACTAGGTACAAAAAATAGTTCCTCTCGAACCTTAAGGACAAAAATGTTCTCATTGAAACCCATTAAAACTGCAATTTTTAATCCCAGACACACAAGTTTGGCATATAAAGCAAATTTTCACTTTAAACCTGTTTTCTGCTTATTCATATTATAGAGTCAACTGGATAAATTATGCAGCAATAATTGTGTGTGTATGTTGGTATGGATGTCAGAGTGTGGTTTGTATGTGTGTCCTAAATAAAATGTTTGTGTGCGCACCTGTAATGTTTGAGAGAGAAAAATTTGAATAACACATCCAACCACTGTGAATGCCAGTAGAGCTTTGCTGGAATCGAATGGTACTGCACACAAACATAATCTTACTAAAAGCAAATTTTTTGAGATATCAACCTCAAATTTGAAACAACTTGTTTAGATCTGTTTTTTGATTTTCTACCAATTTTCTAGTTCAATTTGTTATATATATATATATATATATATGAAATATAAAATCTGCCAACAAAATAAACAATAATCAATAATAAAACCAAGGGTCTTTTTTTTAAATAAGACCAAACTTAAGTCTGTACTGAGTTTTTTGACATGGACATCTTTGTCCTCTATGTGCAGCTTTTTTTAAATTGACACACAAGGGTTAAACAAATGATAGTGCTTAAATCCTGATTGAAATTGTTCACAAGTACCATAGCATAGAAGAAAATCCTCTATCCTCTGATTATTTAACTTTTCCCAATCGAGACATAGTGTCCCTGAACTCAAATCGTAAATATCAAAAATGTTTGATATTCATGACTCTTGATCAGGCTGTGTCTGATGTGATATTCCCAAAAGCCAATGAGAGTGAGCAGGTGTCACCTACCGGATGTTGCATGCCTTTATAGCTGAAATGTGGTGGCCACAAACACGAAAGTACAGTACTGAAAATGATCACCCATAATCTTTTTTTTTTACTTTGTCAGCTGGCTCTTCTGGTTCTGTTTTACAGTTTGATCTCGCAAATCTCCATCTGATCTTGTGTCACTGTGAAATTGTTCCTACAGTCAAGAAGTGTGTGTTCTCGCTGTCTAGTCAACTCATCTAGTGTGCACATTCCAAGGTTTCTAAAGCTAGAAGTCAGTTGAAACTGTCTTCATGTCTGTGGTCTACTGTGGTTTTATAAAGATTTATTTTTGGTGTCTTTTATGCCTTTATTTAGCCAGGACAGTGTAGTTAGACGGGAAACGAAGTGGAGAGAGAGAAGGGGGTGGGATCAGGAAAGGTCCACAAGCTGGGATTCGAACTCGGGACACCCGCAGCACAACGACGCTATATGTCGACACGCTAACCATGAGGCTATCGGTGCCGACTACCATGGTTTTAAAATTGGTTAAATTGGCTATTACAGTGCCAATAACGTGTATCTTTTTCCACTTTAGACCTGATGGCACTGAAAGAAGAGAGGCAAGAACTGATGAAGATAGAAGAGAAAGATCAATACGAGAGACTTGACTTTGGGACTGTGGAAAAATCCATACCGACTGAAACAGCTTCATCACGAAAAGAAGTTCAAAAGACCGAATCTAACAGTCACTTCGCCTGCGATCAATGTGGAAGGAGGTTCAATCATAAATGTAACCTTAAAATCCACATGAGAGTTCATACTGGAGAAAAGCCTTTCACATGCCAACAGTGTGGGAAGCGTTTTAGTCAGAAACAAGGCCTTGATTCCCACATGAAGCATCACACTGGATTGAAGCCTTTCATATGCCAACAGTGTGGAAAGTGCTTCTCAAGTAATGAAAACCTTAAATGTCACATGAACCATCACACTGGAGAGAAGCCTTTCAAATGCCAACAGTGTGGAAAGAGCTTTTCACGCAAATTAAACCTTAAATGCCACATGAAAAGTCACACCGGAGAGAAACCTTTCACCTGCCAGCAGTGTGGAAAGAGTTTCGATCGAAAACAAACCCTTAAAAGCCACTTAAAAATTCACACTGGAGAGAAGCCGTTCACATGCCAACAGTGTGGAAAGAGTTTCATTCACACAGGAAACCTTAATGCCCACATGAAAACTCACACTGGAGAGAAACCGTTCACATGCCAACAGTGTGGAAAGAGTTTTAGCTATAAACAGAGATTTAATTCCCACATGATCTGTCACACTGGAGTGAACCCTTTCACATGTGATCAGTGTGGAAAGAGTTTCAGAACGAAAGTATCCCTTACTTCCCACATGAAGAGAGAACACCCAGGAGAGAACGGTTTTATATGTCCCCAGTGTGGAGAGAGTTTCAGTTGTAAAGTAAACCTCCAAATTCATTTGACACTTCACACTGGAGAGAAGCCTTTTACCTGCAAGCAGTGTGGGAAGGGCTTCACATATAAAGCGCAATTCGATGTCCACATGAGAACTCACACTGGGGAGAAACCTTTTACCTGCGATATGTGTGGGAAAAGCTTCTCACAAAAAGGAAGTGTAAGCATTCACATGAAAACTCACACAGGTGAGAAGCCATTCACATGTGATCAGTGTGGAAAGAGTTTCAGTAAGAAAATAACCCTTAATTCCCACATAAACAGAGAACACCCAGGAGAGAACGGTTTCATATGTTATCAGTATGGATAGAGTTTCAGTTGTAAAGTAAACCTCAAAACTCATGAGACTTCACCCTCCAGAGAAGCCATTGGCATGTTATCAGTGTAGAATTTAGACATAAAGCAAGCCTTTATTGAACTCTTGGAACTCACACTGGAGAGAGTCCTTACACCTGCAAAATGCGTGTGTGTGGATTGTGGAAACACAACAGTCGCACGCTTACTGCATGACAGATTGTGGCACCGGTGCAGTCACTTCCTCTTAAAATAACTGTCATTTTTGGTCATACATATAAAAGTAATACATCTCTTGAATCTGTGAAGACAACGATTATTTGTGTGCACTCACAATAACGATTAAATGTTGTGCTTTTGTAAAATAATGAAAGCAAACAGGATGCATTTTCTGCCGTCTCTGTGATCTTGAGCGTGAAACTTAGAAACACTTTGTATACTTGTCTTACAGACATGAAAAATATGTAGCGAGTCAAATGTCTACTTTTAAATGGATCAATTCAAATGGAAAACAAATATTCTCAGATTATGTAATCCGTATGAAACGTGGTGCATTACTGCTGTGGAGATAATGCGTCAGTGTCGCCAACTTCGTCTCTGGAGCCTAAACAAAGAAAGCACTAGTGTTCAATGAATTATTAAAACGTTAACACAGTCTCCTTTCCATTTTTCCCTGACACATTCATAATTATACCTGCCGGTGCACTGTAGCAAGCTTTTTTTGTGTGCACTTGAGCGCTTATTAGGGTATTGTTGTATCAGCTGGCAATGTTCCATTTCCCGAACAGTCTTATAGGAGGAATAATGAACCAGAAAAACTTGAAATTTACCTCGACGATTTGTTTGTAGAAATGCTTCAAAAACGACAAATCAAGCAGGATAAGAAAGAGGAAAGGAGGAAACGTCAGAGGGAAGGACAAGAGAAACCCAGAGGAGCATCAGAGGATGATTGTTAAGCTAAGGGAATTGAAAACAAGGAGACATAAACAAGAGAATAATAAAGTTGGTGAGGGAAATGATTGCTCTTAATGATTTTTATTCTGAATTGAATTCTGTTATGGAGGATCTGGAAACATTGAGACTTCAAACTACTGCTCTCACCTCTAAGGGCTACTGAAAGGTGAAGTGTGTGTGCAAGAGGTGAGAACAGCTCAAACGAAATGTTGTAAAGGAGATGCATCTGCAACATGGTTGCAGATGGACCTTCTAAAAAGATGATTGCTTGTATTTTACTTTTCTTGGCTATGCAAGATGTGTTACATTTAATTTGCAGAAGTATGCTGTTGCTGCACAGGAAAAAAGATGTTTTGCTTAAGATACTAAAGGCGTTATAAAAGGTGTCTAAAATGAAAATGGCTCTGTCTGGTTGCACTTGAAGATAATGTGTATGTACAGTTTGAACTTGTGATACTCAGGCTGAACTTGTGACTCGTGCAACACCTGAGTGAGTGTAAAACCACACTTATAATATATTTAGGAGTTGTCATGGCAATAGGCCGGGGGCCCCCACACCTGAAAAAGAGTAATATGATGTGTATGTGTAAGTGTATGTACCAAAATGTGTGACTTATATGGACATGCAAGGAGGAGACTTTGTGATGCTTGTGGCAGACTATAAAATGCCAGTGCTTGATCTTCTTCCTTGCCACACCTCGGGTGAAGACTTTCTTGCTGTTATTTTGAATTTATTGCTTATGAGTTATTGTTATATTAAACCGAAACCATTTCAAATGGTGATTCGCTTTAACCTCTCTTAAAACATGACTCAGAGTGATTTATTTATTATAACCTATTATCTGAACCTGAAAGAATTCCTTCCAAGCCCCAAGTGACCGGACCAGGCTGATCTAGTTAGGACAACTTCAGAGAATATTGAACGGTAGACTACGCACACAACCCATCAGGTGAGAGCTGGCTTACTATAATGGTGAGAACATTGTGGAGGTAGTTTAGTACCGGGGTAGAATATTCGCTGGAAACACAACAGTATGTAGGCAAAAAGGCTTATTATTATGATTAATGGTTTATTAATAAACATGTGACTAATAGAATAATAAATATCTAGTGCAAAAACTGTCCGCTGTGTGTAAATTGAAATATTTTTAGTTACATGGATTTGTGAGGAGATTGTAGTTAAACAGTGATTTATTGCATGCTTTAAATCACAAATAAACAGAGACCCTTTAGTATCGAGCAGTGTTTTTTTTTAGCATTATTACTCTTCAACTATTATTGATGTTGTTATAGACCAGATCTAATATGCACAGATGTTTATAATCAAACGGATATATTTATTGTCCTTTGCTAGGCCTAGAATAGTTAGAGCTCCAATATTTTTATATTATTATTATTATATTTTTTGCACCATAGATTAATAGGGTTAGATTTTTAGCAGGAAAGTACATTAAATGGGTATAACTGTATTGCTGTGAGCTCTGTGTATGGCTAGGACAAAAAGACCAATACCCAGTTATGTTCCTGGGCTGCTCAAATGCTCAAAGATGTTGTGAAAAAAACGTACAGTATTAGCAAGCCTTTTTCCCTGTGACTCTGGGTTCAGTCGGGTCTGTTTCTTAAACATAAATGTCACTGAAACCTTTTTCATCATCCTTGCTAGCAGCTTAACAGTCGTGTCTTCGCCCCACATGATGTGCGTTGGTTTCCCCATGAGCTCTGAAAATTTAAGAGCTTTCAGGTTCTTTTCTGCGTCATTTGCAACCATACCCATGAGAAAGGTTGGTTCCTATACCTGGTTAAAGAGGGAGCAGAGTTCCCAAACCATTCTTTCTCCAGGTACCCTCCACAAGTCTGTGCTCCATGTCATCTGTATCAGCAAAGGCTGGAGGTATGTATTCATATTTTAGTGCTTTTTATGTGGCATAAATTATGTGCATTGTTATTATTATTATTATTATTATTATTACCACCACAAATTGCTCTTTATAGATCAGCTCTGTGCCAATGAAGAGACACTAAAAATAATAATAGTAATAATAATAATAATAAAATCTCAGTTTATATCTAAAAAAAAAAAAATAAAAACCTAAACACAACATGTGTCAGAATGCTTTTAAAACAATAATCAAATAATAAAAAATGTATGCATGGGGGAAGATTATATATATAGATTATATATTTTCACTTGTAAATCACATTTGCCACTAGTTCTTAATACTAGTATAAATGGTTTCTAAACCCAGACATTAAAATTCCGCCTTTTAGACATAATCTCTTTTATTTGAAGTTCCAACACATTGGACAACATGTATTTAAATGCGTATTTCACCAGAAAATCAACTCTGAACTGAACTCTAGTACTTACATTTTCTGTGCACTTTTTTGATTTTAGACAGCAGCATAATATCAAGACTTTTATTTTGGTCTTGTGGTGTGACATCATAAGATTGCGTCTCTTTTGCATCTGATGTGATTCGGCTGAAGAAAGGTTTGTGTTTTTAAGCAATTAAAATGTTTCCATCATTGCAACCTGTTTAGGCAATTTTGTAGTTTTTACAAGCGAGGTAAAATGGCTTAATTAGTGTTGAATTAAATAGTGATACTTTGTCTAACATTACTAAACGTTATTTTATGAGTAAACAGCACCCGCACATTAATAAAAGAAAAGCTGCGTCTCATTTCACTTTATTTAGTGAATCAGTTTATGGTAAAGACGCGTTCGGTCATTGACAAGTAGTGATGAGAGAAACGGAGCTCTATGAGACTCCGACTCAATTGAATCAGTTCCTTCGCGAAATGATTCAGTGATTCGAAGCGCAAATGCAACAAACACAAACGTGCAATGACAACTCTTACTTAATCTTAATTAAATGATATTTATATATATTATATGTGTGTGTGTGTGTGTGTGTGTGTGTGTATGTATGTATGTATATATATATATATATATATAATAGTCGGGTAACAATAATAATCAATAATAATGTAAAACTTACATGCCTAAATATGAAATATCTGTATAGTTTGTTTTCTTTTATTCATGTGTCAGTTTTAATTTTTTTGTTTGTTTGCTTGTTTTGTCTAATCAAGCCATTTAAAGCCATTCACTCTGACCGACTCCTTTATGATTGGGTTGACTACTAAACTAGTGAGCTAATTGAAAAGCATCCAGAGATTTAGTTTGCATTTATTTATTTACTTTTTGCTTTCTTATTTATTCTTATCCTAAACAGGGCAAAGTGTAAACACACAGAACATTTCCTGGTGAATCAACTGAAATCCATGTGACACGCTGACTATTATAAAGATGGAGTTTATTAAAGAGGAGAGTGAAGAGATTAAGATTGAAGAAACATTCAGAGTCAAAACTGAAGATACTGAGGACCAAACAAATGTGTTTATTAAAGAGGAAAGTGAAGACATGAGGACTGAAGAAGCTTTCAGAGTCAAACATGAAGATACTGAAGAACAAACAGGTTGGTTTTCATTTTTAAAGCTGAACTCACTCATTTGAACCTTACTAAAAAGTCCAGCTCTGCAGAAATGAATGATATTTTTGAAGAATGTAATATGAGTGTCCTAATCAAAGTGATTTTATTTAACTTGGAATGGGTCCTCATGTGGAGATCACATGACCAAATATATTCATATTAACATGGTTGGGGAATAACAAAGTGGTTACATTTTAAATGTGTGGTAATCAAATTACAGGTAGATCTAAAAAATATTTTGGGTTACCAAAGTGATGATTACCAGGTCTAATGTTAGGCTAGTGTGTCTGTGACACAGTTGTTCTGCGTTCCAATTAAGTAACGGAGACTCCTTTGTCCGTCGTTCTTCAGACATTACAATATGGTGTTGTTAAGCAATATCAATTGAGGAAGAAGAGTGTGGTTTACCCGAATATTAGCATGATTGCAAATGTTATGGTGATTTTATGCATTTCAAAAACAAAAAGTTAATATTAAATGATGTAGAACATGACGTAAGAGTTTTGTCTGATATGCTCTATAGCATTGGCAAAAATGGTTCCATACACTAAATGTCTGTTTACATTATGAGCAAATCTGGTCTGTATTGATATAATTAAATATAAAAGAAAAAACATCTTTTTTCATACATCAGCAGTGGTGTAGGTAGTAAGACACCCTGTGATTAAGTTTTGACACAATCGACCCGAGTTCAGTTCCACCTTTTGCCAAACTCCTGTTCTTCTTCCTTTTCCTATCACATATCTGTCACCATCTGCAAGTATTAATAGCATCTAATTACTATCACTTGCTACAAAGAAAATACTACTATTTTTTACATAGTGTAAATAGCATCTATGCAGTTAACCACTGCGTGCAAAATAAATCCACATCTGAAGAGTTGTGCATCTGCGAGCAAAGTTTGATACCTGAATAAAGCCAAGTTTTAAACAAAACGGCTGAGAGCATGATTTAATTAAATTCAGAAAACCTCTTGCTTTGTTCCTGAATGAATAAGTCCTTCTGAACTAATGATTCCATGACTATCAAAAACCGTTTTATTAACGTTTCGGTCTCATGACCTTCATATTCAAACAAATTAAAACACATGACAAATCACTGGTCTTTTTACTACACTTTAGCCACTTTTCCACTATGGGGCCAAACGGTTCTCTTTGCTTAACATCTTCTTTTATCTGATATTTATTTAGTTAACAGAAAAAAGGACACAACTCTTTGTTGTGAAATATAAAATAAAAAGTGTCTGTGAATGTAAATGCAATCTACTGTTTGAAGGCATTTGAAACAGGTAAATAGTTTACATAAATATGTAGGCATGAATAGCTACTCGTTACTTACCCTCCACGGTCTATTCCAACAGCTGTAAAGCTGACAGGGAGGAGTCAAGCATATCGTCATTTTGCATGGTTGGGTGGCATCCTAAAACTCTGTCCAAAGCATTGTAGTATCTGTCAGTTTTTTTTTTTTTGGCAGCTCCGCTTCTTCAATTATTGTCCTTTTGGAAGCGATATGTATGTTTAAGCTTTTTATTTTTTTCCCGGCACTGTTTGGAACTTTTTTAATGCCCTTGTGTCTGCTAGAGACTGCGTTATGATTTTAAAAACTTTTTAATTTCTCTTTGTACCCTCCAGCTGCGTATGAATTTTTCTTTCTGCCCAAATATCAATAAGTGCAATCAATTTCCTCGACAGACCAAACTGTTTTAGACATTTTTTTATGTTGAACATAGCGTAGCTGTTTGATTAAATAGCGCACTTCTGCTTAGCCAGCTATGGAGAAACTGGTAACCAGGCAACAGAGTGGTGAGATCACACACACCGAGAACGGTTTGTAATCATGTCGCACCATACCAGGCTGACGTGGAAATACAACTGGAACCGTACCTGGCAGTTCTTAGAACCGCTCAGCCCAATAGTGGAAAAGCCGCTTTTGTAATTTGATTGAGCTTAAAAAGTCTTAAATTTAAGCTTAAAAATCCTGCAGAAACCCTGGTTTCATTCAATCATGTTCACATGTTGAGAGTGTTGAGAGTGATCTCTATTATGGCAAAAACAGAAAACAACGAAATACTGCTGTTCATTTTAAAAACAGTTGAAAAGTGTGATGTGTTTATGTTTGTAATGTTTTTACGTTTAACATAAGTTAACTCCACATTATGCTTGCTAGGAGCAGTGAACAAAAAAACCCTTGTAAAATAATAGTACATTCAAGTTATCTTTGTATTTTTGTCTTGTTTCTTTAAAATATCTAAAAACTCTTAAATCAAGATGCATTTACTAGATACACTAGATACTAGATACACTAAGATATTTGGTCTTGTTTCCGGGGGAGGGAGGATATGCATTTATGCATTTTTGCTTAAAATAAGTAAAATCATCTGCCAGTGGGGTAATAAAAATGATCTTGTTTTAAGAGGATTTTACTTGTTTTAAGCAAAATTCACTTAAGTTAGATTTTTTTTTTTGTATCCAGAAACAAGACTAAATATCTTATGTGTTTTGCTTATCTAGTAAATGCATCTTGACTTAAGAATTTGTAAATAGTTTGACTAGAAACAAGATAAAATACTAAGCAAGATAACTGCACTGTCTTTTATTGCTTTTCACACCAATTATGCAAATGTCTAGCTTGAACTATGAATTTATTAACTGAGTATTTGCAATTAAAGGACACAGGAAACACACAGCGGCACTTCCTTCCTTTATTAAAGGTTAGATCAACTAAAAGTGAAAATTCTGTTATTAATTACTCTCATGTTGTTCCAAACCTGTAAGATCTTAATTCATCTTTGGAACACAAATAAAGATATTTTTGATGAAATCTGAGAGCTCTCTGACCATCCATAGACAGCAAAGGTCCTACCATGTTAAAGGATCAGAAAGGTAATAAGGACATCATTAAAATATTCCAAGTGACATTAGTGGTTCAGTCACAATTTTAAGAAGCTACAAGAATACTTTCTGTGTGCAAAACTAAACAAAAATAGTAACTTTATTCAACAATTCTTGTCCTCTGCATCACCCCAGCGCCATTTTGGAGAGCATCACATTGTATGCTTGTGCTTTCCTCAACAATGCATGCTGCTGTCATAGAGCACACATGTGCCATGCTTCGTTTGCATTTAGAAGGGAAGTGGTCTATTCTAGATTATGTAGATCTATGAGGGCTAGCTTTGTAACCAATAGACTTTTATCAACAGCACATATGCAGATGTGTGCATAATGAGTGTGTAAGAAGAGTTCCATGCAAAGTGTGAGATCTTCCAACTTCTACTTATATATAGGAATGTGTGTAAATAAAAAGACAAAAACAGAACCATTTCTTCGCACTGCTGATAAATGAGGCCCCAGGTGTTTCAGTGCCATGTAGAGAGCAGTGTTTATTGCATTCTCTGTGAATCTATTTGACACGTATGCATTTGTGTAGATTTGATGTGTCCCAGGATGATTTGTACATTTGCCCACTGACAAAGAAATTATAAGTTTGTAATTTTAATAGTAGTGTGTCAATAATGCAAAAGTTCCATGTTGCAGCAAAGTCAGACTGCAGACGACTCATCTGGTTCCCGTGGTCTTAAGCCGACAGTCGTGGCGAACATTGGTCCTGGAGACCGCAGCCCTGCATAGTTTTGCTACAACCCTAATCAAACGCACCTGAACAAGTTAATCAAGGTCTGAAGAGTTACTAGAAAGCAACAGGGAGGTGAGTTTTAATTAGGGTTGGAGCTGAACTGAGTTCGCCACCCCTGGTCTAGGTAATAAATTCCTCATTGATGGTCCATTTCTAGGGCTATCTAGTTGAAATGGTCCCCACTGACATTCACAGATGTAAAGGTCATCTCTAGGTGCTGATCCACCATCTGTGCTGGGTACAGACTGGATCCGGGGGACTGCAATGACCCTCGGCTACAGTGACCTCGGAATAAGAAAGAAACAGACTAATATTAGTGTAGATGCCATTCTTACGATGCAACAAGTACATCAGTGTTCCCGGTTCCGGTTGACCTAATTAATGCAGCCTAACAATCCTCTGCCGGATTTGAATTATAGACATGAGTTATGTGTAGGCCAAGTTAAAGAAATGGGTCTTTAATCTAGATTTAAATTGACAGAGTGTGTCTGCCTCCCGAACAATGTTAGGTAGATTATTCCAGAGTTTGGGCACTAAATAAGAAAATGATCTGCAATCACAGAGGTCAGACATTTCATTTTAGTTGGCCACCTGGTTTCCAGACATCTCAGGAGGGATATTGTCCCACTCCTCTTTGCAGATCCTTTCCAAGTCATTCAGGTTTCGAGACTGACATTTGGCAACTCAAACCTTCTGCTCCCTCCACAGATTTTCTACGGGATTAAGGTCTGGAGACTTTGACCTTTGTTGCCGTGGCTGTGTGTTTTGGGTCATTGTCATGCTGGAATACTCCATCTACATCCCATTTTCAATGCCCTGGCTGAGGTTCTCACCCAAGATTTGACAGTACATGGCCCCGTCCATCATCCCTTTGTTGAGGTGCAATTGTCCTGTCCCCTTAGCAGAAAAACACCCCCAAAGCATAATGATTCCACCTTCATGTTTGACATTGGGGATGGTGTTCCTGGGCAGCATTCCTCGTCCTCCAAACATGGCGAGTTGAGTTGATGCCAAAGAGCTTGATTTTGGTCTCGTCTGACAATAACACTTTCACCCAGTTCTCCTCTGAATCATTCAGATGTTCATTGGCAAACTTCAGATGGGCCTAACATGTGCTTTTTTGCTGCAGGATTTCAGTCCTTCATGGGGTGTGTTACCAATGGTTTACTTGTTGACTATGGTCCCAGCTGCCTTCAGATCATTGAAAAGATCCTCTTGTGTAGTTCTGGGCTAATTCCCTACCATTCTCATGATCATTGAAACTTCACGAGGTGAGATCTTGCATGGAGACCCAGACCAAGGGAGACTGACAATTATTTTGTGTTTCTTCCATTTGCAAATATTCGCACCAGCTGTTGTCACCTTCTCACCAAGCTGCTTGGCGATGGTCTTGTAGCCCATTCCAGCCTTGTGTTGGTCTACAATCTTGTTCCTGACATCCTTGGACAGCACTGTGATCTTAGCCCTGGTGGAGAGTTTGGAATGTGATTGACTGATTGCCTCTGTGGACAGGTATCTTGTAAGTAACAAGCTGAAATTAGGAGCACTCCCTTAATCTCAGCTCGGTACCTGCATGAAAGACACCTGGGATCCAGAAATCTTGCTGAGTGACAGGGGATCAAATACTTATTTCACTCATTAAAATTTAAGCCCAATTTGCACCTCCAGACAATCGAGGGATGTGACCCGATTCCAGGCACCCTTTATTGTGTGGTGTCATTAGGATTATTAACTGCTCCCGATCAAGATAGAGCATCACTCAAAATGTAAATATCAAATATGTTCAATATTTATAACTCTTGATCAGGCTGCCTCTGGTGTGATACCCATGATAGCCAATGAGAGTGAGCAAGTATCACCTACCAGATGTTGCATGCTTCTATAGTGGTAATTTGGCCGCCACAAACATGTCTCAAAAGCAGAGAAGTGAGAAAGAACATCATCCATATTCTTGTTTTTCATTATGCAATGAAACGCATGCCAGGAGAGTGACCATGTCTGGTGACCTGAATCAGGTTTGTCAGATAAGTGAGACATACAAAATGAGCAGAGCAATGGGTCCTTTCACCAGGAGTGAAAGCCACTGGTTTATAGTAACAGTTTGGTTGTATAATGTTTATAATGTTTGTTGGTTTTGATGTCTGTTTCTTTAAGCCATTAAAGTTCCATTAACTTGTCTTAGTCTTTTTTCACTTCAGACCTGGTGGCACAGAAAGAAGAGAGGCAAGAACCGACAAAGATAGAAGAGAAAGATCAATATGAGAGATTTGACTTCATGACTGGGGAAAAATCCATATTGACTGAAACAACTTCATCTCAAAAAGAACTTCAGAAGACTGAATCTAACGATCACTTTGCCTGTGATCAGTGTGGAAGGAGGTTCAATCAACAATATAACCTTAAAAACCACATGAGAGTTCATACTGGAGAAAAGCCTTTCATATGCCAACAGTGTGGAAAGAGCTTCTTGCGTAAAGAAAACCTTGAATGCCACATGAACCATCACACTGGAGAGAAGCCCTTCAAATGCCAACAGTGTGGAAAGAGCTTCTCACGCAAATTAAACCTTAAATACCACATGAAAAGTCACACTGGAGAGCAACCTTACACCTGCCAGCAGTGTGGAAAGAGTTTCATTCACACAGGAAACCTTAATACCCACATGAAAACTCACACTGGAGAGAAACCGTTCACATGCCAACAGTGTGGAAAGAGTTTTAGATATAAACACAGATTTAATTCCCACATGATCTGTCACACTGGAGTGAACCCTTTTACATGTCATCATTGTGGAAAGAGTTTCAGATATAAAGTATCCTTTAATTCCCACGTGAAGAGAGAACACCCAGGAGAGAATGGTTTTATATGTCATCAGTGTGGAGAGAGTTTCAGCTGTAAAGTTAGCCTCAAAACTCATATGAGACTTCACACTGGAAAGAAGCCTTTTACCTGCAATCTGTGTGGAAAGAGCTTCACATATAAAGCACACTTTGATTCCCACATGAAAAGTCAGACTGGAGAGTGTGCTTTCACCTGCAAACTTTGTGGAAAGAGCTTATCGTGTAAAGCAACCTTTGATGCCCACATGAGAAGTCACACAGGAGAGAGGCCTGTCACCTGTAAATTGTGTGGGAAGAGCTTCTCAAAAAAAGGAAATCTGAGCACTCACATGAAAACTCATACAGGAGAGAAGCCATTCACATGTGATCAATGTGGGCAGAGTTTTAGATATAAAGTAACCTTTAATTCCCACATGAAGAGAGAACACCCAGGAGAGAATGGTTTTAAATGTCATCAGTGTGGAGAGAGTTTCACTTGTAAAGTAAACCTTAAAACTCATGTGAGACTTCACTCTGCAGAGAAGCCATTGCCATGTGATCAGTGTGGAATGAGATTCAGACGTAAAGCAACCCTTGATTTACACATGAAATTTCACACTGGACAGAGTCTTTACACCTGCAAACTGTGTGGGAAGAGCTTTGCATATAAATCAACCCTTCATACCCACATGAGATGCCACACAGGAGAGAAGCCTTTCACCTGCAAACTGTGTGGGAAGAGTTTTTCACTAAAAGGAACTCTTAAGGATCACATGAAAACTCACACAGGAGAGAAGCCTTTCGTGTGTGCTCAGTGTGGAAAATGTTTTACACGTGAAACAACCCTTACTTACCACATAAGCCGTCACTCAAAAGAGTTTATTTGTCATCAGTGTGGACAGAGATTCCCAGACAAGAGACGCCTTACCTGGCATGAAAAAAATCATTCTCGAGAGACATGTCAAGAGATGAGAGATGTGCCATGACTATGGAAAGAGTTTCAGATTTAAAGAAAACCATAGGTTTATCTCCAGTGTGGATTCTCATGTGAACCTTTTCACCTACTCTCGCTGTGGAAAGAGTTTAAATCAGAACACAAGCCTTTAGATTCACACGAGGCTTCACACTGGAAAGAAACCTTTCATGTGTCTTCAGCAAGCTTCACATACAGAAGAAACCTGAAACATCATTTGCGAACACATTCTGGAAATAAACTGTAGTGCCCTGCGAATGAAAAGAAAAAGGAAGCAGTTTGAAAAATCATCTGCACATTCACTCTGGAATAAGGCAGTTTAATTGTGATTGGTGTAATAAAACATTCATTTGCCATCACACTTACAGGTACACCTGAAAAGTCAAGCAGTTCTGAGGCCATATTTGTGTTCTTTGTGTGGAAAGTGTTTTAAATGGCTCGAGTATAATGGCACCAGAAAATATGTATCAGTAGGCGCGTTTCCATTACTGATTTGCGCAAAACTTTCATTTTGCAATACTTTTTTTTTATATACTATTGCCAGTGTTTCCATTAACCGATGTTATGTGACTAAAACGTAATTTGTTCCTTTCGCAACAAGTCATGGCAACGGATTTTGGCGGAATTTGGACGGATTTTGGCTTTATTTAATCGAAAGAGGCATATGTGTTTTGCGATATATGGGAGTTTTCGCGTAATTGATGCGTTGCTATAAGGCGTATTTTCAATTCGTAATTTGAATTTGTGCACCTTGAAGGTTAATGGAAACACAGCTAGTGTGAAACTGAAGCTACATTCTTGCTGCAGACCACGTCTCAACCATACCATTCTTTGTTTCTTGTTTACATAATATTTTGCTTGTTAAGTCTGACACTATGCGTCCATGTCACATGCTTCTGTGTCCAAATGCTCTATCAGATGCCACGAGAAAACAGCAAACGGTGCTAATATACACTCACAATGTGAAATAATACTACCAAAAAAATTATAATCGCATGCCCACCCCTGTCGGGAGCTTGGTGGAGGGCGGCAATTACTGGACGGAGTGACGATAATACGCAGGGGGGAGGCAGTTGACTCGTCACGATATAAATAAATAAATATAAAAATGATTTGTGTTTGGGAAGCTGTGAATACAGAAACTGTAGTGTACACCGTACGTTCGAAAACATTTAGCTTAAATGTTTAATATGAATAAACAGTGCTTGTAAACAGCTTTTGAGATAGTATTCTTAAGTGAAATAAGTTGAGGCTTGAACCTGGAAATAGCATTCATTAGTGAATTCGCTGGACGCATTACATCATCATTAACAAGCGAATACTTAGCAACCAAATGTTACATGGAAGAAATGTAATTATTCGGATTCTTGTCAAATGAGAGAGGCTCGTGACCCCAGTGCCGTTTCAGTTTCGCTTTAAATAAATTCATTGTAGCTTGATGTTGGCATGCGGTTTATAACAAATGTCTAACGTTTTTAGTGCATATTTTAATAAATAATTTTATAGCTACTTATGTTTCATTCTTGTTCTCTTCTGAATACCATTAAATTTAAAGGATTTGTTGTGGAGTGAGTGGAATTAAATAGGCTATATAGTGTTTATGATATTTGTAAAGGTTTTGTTATATTTACTTGAATTTAACATACATATAAATGTATGTAATTGTTTGAAATGACAAGTTTAATGGGTGTTTTTGGAGGAAGATCAGTTTTCTTTCATGAGATTACAGGTTACATTTCTCCATGTTGTGAACTCTAGGGTTGTGATATTCAAATTACGATTGTTTTCAGCTTCTGTTGTCTCTAATTGGCCTGTTTAGTTAAGCCCTAAAAAACGTTTTAAGTAGAAATACAGTTTTGCATGATTTGTAGATTATATTTAATAGTTTACTACAAACATGTTTGCAATTAGTTAGTTGCGCTTACATTTCTTTCCTAGTGTTTATACTCTACAAAAAAAAAAAAAACTAACAAAAAAATTAATAATAATAATTGTTTTTTGTGTAATGCTGTTTTAACTTTATTAAATGTCATGTTTTGTGCAAAAAAAAAGATTTATAAACTTTTATTAAAAATGTATTAAACTAATTGATTTAAAATAAAATACAATTGGGAAGAATATGTTGACAGTAAAATTAAATCAACATCAACAATTAATCTTATGCATGGCACAGAAGAGCACAAATGTGGAATATTTACAGACTTTGTAACAAGATTCAGAGGTAGCATTAATACATTTCATAAAAATGTTATGAGATTAATGTATAAAGTATAACATATATGATTAAGTATAATGTTTTAAATATACAAACATTAAACAATTTAAATTTATATTTTAAAAATGAAACTGCCAGTAGGTTGCAGCAAGTCACTGTCTTTGTCACTGACTCATTCATTCAATTGTATAAATTCAATTTCACATTTGCAAACCCTTTAATAATTAAAATGCTCACTCGTCTTAGTTCATCCCGATCTCACAAACTTCCATTTTAATGAACGAAGCTCTCTACATTGTACACTGAATCCATTATTTACATTGTCTCTACACTTTGTTATAATAAATGACAAACTGCAGTCTGCTTTCACAATCTGTGCTGTGAGGAGCAGGACACAGCTATAGAGAAGCATTTCTGGTGGCTGTAGTCTGCAGGTATTATGGCAAAAGACGGCATTAAGCAGCTAACCACATACACAAATATCCCGCTAAGTTTTTAGTATTGCGCTATGTTTATGTGCAGAATGGGATTATGGGATTGCTTTTGTTGTATTTTGAATAGATAAAATATAAAAATCACTTCAATTTCCAATAAAAACTAAGTTGTAAGTGAAATGCCACCCCCCCTCGAAATGACTAAAAAGGAAACATGGGTCTAAAAGTGTTGCTGGAGCAAGGCAGTTCTTTTGCTCATAAGTAGCAAACCTCTTATTCAGTTGTTGCAGCCAGTCGTGAACCCATATCTGATGTCAGTAGGGTACTCATATCTCGAATGGTTATTTCAAAACATTCTGATCATTGGAATCACCTTGAATGCTGACACCCTTTTCTCTTCTGATATTTCCACTGTGTTTTGGTGGAAAGGTCCAATGATCCAAAGGCAGTGATTTAGAATCATACTCCTCAGCTGTGAATGGTGACAGCTCTTATTTTAGAGTAGGGAGGACTGCTCCTGGAAGCTCTCGCTGCTCATAGAGCTGCTGAAACACTGCAGAAGTGCTGTTCCATCTTGTTGGCACTTCTTGAATGAGCTTATGGTGAGGCCTACATATCTGGTGCTGAAAATGCAATAGCCTGACTGTGGTGCTGGATCTATAGTAACCTGCGATCAAAGGTACAAAGGTCTTCTGGGGTTGAATCAATGGCCTTCACCACCCAGTTGAGATCACTTTTATCACTTTTCTAGTGATACCCCATTCCATCATCAGAGCGATGTAAGCTGCTGTCTGGGTCTTGAGAAACTTGGCCATGTTCAGAAGAATGGATGAGAGCTTCCACTCTGAGGTCACATAATGACATGTCACCACCACATATGCCTCAGCTTTAATTGATGTCCACATGTCAGATGTCAGGCTCACTGCTGCAAACTTTCGCCCTTCAGCCTGGGCCTTGTCCTTCAGCTCTATGTGCTTTTTGGCTACCATAACCTTCAAAGCTTTCCTACTGAGGAAGATGAAGGTAGGGTCCAGCAGGTTAACAAAAGCCTTGAAGCCTTCATCTTCAAGACATAAGAGGTCAATGAATTATAAAAACATCTAGTAAGTTTCAGAACTCACAACCTTTTCATTAGTCTAAGAACAGCTTATATTGAAGCCGGTCTGATCATGAACTTTCTTTGTCATGAAAGAAAAGAAACATGATAGCTCTCCTCACAAATCAACTCTTTCTTGTTTTTGTCACCATGTTCTCTGTGCATTGTCTTGGACTTTTATGTAAATTCCTGTCTCCCATGGAGTTTGTAGTCAATTTGTAGTCTGTTTGCTCATTGGTTTCCCTTGATTGGTCTCCCCAGGTGTGTATTGTTATGTTGTTAAGCTTGTTAGCGCCCTGTGTATATATTGTTATGCGTGCAGTTAGTTTCATTTAATTTATGCATTGGCCTACGTGGATGCATGGGAGGAATGAGCCACGACAAGAGGATCTTTTCCATAGTGTTTACTTAAATTCTTGAACAAGTTGGTTGCACAGCTCACTCACCAACAGTACAAGTGGCATGAATACACAGTTTGCCTGTCACTGTTCCCGCTGATCAGTGCTCCGGCACAGAGCGGCAGCTTCTCAGACCTTGCGATGAGCATGCAAGCAACCTCTACTACGAAACTAAAAACTCTGTACACACATAACTCAGCGCATACTCTCTGATTGATGTAACTAAACAGTCAATAGGAATGAGAACAGAATAAACACAGTGAATAAGTTTAAAGCAACCATGCTCTCTTTACTACAATATAGCTCTATTGAGAGTCCCTTAGAAAAACTAAAGGAAATAACAGTCCCAATATCATCTGGAAAAGGTGAAGGAAAAGCAGTAGTTAGGAAGAAAGGTATTTGAAATATGGCAGAAATGATGGGAGAAGGACAAAAAAGGAATGGGATATTATAGAGAAAGGAACAGGCAAGAAAAAAATTTAACAAAGTGGATCACAGGACTAAATGGCACCTTGTTTTTAATAGGGAAAAGAAATTTGTTGAAAATTTGGAGAAATTGTTAAAGAAGGTTAAAGAAAATGCTGAGCATTTCATATTACACTGTATGTTATATGAGGTGGAAAGACTGTTTCAAGATGGCAGCAGGCCATTGGGAACTGAAGGAGAAGGGGTGATCGAGATCACCAGGAAAGCAATATTTAAATTCCTTAATGACACAGTGTTAATGAGCAGAATATGAGAACACTCTTGTACAATAGGTGGCGGTATTCACCTAAAAGTTGTTTGCAATCCACCATTAATCAAGAGAAGAAGTTTCTTGTGAGTTGTTGAATATAATGGTTGTCTTTTTGTCTGCCATTCTGTTCTTTGTTCCTAGTGGCTTTAGACTTATTGTATGTGCTAGTTTTCCTATTTAAATACCTGCATGTAGATCCTAACTAATGTTAACTAATAAGTTTCCATTTGTTGACTCTAATGGTAAATTATTTTCATACATGTGATCATCAGTTTATGCAAAAGTTTACCAAGCATATAGATATATTGTAGCATGAGCAATCATTGTGCCAAATATGTAACTGAACAAAAATAAACTTGCATATTATTCATTCATGCAGTATTTAACATCTTAAATCAATGTTGGTACTGATGATTGTCATTTTACCCCTCTAAAAAAGATACAATGCATTGACACACAAGATGGACAATTAGGAGGATAACTGGACATCTTAAATGCAGGTCTCCACAATGAACTGAGTGCAGAGATTGTGCAAAATTATTGTACTATATATCCTGGACTACATTTCCTATACTCCACTTCACTGTTTACACACACAGCTGCAGCTAGATCGCACACAGTATAAATACAAGGCTGTCACCATCATTCAGAGCCGAGTATTGTCTAGCGTTTATCGCTCCCCTAGTGATAGCTACATTCCAGAGCCATTTCGAGTTTTCCTGAGTCTAGTTAAGTCTTGTTTCTAGTCTTGTTAGCTGAGTCTTTATCCTTGCCTAATCATCGTCCTGTTTGTCTGCAGCCTGCCCTGGAATTATCACCTGTCCTGGATTACCCCTTTGTCTCACCATTTCAGACTCTGTTCACCCCTCATTTGGACTATTGTCTGTCCGTTTGGATTATCCGTTTGCCTCGCTCCCTGGATTACGTTCACCAGATTGACCATTGCCTGTCCGTGGATTACTCTTGTGTCTTGCCTGTACTGTATCTCTTTGCTGGTGTTCGACCCTGCCTGTTTTTGACCATGTCTTCACGTCTCGGTCACGCCATAACAAATAGCAGTAGTACTGCTAATCATAAAATTATTTAGTTGTAGCAGCTTTAAGTAATAATAAAGTTAGTAGTAGTTTTAGTAGTAGTAGTAGTGTTAATTATTGTTAGGGATATTGGTTATCTTGTCACTATATTTACAATTGTAATATGAAAATATAACATTTTCAGATCTGTTAAAATATATATTTATTCATCAATTTGTGTGATTATTTCTCTTCACATTGTAGCTGTGAAAGTTTGTTGTTAAGAGTTATGTGAGGTTACTGATTTTCCTTTTCCTTATTTTTTTTTTTCAATTTCTAACTGCATTTTGCTTTGTACCAGTAGGAGAGTCAGTTGCCTACTTGTCTCAAAAAGCCTGTGTGTTACTTACCTTAAGTTTTTAGAATTAGCTGGACTAGGGGTAAAGGGGGAAATAACATTTAGCTGTGTGTATGCGTATGCAATAATGCTGGCAAAACTACTTTTGAAAATTTATTGTGCAGTGCTCTTTGATAAAGTGGAAAGACAGTATTTAAAAGTGGCAAATAAAAGAAATAAACAAAGCAGACAAAACAAAAACACAGCTAGCTATTTTTATAATCTAAGATAACTACCAAAAAGAAAATGTAGAAAAAAGTCTTCGGCGTTACAACTCCCTAACTAAACTACTCTAACTAAATTGAAAAACAAAATGTACAGCATGTGGCACTCTCTCCAAACCTAGTATGTCTAATACATCAAAATTATGCTACGTGGTAGGCGCCAATAGCCTTGCGGTTAGTGCGCCAACATACAGTACATTTGCGCTCATGGCGACCCGAGTTCGAATCCCGGCTTGTGGTCCTTTGCTGATTCCACTCCCCTCTCTCTTCACCCAATGCTTTCCTGTCTTATCTACACTGTCCTGTCTAAATAAAGGCATAAAAAGCCCCAAAATAAATCTAAAAAGAAAAACAATTATTCTACGTGTTGTACAGTGCATATCACGTGACCTACTTACCTGCTCACGCTTTCCCAAACTTACATACACAGTGGGGAACAGCAAAGACAGAACAGTAAAAGAAAGACTGTACACTGTACAAACACTGTATTAAGAAAGAACTTTTAAGACGTATACACACAACATACAAGAAAATCTCTGACAGATAATATACATATCACAAAAAGGTAGTGTATAAGCACAACAACCTAATGAATGAAGTGAACAAAAAGCTGGAGCGCATGGGAGAGTAACGGAGCTTTAAACTGGGTGGCATGAGATGACTGGATAGCATGAATCGGGGCGTCATCCTCCAGGATGAAGAAAGACAGACTGATGGGCCAATGGAATCTGGGACACATACAACAGACTACCACACAGAAACTTTACACACAGAGTTTCCAGTACATATCACCCAAAAGCCAAGGAGCAATCGAACGCATTCACCAAACCCTGAAATCAATGTTGCGCAAATACTGTCTAAGCTCCGCTAAAGACCGGGATGAAGGGATCTGCTTAGTTTTATTTGGCATTTGTGAAACTGTTCAAGAATCGCTTGATTTTATTCTGGCAGAGTTAGTGTTTGGACATACAGAGTGTGGCCTGCTCAAAAATTTAAATGTTGGATGAAAGGGCAAAACCAAAAGAAAACATACTGTGATTATGTTAGCCATTTCAGAGAGTGGTTACACATTGCCTGTATGTTCATGAAAGAATCAAAGGCCGAAGCTCAGAAAAACATGAAAAAAACTTTGTAATACTCAGATGAGCCCTAGGCTCTCTAATTCTGAAATACTGCAGAGCCTGCCAGTTTTCCTTACTAATCTAACTGAGACAGAAGAAGGATATTATTAAAAACTAATGATTTTCCCATGCTGTTTGGTGGTATTCTAATTCAAATGAATGTGTTGCAACATGACATCAAGATCACTTGTGATTCTCCATTTAAACAACATGGCAATCGTGTAAATAGTATGAAATGGTGTGTAATGAAAGCAGAAGTAAAGTACTTACTGTGTAGACAATTTTGGTTCCACAAAATCTTGTACTCAAATTGGATTTACTAAAAGGGTACTGGCAAGTCCCCCTTACTTCTCGCACTGCTGAAATTTCTGCTTTTGTAACTTCGGATGATTTCCTGCGGTATAAGGTTATGACATTCGGATTACGAAATGCTCCAGCCACATTTCAGTGTCTTGTCAATACTGTGTTATCAGGAAAACCGAACTGCAATGCTTACCTTGATCATCTGATCATTTACTCCTCTGATTGGCAGGAACATCTGACCCTGCTTAGGACAGTGCTTAAATGATTAGCAGATGCTTGCCAGCTTGCAAAAATGTACTAATCAGCAAATCTTTTCTCAAAGCCCTGAATTTTTTCTGTCCATTTAAACTTGAAAGTGGATGTTTGTGCTTTAAGTACTGGTGCCGTACTCTTTCAGGAGAACGATGCTTAAACCATCCTGTTTGTTATTTTTCATGGAAATTTAAGATCTTTAAACATCAGATCAATTGCTCTTCCATCAAAAAAGAAACATTGGGACTTAAGCATTACATTACTTTGAAGTTTATGTTGGATCATCTCCATTACCTGTGACAGATCATTTACAGATCATAATCCATTAGTTTTCTTGTCAAGAATGTGCAATCATAACCAGCGGCTCATGCGATGGTCACTGATCGTTCAAAATTATAACTTAAATATAAAACATAAAAAAGGGTTCTGAAAATCGACTGAAGATGCTTGGTTTTACCATTGGACCTTTGTTTAATATTACCTTTCTAATTTAAAGTAATAGATATTTGTTGCATTTGTTTTTTATATTCTCAGATCACACTTTATACCACTATGGTGGAAAATGATGAAAAAATAAATAAATAACTAAATAAATGTTAAAAAAAGCCACACTGACCATGCAAAAATGGACCTGGGTCATACTGTCAAACAATTACTAAAAGCCTTGACAAGACGAGTTCAAGAAATGATCTGGATCATCTTCTTAAAAAGAATCCAGAGAGCTGTTTAGACGACCAAACCAAAAGGTAAAACCAATGATGGTAAAGTAGTTAAAAAATTAATTTTAGATTATCTAAACTTTAAGGCAATGAGTATATAACATTTGACAGAAAACAAGAAGGTGCTGAAAGATGAATGGAAAAACATTCCTACTGCCGCCTGCGGTCATGAGCTTTGGGTCATGACCGAAAGGACAAGCTCTTGGATACAAGCGGACGAAATGAGCTTCATTTGCAGGGTGGCAGGGCACACCCTTAATAACAGGGTGAGGAGCTCTGTCAGATTGAAGGTGCTTGTAGTAGAGTCACTGCTCCTCCACATCAAGAGGAACCAGCTAAGGTGGCTCCTGGACACTGTAAAGTCAAAGGTTAAATAAGAGAGATGTCACATCTGCAAAGAGCAATGCCTTCTACTTCATGTGGTAAAGTTTTGCTGACCTAAAGGAAGATAAATTATTGAATCATACAGCTATATTTGTTTTTTAAAAAAAATAAAGATGTTTTGACTTACTTTTACATGCATTAATCAGATTTAACAGTCTGCAAATCAAGGGAATGTCCAAAGCCAATAGAATTTCATCAAGAAGGGTTCAGACCATGTTTAGTCATTACTTAAAAAAAAAAAAAAAATGTTTACACCATGCTTATGTGGATGATATTGTTTTAAAAAATATCCATTTACATGTGGACTAGTTCATAACAATACACTAAAAGAACATAACTGTGACAGGTTCTCTTCTACATGAGTTGGAAGACCTTCTGTCAGCTGCTAGTTCTAACCTCCATTCTGAGGGTACCACACATTCAGCATCACTGCATTGGGGCATTGATAGCAAGGACAGCAGCTTCATCAGAGATAGACTGGGGAGAGGTTAGACCCTTTTTATCATCTTATTTGCAACAGAGCATATAAAGGTACAGTTATATTTGGAATGCAAGGCAAAGGTGGTGGTCAAGTGCAAAGACTTCTACATCTGTGTCACGACTACTGTGGGAAAGACCAAGGAGGCAGGAGTGTTGGGACCAAATTGACTCCTTTGACACCCTTACCTTATGGTGGCCACGGGGACTGGCTATTGCACATTGACGCACCTGTTCGAAGTAAGCTGCTTGTTGGTGTGTCACATCGTTCATGATTTTTACTTCGCAGTAAAACGCTAGCTGCTCCACGAGTATGTGAAGTTACCACGGGGAGGGGAACATCAGAATGTGATCAGGGGGTTCAACACTACCTGGGGTTTCCCTCAATGTCATGGAACAATGACGTAATTGACAAGGAGAATCTGATATGCATGTTTAGATGTAGGTTGGATGTCCAGATATTGGATATGTATCTGATTTAAAACCACATTTGGAAACTGCTCAGATCGGATGCGAACAAATGGATCTTGTGTGGATTTTTGAGTGGTCAAGGATTTTCCAATGTTCATCCTTTGATTCCTCCATTCTCTTGTCGCATCCTGAAGGGGTGGAGCTAAGACTTGAGGAAAGGAAGCAAGGAAAGGAAACGAGGATGCACAAATAAGGAATGAGAAGCACCCCAGATCACCGTAACCCAAAACCTAATAATGCAGTTAACCAAAGGGTCTCATGAGGACATAGCTCTACCAGAGGACATTGTGCTACCTCCGAAGAACAGGCTGATGCTATAGGAGTATGAACATCGGCTTTCTGATAATGTTGAGCTACAAGAGAATTTGGTAATTTGGCAAGATCATTATTATAGATATTAAACATGAAAAACATCATATACATTTAACCTCAGAGATGCATACTCAGGAATATTGTTGTGTAAAGTATGCTGTTGGCCTTAAAGTGTGCATACACATGAGAAGGATGCACAAAAACAGAGTTTTGAAAAAAGGACTTACACGCACACATTTCTAGAATTAAAAAAAACGTGCTAAAAACAGGAATGCACATTTTGGTTTAACTTGCTGTGATGGAAAGAATACTGAAAATCCTTCAGTAAAAGTACTGCTACCTAAGAAATACATTTACCTGAACACAAGCAGAAGTATTGAAAAGTAATATGACTTAATAAAGTGTAAAAAAAAAAAAAAGAATACTTGCAAAACCAGTCTAATCAGTGGACCATTCTCATTCCACAGCATCTGAAATGTTGTTGTGGTTTCGAAATGCCTGAACAAAGTCTGTCATCAAAGTATTTCTATATAATTGCCTCCCAGAAGTGTCTTAGACTACTGCGTTCCCAAACAGCAGGCATCCACCTTCCAAAGAAATGATCACATCTATTGTGTGTTTTCTGCTCACTCTGAGGTGCAAGTAATTTATTATTTATGAAAATTACTATATTCAGTGGTTTTTCTTACTTTTCTTAGTAATATATAGTGTGAGTTTATCAGGAAGTAACTATTTTACTATTTTATTCTCTTTGATTTGTTGGATGTGTAGGGTATCAGAGCGAATCGGACAAATTGAAGATTCGATCAGAACATTGTTGAAACCCGAGTCTGAATTCCACAAACAGGCCCGAGACAACATGAATGATTGTAAATCAGGCCCTAGCTCCAGACAGCCTGAAATAAACCTAACACAAATGAACAACTATTGATAATCCCAACGCAGGAAGGAGATTGTCAATTTTGGGGCAAGAAACCCAAGATTAATGGTCAAAGATACAGCACATCAAGACCATCACATGAGGATACTGTGTTGGGTGGTTCTCCCCCAACTAGGACAAGGACCAGACTGAGATTCCTTCTATACCCTTTTGACCTCAGGCAGAACATACTCTCAGTTCACAGAATGGCACAAAAACTGCCTTTTTACTAATATATGCATCTAAAGGACTTATGAGCAACTAATCATTTGTATGCATAACTCCATATTATGTATGTAACCCACACATCTGATTATCACATTTGATTATCACACACATTATCATGTCCTAATTACTCATTGTGTATGTATTTTGAATAACTATTGAATGTATGAGTTTGCAAATTCACGCTTTGAACATTCCATTGATCAATCCTTTGTAAAATGTGATTTCTATAACAAGAATATAATACATCTAAATTATACTCTGCAAGAGCGGGAAAATTCGGACCATGTGACTGATAAGATAACTGTCACAATACTGGTCAGGAGGCAGACATAGAAGGTTTAGGTATGATGCTTTTTTTTTTAAATTAAATTCAAACACATGATGACTTCCCAATAATATGTCTCAACCATAAATATGTAGAAGTTCGTTTAACTAAGATAAACAGTTCTTATCTGAATTCCTCATGGGATATAATCCATGGCAACAAAGGATCGACGCAGGAACAGGTAACTCAAGAGCCAGGAGAGAAGCTTGCAACCTCAAGACCAGACGACAAGGGAATGAGGTGAGTGTGCTTATATGTGGTGCAGGTAACTGGGTGCAGGTGTTCCTTATTAGAAGTCAGGTGACTGTGAACGGGTGTAGGTGGCTGGTGTAACCAAAGAACTTATATTGAGAAGAAGTGAAAGCCAATAGAATGTTCCATTGTATTTTTTTATTCCTTTCCATTTATTTCTTAAGAATTTTTGTACTTCTGTTAACTATTAAACCATAAGTCGTTTATTATTGAAAGGATTTTTGTATGTTTTGTATGTCCTGTAATCTTTGTTATTATTGCAATATATATATATAAAAAAAAAAAAGATGACGGCACAGAATAACGTACAATCACTAGACCAGTGATTATCCAAAACAGACTTTGTCTTTAATTTATTCTTTTACAAAATCTTTGCTCTCTAGAAACCAGTTTCGGTTGAAATTCCTATTTTAAGTGCAAGTATTAGCATCATAAATGTTAGACAATAAATATAAAAGCTTCACAGTAAACTGTTTTTGCAGTATTGTCTGTTAATGTCCGTTAAAGCATGACTGTAAACTAGCTTTTACCTAATATAGCCTAATATATCCACGTTTTTTTGCTCCTTTTTTTGCTTCTGATGATAATACTTCAAATGATAAATCAAAAATGTGATGAATGTCATGTGCCATTTAATGACATTAAAAAAAATAATATTACGTATGAGCTGTTTTAAGGGTTAAGATACATGCTTTCAAAACGGGCCTATATATAATAAATAAAATGTAGCCTATAATATACACTAGCATTAAAAAAGGTCAGTATGATTTGTTAATGGGTTCACAAAAAAGGTTGCATTTGTTTGTTTAAAAAACAGCCTACATTAAAAACAGTAAATCTACCATTTAATATATATATATATATATATATATTTGAATATATTTTAAAATGTGTTCTCTTCTCATGCTAAGCTACAGTATATTACTACAGCTTTCAGTGTCACATGATCTTTCAGAAATTATTCTGTTGCTTAAGAAACATTTCTTATTATTATTATAGCTGGCACAACACACTGACAAAAAAGCAAGATTTGAAATTTAATTGACTATAACAAATCCAATGTTTTCACTGGCCAACTTAGTTTTATTTTGTTAATATAAACTAATTTTGAGCCATGATCCAGCTTTGCTTGTGAAGACTGAGAAGCTCCATTTATAGCCAAACATGACACCCTCACCTATTACCAATTCACCTGCTTGCTGTGTTTCAAAGCAGTTTATTTGGTTATTCTATAACCTTTTCACATTTACTTTACCTCTGTCCCAACTTTTTTGAAGTGGAATGCATACTTCAAATAAACAAACAAACAAACAAACAAATAAATAAATAAATGTTTATATTTACAAAATACATTTAAGTTGGTCAGTGGAAAGTTTGGAAATCTTTTCTTTGTACTTTTGTCAATTAAATAAAAGTTAAATAGAATGAACAAATTACAGATTTTATCATTTTACAAAATGTCCCAACTTTTCTAGAATTAGGGTTTTACTTAGTTTTTTTTAAAGTAAACTTTGAAATCAATCACAAAAATCTATGAAATATAGTAAAGTAGTAAATATAAAGTAAAGTAAAGCATGAGTAAATGTTGTATTTACTCACCAAAATAATGTCTACTGTGTCATTTTTATTTAGTCTTTTTAAATGTGGGGCAACAAGATATATCCACATATATACACTTATTTTAAAATAATTTAGTCTAAAAAAAGTACTTCACTGTCTTTTTTGATCAATTCAATGCATTCTTGAAATAAAGTAATTTCCTAAAAATCATAATGACCCCATACATTTGAATTACTGTAAATATAATAACAGTCCTTATTATAAACACAAAATAATAATAATAATCAACTTTAATATTCAGTGAGGACAATTAGACTACGATTTATTTGATGGGGGGCGGTGAGGGACCTGGATAATGGGTAGGGAGGCGCTGGCCCAAAAAAGGTTGAGAACCACTGCTGTAAACAAAAAAACGTGATTATGTAAACAAATTTTAAACATAGCCACTGTCTCCAAAAATTTTTTAATTATTCAGTTATGACAGACACAGCAATACTTCATGTTCCGTAAGATCATGTTTGTAGTGTGTTCCAGGGAATTAAAACATACAGTATAATGTATAATGTACAATATATATTTCAGACCTATAATTGTTACAGTGGGAGGGAGACGAGAGGCGAGCGGATCCATTTGCAGACTTTTATTTTTATTATGAAGGGACGAGACAAAGACATGGTCAAGTCAGGCAGGGTAAAACAGTGGCAAACAGGTATTTAGACAGCAAGACGAAGAATAGTCCATAAAGCAGGCGAGGGTCGATTAGCGGCGAACGTTATCCAGATGAGGGCTAGGCAAAGAGAGTAATCCGACAAGACAGGCGTGGGGTATCAAAGGCAGGCAGTGAGACAGACTAAACGATACAACAAGGCAAAACAAGAAAACTAGACAAGGGATCACACGGAGAAACGCTTTGTACGAATGATAAACAATTCAATACTCGGCAGTGAGTGACAGGAAGACCGGGGCTTTTATACTGTCTCTGATTGGTGCAAGTGATAAGAGCAGTGGCTGATGGGTAATGTAGTCCGGGGTGTAGTGCGAGAGTCTGGGTGCAAAATAAGGTGAGAGTGACATCTGGTGGTGAGCGGTCCGCAGTTCACCGACAAGATCCGTAACAATAATAGTATCTAATAATAATAACAGTAAAGTGTAACGTTGCTTAAAATGAAAATACTCAATAAAGCAGGCTAAACTGCCTCAAATGTATAATTAATGACTGGATTCCACAACTGATAACATAAAACAAATATAATAATACAATAAAACATTTACTGTAGTAGTCATGAAATTTACTGATTTGAGAAATTTTCTATTGCGTTTCTGATTTGGCTGTGAGATTTGCCAATTAAGTGCGTAAGATGTGATGGATTCTGATCCGTCAAAAAATAAAAAATAAAATAAAATAAAATAAACAAAATAAATCTAACCATGTAGAGTGACTTTTTGCACTTTTTCTTGTAACACACTACTTCCCAGCAGTCACTGCGCTCTTTTATTTCCACTTTGACTTCTCTTTCGTTGTCATTCTTTCTGCTTCTGTGCGGTTGTCCAGTTGGCATTTTCACTCCGAAATGGCGGCCGCGCTACCGAAGCGGCCTGTTACCAAAAAAGCATCAGAGTTTCGCCTCTTGGTATTCTATACTCTTTGGTGTGACTGGCGAGGTGTCTCTGTGACAAAAACATGTTGATTTATGTTTTGGGAGGAGAAACATAGCAATATCCCGAGTTAGGACAACATCCAATTGGTCAAGACACCATTTGGAATGTCCAAAAGCTGAGTTTAAAAACTCAGGACACCATAAAATTTTGCGTTTAGCTATTGGTTTTAGCCATTGCTTTTAGTTTTGCTTCTAGCTTTTATTAAGGGTTTTTAGCCATTGCTCCTAGCAATGCTTTTAGTCTGGGCTTTTTCTCTCTTTTAGTCATGCTCTTAGCCATCATTTTTGCTGCTGCTTTTTTGCGTTTTCTGAGCACTCCCTGGCTTGTATGCCAGCCGCTTCTCTGAAACTATGAAGAGATATGCCAACTAGTCTCATCAGCTTATTTCTTTCTTTCTTTTACATTAGTTTTTTTTTTTTTATACCATTGAGAGTTTCGTGTTCTAAGTTAAGTTTTGCCACTAAGCCATGTCTCAGGTGTCCTCAGATGTCTGAGATGGCCTCAAAACTTCAACTAGCGTACACAACTCTGCACTCATCTCCAGCCAACACCCAAGTCATCACATCAAACAACCACAATCTTCCAGCCAATCAGCAACCTTTGGAAACCCCCTTTCTGCAACAATGTCATTAAAGGGAACCCCTTAACACAAAGGCAACGCAAGTACAACCTCCAGATTCTAGCTGAACTGGTGCATTTAATATAAAGTTTAATAACCTCATTGAGAAATTCAGTGCAAGGCTTAATTCGATGATTGATGGTTGTTCAGGTCTAAGCAATTGCATATGTTGCTAGAAACTTGGGATTTCATATTTTCACTTTTAAACTCTTTCCTCACTCGCTTTCTTTCTGCAACCTGTATGAATGTGTGAATGCACGTCTATGTGTTAGATTAGTTTATATGTCTTAGATTTATCCAATAAATTCTTATTAATATGGAAAGAAGAAAAGTATATTGTGTTTTGTGCTTAGAGGTTAATGTCTTAAACTACCGATCTTGTTACTGTGCTAATAAATAGTGTTTTCACTATATTTTGTATAGTAATATTCATTGCAGAGTTGATGTTATACGGCTGGTCCCATGAATCACTGGCCGATTTAGTGATCGGCTGTAGAACGGAGATTCTGTTCAAATTCCCTATAAAATCTTAAATAATTCCCTTTGAGCTAAATTGACCTGTCTCTGTTACAGATGGAAACAGTGCTTATTTGTAAATGTTTTATGCAATATTCCAATTTTTGTGCACAAGTTAAATTCAGAGACACACATCAAAACACGTAAAAATGACAAAAATTGGCAGCTATCAGGGAGATCTGCGATGAACTGGACAAATATGCTTGGTGTCCTTTAGAGGCTGCTGGGAATCTAAGCAATACATGCCTGGCAAACCAAGCAAATATACAAATACATATATGAGCAGCCTGTGATGTTTAAAATAGCTATGCTTGGAGAATGCAAGATCATACAGAAAAACTTGACTACAAACAACAGGGTCGAACAAGAAGTCAACAACCGCGACAAGGTATTTGCCATTTCATGTTTGGTGTGCTGCCTTTTTGAATGATTAAGAATTTACATATTCATATAAGAAGTTATGTATTACAAATTGATAATGAAATATTTAATGAATTATTCTTTACATCATTATTAATTCATAAGAATCATAATCAGTCCGTCTATGGTTTTAACATGTACATTGTATGCTGTTGCTCATGTTCATTTTTAATCAGCACTGTATGTAGTCTCTAACTTAGCTTAGACACAGATGTTTATGGAACAAAAGGTACTAAAGGTTGCAAAAGTGTCAAGACCTCTAGGCACCCTTGTCTAAATTTATTTAAGAAGAGGATGTCCAGCTCGCATGGGCCCCAGAGGTGTCAAACCACAGAATATCATATTTTGCTGGTCATGACTACGCTGACATTTTTGCATACATTGCAGACATTGTGTACTTAGTTGAATCACAAATCATGAAATAACCCCTTTTCTTTGTCTAATCTTGTCCAGGGTGTAAAAAGTGTATGTACTGCACCCCTGACAGGCTTCTTCACTTCTTCTTTCTCTCTGCTCTTACTCTCTGACTGCTAGGTGCACTTAGTTCTTTTTTGATTTATCTTTATATGATTTATAGATTAAACAGAGAAGTTATACTAACTTATTTTGGTTTAGACTGATTAATAGTGACTTTGATGAAATCTGTGTTATTAAACATAGTTATTGAAATTTGATTTTAATATTATGATTATTTTTGTTACTCATTTGCATTTATGAAAACTTATGAATAAATTTGTAACTTCTGCAACCCACCCATCTGACGTGGATTCCATTTAGCATCAATGTTTTTAGCATGTAGCATTATTTCTATTCAATATCAAATTGCATATATAAAGTGAATTGTTATGTGAGAGTAAGTCATTTGGAATGTAACAGTTAACCTGGTTTCCATCCAAGGATTTTTTCTAAAAAATATTTAGCGCTTCAGAAATTAGTTAATGGAAATGCCATTTATTGCTAAAATTTTTCATGTGTTGACAAAATCTTTTTCCGTTTAACTTTAGCATATAAATTCTATATCGATAGCTCAAATGTTGCTAAAATTTGTTTGGAAACACTTTTTGTCGAGAAAAGGGGCAGTAACTCAAATAAATGTGGTGTCACATGACAAAATTAGCCTATAGACAGCGTCCGTGTTCGTGCTGTTGCTCACATTAAAGCACCATTTCTCTGTAGTTCCAAATTAAAATCACATTCATATTATTAACTTAAAAATCTAAAATTATTTTATATATGGTAAGAAATATTCATACCTTAATTTGATATTCCTTTAGTACGTTGCAAGTTAAAATGTATTCATTTTATACAAAAAGCTCCTTAGCTTATATTTTCATTCTTGTTTTGTATTCAGGTCTGTTCAACCGTGAAATTTAAAGAATTTGTTGTGGAGTGAGGGGAAATAAAATAGCATGGTTTTTCAATATGTTTGGCTGACTATATTTTATTATGATAATGAACAGGCTGTGTTTGGTGAGTTAGTAATGCTTAACTGCGCGCCAGAGGTGTCGGCGCGGTTACTTGAGTTTTTCCCCTCTTATGAAAGTGGAAACTTACAATACTCCTTTTGTGGCCATATATAAGACATTATTCAAAATTATTTTAAATATTTATTTTATTTGTGTACATTACCAGTAAAAACAAAACATTCTAGTTTTGTAAAACAAACAGGATGCCACTTTCTCCAGAGCGCATCACAAAAATGAAGCGAAATTCTGCATATAGGCTGCTACTTCTTGCACTTTTTTTTGTTAATTTATTAATTACAGCACATTCCAGGGCACAGTTTATGGCAAGGGGGCCCCTCCCTGACCCCTTAGGACCCTTTGGTGCTCCAGGAGATCAGCATCTTACAGCACTTCATCTTCAAGGCTGTCAAAACGGATTCCTGCTCCTTTCCCCACTGTACTGCCACCAGCGCAACGGGTGGAAGAAGTTGCCGCCACCAGACTGCTCACTCAACCACAGCGAACATAAATATCACTTCCAAACCTCTTCCAGATACCTTGGCATTGTTGTATATTATCAGTATATGATTTTCTAATTTACATTAGATATTATATAGCTGATTGCAGTTGATAACAAATCTTTTTTGTTTGATGCATAATAAGGTTCTTCACCTTATTTGTTTCATAGTAGCAACAGTTTATGTTTCCAGATACCGTAGGTCTGACATAGCAACACCCAACATAATCACTTGCATTTTACGCATCTTATGCACTTTATTCCTTTTTCATTCATGGTATTTGTTTAGTAGTTGCTGATTACTCTTGTCTACCTTTTGTTAATAAAATCGATTTTATTACAACTTGTGTCTTCCTTGTGTTGATAATACAGAAGAGGTTCTACAAGTTAGAGATACCACCAATCCTTCTTATGTGATGTACTCATAACCACACATTAATTGACATGTGATCCAAGAATCATAACGTCAGCTGTGACATGAGTACCCATCACTACCGTATTTCACCTCCCTAGGTTGGCGAAAGCAAAATTCACCACATTAATTGGTGTCCCTGGGTGACAAAATGAATCAAAATGAATTCATTTTGACTGACGAATCCGAACATAGTGATTACATGAACGTTAAAGTGTGGAACCAACATTTTTCTGAAATAGGGCCCAATGTAAATTTGGATATTGGCTCTTAAAGAAGACCCAGCGGTTAGGGACCTCTGCTTTATGACATGCAATAAGTTTTAAAAACAAGACTGAAAAGACTGATTCGCAATCTCCTGAGCTAGGGACAGAACCTATGTGAGCATATAATGCTGTAGATACAAGAAGTGGGGAAAAACCTGGATGCTGCAATAGCACTTTCAGTATTTTGTGCATACACAATGTTCATAAATGAAGCCCTAGAGACTTTAAAATAGTGAAACCTAAAGGGAGAGTTCACCCAAAAATGAAAATCTTCAGAACACAAATTAAGATATTTTTGATGAAATCTGAGAGCTTTCTGACCCTGCATAGACAGCAAGAGTCCTACTACGTTCACAGCACAGAATGATACCAAGAACATCCATAAATTAGTCCATGTAACATAGTGGTTCACCCGTAATTTTATAAAGCTACGAGAATACTTTTGTGTGCAAAAAAATAAATAAAATAACAACTTTATTCAACAGTTGTTTTTCTACGTGTCACCTTAGCACCATTACACAGAGTACCGTGATGTATGCGCATGCTTTGATCTGCACGCAAACAGCACATGTGTGTGGTGTAGCTGATGTAGAACGCATGCACTGCGCCTTTTTTATGTTCAGAGGAAAGCATGTTCATGTGTCGTGATACTCTCTATAATTGGGGCAGAGGGTGATGTGGAGGAGAAGAATTGTTCAATAATGTCATTAAATTTTTTGTGCCCTTTGTCCACCTTTGTCCACCTTCAGTCCAATTATTCTGTATGTGTTGCTAGAATCTGCCAACAAAAGTATTAACTATAAAGACTATACTATACTATACTACGCTATACAGTAAAGCAGAAATGTTGCTGTCTGAGTAACACAGTGGTAATTCATTTTTTGAGTTGTCACCTACTGGCAATTTATGCTAAAAAAAAAACAAAAAACACCCAGATTAAAGGGAAAGTTCACCCAAAAATGAACATTCTGTCATCATTTACTCAGTTTCCTGTTCTTTCAAACCTGTATAAATTACTTAGACCTTTAAAGAAATATTTAGAGTCATCTGTTAGTTGGTAGCATGTTTTCTTACATGTTTTAACACTGCTATGAGCCTAAAAGCAGATCAAAGCACTCTTGTTAGATGTGAATGTTTGTCAGCTGGAGTGTGAACACATGACATCACAGTGAGCGGAATCATGGTAGTTTCACTTCCTGAATGACAGAACAACTGAGTAACAGCATTAGGGTTCAGCTTGAATGCTACTGAAAGCACAAACATCTAAAATGGAAAAAAAAACTGCTGTGATTGACTAAGTAAACAAAATAAACTGGATATGTCTTTTTAAGATTGCTGTAGACAGCTACAGAAAATAGAAGCAAATGGATCATTGTCAAGTTTTTCGCCCTCTTCTATCCATTTAGATTTAAAGTGTATATATGCAGCTTTGCCTTTCATAATTGTCAGGCATTCGCCACAGCCACCTCCCTCTGCCACACCTCCGGTAGCACCGGCCACTCATTCATCATCACCCGAATTCTAATCAGTTACACCTGGACCTCATTGAGCCACGCCATATTTAAGAGACACTCACGCATACACTCATTGTCTGGTCTACCGTTCACATGCTACTTCCTGAAATCTATGCTGTTTCCACGTAGATTATTACATTGTGCTCTGGAGATTGGCGTGGCTCAATACTTGGACTCTGTTTCATCTCAACGCTACAAAACCATTCAGTTAAGAACTCTTTATTCTACTATTTACCCTGCTGTTCAGCATTCAAACGTTTTAATAAAACATTGGATTGGATTGCCATTCAACTCTCGTCTCCTTGATCTCTGTGTGTATGTGACAATAACGTCCAGTTCTAGTTGTAGAGAGACCATTTTACTTTTTTCAGACTGGTTATATCAATAATACTTTAACACTTTTAGACTGTGTAATGCACTTAAGTATAAAGCACATATCCCCAAATGCAAATGTCCATAATATCATGATGAAAATAAAAAATAAGTAAATAAATATGTGTGTGTGTGTGTGTGTGTGTGTGTGTGTGTATGTGTATATATATATGTATATATATATATATATATATATATATATATATATATATATAAAATATTGCATTCATATGTTGTCTGTGTGCCGCAAGTCCTTCCTCCCTGCAAAGTAATTAAATAAAAAAGCATTTACTGAGCTCTCATGAATGCAGATTGTCATATCAATATGAATAATCTCAAAAACTCACCAGTTCTTCTTGCACAGATGATCTGAAGAAGAATCACAGTAGGAGCAGCAAACACTGCAGTCTCAAGAATAATCAAAATCACTACAGGAAAGATGTACAGATGATATAGAGAATCAAGAGAAAAACACTCAATATGTGAACTTTGAATAAAATCAAAGATATAAAATGGTAAACAATTTTTGACAAAGCACTGCAGATTGACTGTTGCAGCATTAATGAACTGCATGTAAAGACTTGTCGTACCTCTGATGATCCATGATCCAGTTGTCCAGCTGACTTCAGTTTCTGCTGCTGGATCTGTCCAAACATGCAACATGTGAACATATCATCTTAATACTAACTGCATGTCAAATAAATTAGAAATATTCACTAAAGCTATGTGAACTACATTAATAAATGTAAAGGTCTCAGTTACGTAAGCAACCTTGGTTGCCTGAATAGGAATCAAGACGCTGTGATACTTGGTGAAATCAGGTTCACCATGGGAAATACCCCTGGTGTGACTTAAGCCTTTATACCAGGGGTCTCGAGCTCATTTTCACTGAGGGCCACTTCAACATTATGGTTGTCCCCAAAGGGCCAGTTGTAACTGTAAGACCGTACAAATGTCACTACCCCTTTAACAAATTGTTAAATAACTGTCTCTTTATTTTATTATTACTTAAGTTACAAATATTGTATATGCATTTGCACAGAGGTGAAAATGTTATTGCTCAGTATTATTTTAATGCAAGTCCTTTTAATCCTTTTAATTTATCAGGTTAAGAAATCCACATAATTCCATAAAGTAAATAACAGACAAATATCATCAAACACAAGTCATTACATTACATTACATTACATTACATTTACAACTTTGTTTTGTTTTGTAACGTTTTGTTACATTTGAGAGGGGCAGAACTATGGGACGACAAATAAACCACAATAACCTTCCCGTGCTGAGTTGCGTCTTATGTTTTACCAAGTTCAAGATAAAGTTTGTGGACGATTCTCACAGAACTATATTTTCTGCAAAGAATTTTTCAAGATAAATTAAAACTTTTTTTTTTAATTTTCATAATTTGTAACTTATTTATACAATGCAACAGCAAAAACTGATTAAAAAAGTCACATATGTTTACAGCATTTTATATAACTACAAGTCAAGCTGCATTCATTACAGAGACATTCACGTTCATAGGTTGACTTCTACTCTGCATTGCTGCCACTGTGGAAATGGCATACCATGACGCCTTCAGTCAACATAAGTCTTCAAATCTGCCACTAGACAAGAAAGGATGTCCATACAATAAGGGCTGATAAGCAGCAGATCTCTGATCCTCCTTGAAGAGGATAAGACCACCAATAGGACTTTTTTGAGAGCCAGAGGATTATGCAATGCTTACTCCAATAGTTCAAACTGATGGCTTGTCAAACCTACCAGGACAACTGATCCCAAGAAGGAATTCGTACAGGTCAGAAAGGCCGAAGCCATCTTACTGTCTGTAAGAACTGGGAAACCAGAGGGTGTCACCCATACCCATTTTCCACAGGCAGTTCAAGTGCTGGTTTGGAGCAAGAGCCTAGTTTCAAATTGTTTGTTTTACCAACAATATGGACAGAAAATTTTGGATGACTTTTGCATGCCGATATAGGCTCGTAAAGCCATTGTTGATTATTAGGCTTATTCGGGATGTATCGATGCTGTGTGGACCGGCGTGTGGTGTCGATGTACTGCAAGAACAATTCAAAAGCTTCAAGAGTCGTCTGCTCTCCAATTGCTCTTGCGGTGCTTTGGTATTGTGTACAGTCGGTCTGCGCAATGCCAATGCATCTCATTTTTGTTTGGTGCTGTTTTCGTGCTGTTTTGTTTGGTGGAAAGATGAGATGTATTCAGTAACACAAAACCTGGCTCTGTGGTGGCTCTCTAGCCCATGGAAAAGCAAACTGGTTCTTAGAAGGCTTGCATGTCAAACCAACTCTGAACCGGCAATAGTAAAAGGGTAAGACTTAAAAGGTTTCTTATCCTATTTGTGAGAGAGTGTAGGATATATAAAAATTGTATGATTTAAAGATGTTTTAAAAATTATTTTAATGCTCTTCAAGCATTTATACAATAATAATATAAAGATATACTGCCCAACTGTTGTTATGCATTATTTTTCATTCTTATATAGAATAAGCTGACCGGATTACAGTTAAAAGATTCCTTATAATATGTTCTCCCAGGCTTTGGAGGAGGAACAATTGCCCCATTCGTTTAATGAAACAGTAATCACAGTTATACACAAGAAAGGGAAGGATCCAGAGGAGGTTGGGGGGTATAGGCCTATCTCCCTCATTAATGTAGATCAAAAAATCTTAGCTAAAACACTAGCCATCAGAGTCAATACGTTGTTAGGAAAACTAGTGAAACCCGATCAGACTGGCTTTGTTTCGGGTCGCAATTCCTTTAACAATCTTCGTCATCTGTTTAACATATTGTAATGTGGGGCATTTTGGAATGTCATGTAGTTGATTAATTAGGTGGAGTCATTGGGTAATGAGGAACACTGGGAGGGGAGCCGTAGATTCAGAGACTGGGGCGGGGAAAAGGCTGAAAACGATTATGGACCAAAAAGTAGCGGGGGAGCCTGTGTCTGGATAGAACAGCGTTAGGAGTGCCGTTGTTCGTCACTATACTGAGTTTTCTGGATTGCCCGAGCATCTTGGAGCATTGCTGAACTTCACCCTTGTGCTGATGTTGTTGGACCGCTTGAGCGCACTGGCATATTACTGGACTTGGTCGCTGCGCTGAGAGGGTTGGACTGTTCGAGCATGCTGAAAGATTGTTGAACTTCATTACCGCACTGCGATGGTGTGGAATTCACCCCCTCCCCCCATGATGAGTGTTTTTATATCTTTTTTCCTATGCATAAGTCATTGCATGAAATAAAGTCGTTCCCTTTTAATAGAGGGGGGATGTGAGGATGGGTCTGGCTGAAACCCAAAGAGTTTTTGGGGGAAAGACATTTTTTTCTGCACGTGTGTGATATGGAGGTTCTAAATGAGTTGCCACTGTTTGTAAATGATTTTGGTTGTGTAACCAGAGAAAAGAATGAATTCATGTGGTATCCTGTAGTCTCAAAGCTTTTAGGTTGTGTGTTAGCCAGTCCTCCATTTTCCCCTTGTGTTAAATAAAGCCAAATTTTTTGGATTGAAGTTGTAGTGGCACCCCATCAAATAGACAAATTTTTACAATATTATACTCCTCTCCAGACTAATCGGTCGGATCTGGTGATCTTGTCCAAATGTTTTTTTTTTTTTGGTCCAGGAAGTGTATGTTTGAATAAGTCTACATATCTAAAGTTTGCAAACAATGTGCCCTTAAAATTTCTGAATATCACACTGTGACTGGCATTGGGACACAACTCATTCTTTTTGTTTATCCTCCAGGACTCTGAAAATCCAGAGGTCTGGGACTGCAGAGACAACAGTGGGCATGTACGTCTTTGAGGCAGAGGGTGCAGGTCCTGGAGATAAACCTATGGATATTGGTGTGGAAGTTCTGCAGTCTGACACATGGGTGCTTGGTGCTTTTTGGACTGATTAATGATCTTAATCTACACTACACAACGGATCTCAAGTGCACGTTTGTGGCTTTTCAGAAAATCTTGATTGAACTGAATACAACCAAGCTGTCACCAAATAACTCAATGACACCTGAGATTGTTGTACATTTTTGTACTTAAATCAATCAGAAAGCACTCAATTTCTATGCAGAATGTTTCTTTTATACTCATATACAGGTAGTCAACCAGAACGTTAAAAAGCCCCCAAAGTAGCTCAAGGACCATATCCCATATCAAAAGTCAAAATATTTAATCTAATTTTAATCTTTAATCTTAATCATTTTAATCTAAAATGTTAATTTTACAGTCACTCTTGTGCAGACTGATCATAAACACAGCTAAAAGGCTTTCTACCAGTGGCCTTCACAAAATGTAACATCTTGCACAGTTTAATCACAGGTGGAATGAAAAATGTTTCAATACAAGGATTTCAATCAAACGTAATTTATGGAATATTTCAAAATTAACCATGGAAGAAAAATAACTCTTCGCAACAGTTTAAAATCAGCCCAATTCTATGCAAAAAAAAAAGTGGATTTGGCAACCCTGCATCCAACTCAAGCTGCAGGAATCAGATTTAACTGATCATGGGTCAAGACAAGAGTAAGGAAAAATGACTGACAAATTATGCTGGAGGATTTGCTTCTCAGCAGATAATGTGCTTATATCTGATCTTGTAAGATGTGCTCATTTTATACAGAGTGTGTGTGATCGTGAAATTGAAAGTGAATAGCTGCTCATTCAAAAGAGATTTAAATACTCCCTGATGCGCAAAAATTATATTCAATATTAGAATGATTGCATGAGCAGGCGATAATGGCCCAAAATTCAGTGGAAGCGTGAACAATAAAACAGTCCTAAGTAAGGCTTTAATACAAAAACTCACACAATAGTCAGCGCAAAAGCCTTGTGGGCAGTGGGCCGACGCAGGCTACATCACTGTTGTGCTACGGGCATCCCGTGTTTGAATTCTGTTCTCAAGGACCTTTTACCCTTTCTCTCTCCCACTTTGTTTCCTGTCCATTCTGATCTGTCCTGTAGTAATAAAGGTTGAAAATGCCAAAAATAAATACTGAGCACACATCTCAGAACGCTGACTGTTTCTATATCAACTGGGAGTCTAACGGCAGCTGCAGTGACGCGCTGACTTTACTAATCACGGTGGCCATAATGAGCGTTGCATATTTCCACATTCAAAACTATATGAGTTGACAAGTCTTGGGTATTCTATAGTCTTTGCTGTAACTTAAATAGTATTGAAGTTGTCTTAATATAATTTTTGATTCTGGTTCTTAAGAAACCATTCTTTTGCAATCTTCATTTTTTAAGGCCTTGCATGGATTAATCCCAGAGATATCGAGATCTCAGTGCAACTCCAAATTTAGTCTCTTACCCATTTTCAATGGTCAGAACTAAATGTAGTTCCCCTTCAGTCGTTCTCTACGACATTACATCAATACTGATGTATTTGGGGCCTACTTTGAGGCCCGATCACCTCCGAGATATAAGAAGAAAAGGCCAATGGAATTGGCGAGTGGAATTGGCATGCCAAGCCACTCCCCCGTACATACGGGAATATAAGATGGCGGCATGCAACCACTCACTCAGATTTCTGCTTCGGAGCCGATTGCTTTGTGAGCTGCTTCTACAAGAAGAAAGAAGATGCCTTCACTGCTGCGGGAGTTTCTCGGCTGTGATGCATTCGTGCTCGCGAGCGCCGCCACCTGGGTGGGCTGTCCGTGTTTCTCGCCCGGCCGTGTTTCTCGCTCCGGCTGTATAGCGGTGCTCACAGCTCTGCAGGCCATGCCGCCCCCACCCTGCTGTGCCCCTCCTGCATTTTTTTGGGCATAATTCTAGGTAAAGGTGACTTGAGAACACATTGACGTGCGCCAGTGCAGTGTGCGATTGCAGTGCATTCATGCTCGCGAGCGCCGCCACCTGGTGGGTCTGTCCGTGCTTCTCATCTGGCTTGTAAGCGTCTGCCAGCTCCGGCTGTACAGCAGGGCTCACAGCGCTACCGGCCATAACACCTTCACCTTATGTGCATGCTCAGGGGAAGTTCTGACTCAAGGTTGAGGCAGGAACTGCGTTCAGTGACTAATAGTCTCGGGGCAGTCCCTCGGTCAGGTGATGTTCATTTTATGGCCTAAAAGTGCAAAAAGTGATCCTAGCTGAACCTGGTGGTGACACGTGACACTGACAAAGCCCACTTTCTTGGTGTCCGTCTCTCAGGTCAGCCTTTTCGGCGACACTGTTCAAGACCTATCCCAGTGATCTTGGGCGGTTCGTATGCAGCAAAAGAACTTGGAGTGCCCATGTTGCCTCTGACCTACGGGTCAGCAGGTACCCACCCCTTCAATAAAAGAGCAATTTTCTCTATACCCTTGGGTTTTATTAAACATGTTGAGTCTGTTTGTGAGTAATGCAACCCTTCCTCATATCCAGGTTCAACACACGATCTCGCCATCTAACTAGGGCAGAAACAACGCAGGATCATGGATCAGGTAAGCACTGCCTTAGCAGCTTGGCGCTACTTCGGGACGCTCGCTTTCCGGGTTGAGCCATCCAAAAAAAAAAAAAGAAAAAAGAAGCTGGTTGCTCCACCGCAGAGGTGTTGTTACCGTTCCTATATTTCTCTTTTAATGCAGGCAGCAGCTCGGTGTTTAGTTTTACCTAGCCTGTTTCCTAGTCGATTTGGTCGGTCCTTACACCCGAGAAAAGTGGTGGGCTTCGCCCTGTCCTGGTTCTGAGTTCCGAATTGGTACCCCTTAAAGACCGGGCTACCATTGGGTTTGTTGATACAGAAACGCATGTCTCTGTCCCTCAGCACCAGGACTGGGTTACAGCTTTGACCTGAAGGACGCATACTGTTATGTGATGATCGCAGTTGATTTCTGGCCTGCTTTAGGGGTCATACATATCAGTATGAGTCTTCCCTCAGCCACAGGGACTTCAGGTCAACCGAGAGAGGGGTGAGCTCAAAAAAGAACAGCCCTGAGCTCACTCTTTCCTCGGCATGGAGTACGGTTACCAGTCGTGACATGTCAGCTGAGAAAGTTAGTGCTGGACTGCTTGATTAACAGTCACAGGACAGCGATCCCTCTAAATGTTCAGAGGTCTGACGCACATGGCAGCCGTAGCCACTTTGTTTGCTCGGTTGTTCCATGCGAGATCGCTGCAGCACAGACTTTTCGACTGGACCTTGAGATGGGCATGGCACTATGACACACTCTGGGTTGGAAACCCCTCAGTGTTGACACCTTCTCAACCACTTGTAAGACCCTGTGTTTCTACGAGCAGGTGTGCTCTTAGACCAGGGGTCAAGCCTCAAGGTGGCTGTCTCGGATATCTCCGTCACAAACTAGTGCCATCTGCAATGGGCAGGCAGTCTCGGGCTCCTGGGAAGGACCTCGACTGCTGCGACACTAGTCGCTTCGAGTTGTTAGCAGAGCTTTCTCTCTGCCAGTTTCTGTCCGATGCTGCGAGACAAGCGCATGCTAGTCCACTGGACGCCTTACCACGGTAGTATACACCTGCCCCTGTGGTGGTCTATGCTCCTGTCGCATATTGCAACTCGCCCGCCATCTCCTCCTCTGGAGTCTTGCGGCTAATATTGCTGCATGCTGTTCATTTTTCGGGGAGTTAAGTTGCAAAAAGTGATCAACTCTTCCCGAGAACGGCGACTCCAACTCTGGGTTCCGGTTTATCTGGAGTCGATTCAGCGAAGGTCAGGTGAACCTGTTCGCTTCCTGAGTCCTCCTACTGCTGGCCTGTTCCTGACCGAGGGCTCGGCAGGCACCCGCTAGCACACAGCTGAACCCAGGGTCTACAAACAGGAGTGAGCTTCCCGGCACAACCCTCAGCTAGACTGGGGGGACAAGGAGCAGGTTCTCTGGTGTGTCTCTTGACCCACCCGATCCTGCATTGCTGACACCATTTTCCCTGTGACAGCCCCCTCCTGGGAAGTTTCCCCTGAAGAAGAACCTTCTTCTCAGAACAGGGACAATCGGGCACCTGCATCTCTATCTGCAGACTTATACCTTCGGTTTCCAGATGGGACGCGGTAAGACCTCACTGGCACTATAGGGCTAGACATGGTAGACATTCTCACTCAAACTAGTGCCCCCTCTATGAGGCAAGCACATGCTTTGAGGTGAGGTCTTTCTGTTGTATGGGCTGTTCGCTGAGTTAACCCAAGATGCTCGATCAGTGTTGTGCCTCCCTTCTTGCAGTTAAAGCAAAGGATGTTCTCTCCACTGTAGTTGAGAGTCTACTGTAGTCCATTGTGGCCATCTTGGCATATCGAAAAGGGAAAATATGCTGTGGATGGTTCTCCCTAGGGAGGCATCACCTGACCGACAGGTTCTTGAAGGGTGCAGGGGGACAAGTCCCTCTACAGTTGCACCTTATCCCTTCTTTGGGTCTCTCCATGGCCCCCTTAGGTCTATGGAGTGTCCCCCTTGGGCCGCCTAGTTCAGTCGAGCTACAAGTTCGGTCACTTGACCTCTCTCCTGATCACGCTCACTTCCATGAAGAGGGTAAGAACCTGCATGCATTTTTCAACAGAAGTGCCTTAAATTAGAGCAGAGTTTTCCGGGACTGTGCTCCGACAGGGGGTCTCCTTCGCCCCCTGAAGGTTGTGGCATAATGTCTTAGCATTTCTCCACGGCTATTCACCGTGTTCCCCCAATATCCTTTTAAAAGAAAAGGGATATTGTATTGTCCTAGTCTCCACATGGCGTTAAAATTCGTCACTGTGCTCCGCCCCCCCAACGGTTGCTCAGATATCTGGCACCCCTGGTGGGCCATTATCTGGCTTACAGGGCGTTGGGCAGGTTACGTGTTAAGCTTCATTTGTCACTGACACGCTCGCCTGTCAGCATTTGTTCCTCAACTACGTAACACGGTTCAGGATTGTGGCGTTTTCCACAGGGACCCCAAATACGTCAATATTGACGTAACATCGTAGAGAACAACTGAAGGGGAATACCTCGGTTACAACTGTAACCCTCGTTCCCTGAAGGAGGGAACGGAGACGTTAAGTCCTTCCTGCCACAATCCTGAACTGCGCTGAATGCCGGGCTCCTCTTGGCTCCTCAGCATAAAACCTGAGTGAGTGGTTGCATGTCGCCATCTTATATTCCCGTATGTATGGGGGAGTGGCTTGGCATGCAAATTCCACTCACCAATTTCATTGGCCTTTTCTTCTAGCTCGGAGGTGATTGGGCCCCAAAGTAGGCCCCAAATACGTCAGTATTGACGTAATGTCTCTGTTCCCTCCTTCAGGGAACGAGGGTTACAGTTGTAACCGAGACGTTTTATATTTATCTAGTCATTACTGTTTACAATGCAAAAATGCAAATAATAACAGTAACCCAGGGATTAGGATTGTACAGTGTGACATGAAATATTATGAATGAACAGGATTAATTGGTAATTTTAGGTAAAGTATGAACACTGTGAAATGTAAAATAAGATTATCCAGGATTCCATTTTCCTAGGGTTTAGAATTACCCAGTGTTAATTATTTTAAGTGTGAGAGACTTGTTTGTTTGAGGTACTCTAAGTGTGTCTGCCAAATGTGCCCTTTAGCAGTAGATACTTCATGTATGACTATGCTTCATATTTTATAACAATAAAAAAAGAAAAAGAAATTCAAATAATTATTCCAGGTGAGGCAAATCATGGTTTATTGATGTGAATGCAATGTGTGGCAGCCAAAGCAGCCACACTATCCTGCATAGGTGTGGGATTTGTTTTAAGCATGTTACAACAGTGCATGTTTAAACTCTTAGTAGTTTCAAAGCTGTTAAAATGTATATTTATATATATTAAAATAAATTAGGTTAAGTATTTCAAAAGGGTTACCAACGGGTATGCTTAGGGTTAGGAGCTGGCTAGGACAATAATTAAGTGTATAAAATTAAACATATTTCTTTAAAAATAATAATACACAAAATTCCTAATCCTAACCCTAAAAAGTGCTAAAAAAAAAAGTATAAGCTGCTGATCTATGCATGCGTACATATAGTAGTGCACGATAAATCGCAATCGCGATTTCTTTGTCCACACGACTACGATGATGTATGGTTTATCTGAGTTCTTCTTATCATTTTCCTTATAATACAGTATATAACAATGCAATGCCTTAATCACTGCTTAGAATACTGTGAGTACTATGCGTGCCTTATTCTGTGTAAAAAGCCACACCATCTCACAGAAGAATTTATTTCAAACACTCGACTGACGTTATAAAGGGAGTTTGGATTAAAAACGTTATTAAATGTGGTATTTTCACATGCTTTCAGATGTAGCAGCATTTCTACGCAGAGCTGTAGTTCACTGAGAAGCTATGCAAACAGCAGTCACAAAACACTGGTTAGTATGTTTTTTAAGCCTTTTGGTTTACGGGGACACAGGAAGTGTCCTCATAAACCATGCTTATGTTGTAGTACCCATGTCATTGTAAACATTTGTGTGCACATAAACCATACCAGTACACACATACGTTAGTATAATAACAATAACTGTTTTGATTATAACAGGCTGTCTTTTTTAAAAAAAGATTTAAAACGATTTGAGGGCTACGATGAATGAGTTTAACAACAGAAAACAAAGTGATAAAAAGACTGAATCCAGTATTTCATGGTAATATAACATAATGTGGGTACAATAATCTGTTTTTTTGTAGGGTGGTCATTTTTTTGAGTACAAGAAGTGTGACTGTTCCATTTTTAACTAAATAAAAGAATTTTAAAACAAACTTCCTGGCTAAATATTAAACAACACTAGTTCACAGAAGAAAACAGTATGCAAAACACTGATGTAGAAAGACAGTGATGATGTACCTGTAGTTTTGTGTGTGTTTGTAGTTGGGGGATCCTGAGAGTTTGTGGGGTGGGCTGAAATCATTGCTGCCTTTAGATCAGCTCGAGCTGTAAAGAATGAATGTTAGCTCAGATGAATCATACTGTAGAATATGACAATTATATTTAACACACTTTAGTGTTATCTGTTATTATATTAGCACATCGAACAGAGACTTTTATAACTGATTGATGAGATTGTTTTCTCACCTGAACTCTTGTTAGTGTATGTGGCTGAGGTCTTGACTTGATCTCTGTGAGTAACTTCACATCTCAACTCTCTGTTGTCATCTTCATTCAGAAGTGTTGTATTCAGAGTGCTGATACAGTGTCCTGGAGCTGATTCCTGATATCTAGAGTCTGATGTTGTCAGTTTAACACCAGCCTGATTCACCCAGAACAGCTGGATTCCCTCAGAACGGATCCAGTCATCACAAGAAACTCCTTCAAATGAATACAACTGACAGGAGAGAGTCACAGAGCTGGCTGGACTAATCTCAGTCTGTGAGGATGATGATGAAGAAACTGAAAATAAAACACAAATCTCACACTTTTTATTGGGAGTTTAAATGAAGAATTGATGGTATAATTGTATAATCATAAAATTACCATGAAGAACATGCAGATAAACACAAGCATCAGTTCCTTCTTTTTTTCCATTCACATATTTTTGGCAGGTGTACGATCCATAATCTTCTTTTCTGACGTTCTTGATGCTCAGAGAGCAGTCAGAGCCCACGCTCAGTCTTTCATGTCTCTCTGTGGTTTTCTCCTTTTCCCCTCCAGAAATCAGTTTAACTGTTGCTGAATATCTCAATCTGTTATAGATCCAATGTGTTGATTTGCAGTCAGGTAGAGCAGTTTTACAGGGCAGACGGACATTTTTACCAGAACTGATGAACACATGACTCTCATCCACTCCACTGGAACCTGAAGCACAAGAACATTTGACTGACCATTACGTTATATATCAATAGATAAAGCTTCATAAACAAAGGTCATTCTCATGTCAGTGCGTTCAGGTAAAACCAGACAAAAGGTTATAAAAACAGTTCTGAAAACACTAGTACAGACTAGAAATGTTTTTGGCATGTATCTATAACATCGACAATGTATTACTTTTAAGTATTTAGTTACTACACAGGATAACTTTAATAACTCTATCAGCACATCTAACAGAGAGTATTTCAAAACTCATCAGAAGATTGCTTTCTCACCTGAACTCTTGCCAGTGTATGTGGCTGAGATCTGGACTCGATCTCTGTAAGTAACTTCACATCTCAACTCTCTGTTGTCATCTTCATTCAGGAGTGTTGTATTCAGAGTGCTGATACAGTGTCCTGATGAAAATAATATCTGATATCTGGAGTCTGATATTGTCAGTTTAACACCAGCCTGATTCACCCAGAACAGCTGGATTCCCTTAGAGCGTTTCCAAACATCACAAGAGACACTATCATATGAATATGAATACAATTGACAGGAGCGAATCACAGAGCTGCCTGGACTGATCTCAGTCTGTGAGGATAAAGATGATGATGATGAAGAGACTGAAACACAAAATAAAACACAAATCAGTTTTCCATCATCATGAAAGTTTAAATTAAGAATTTGATCTTTTTAGATTGACTGCATAATCATAAAATTACCATGAAGAACATGCAGAAGAAACTGAGCATCAGTTCCAAGTTGTTTGTCATTCACATATTGTCGGCAGGTGTAAGATCCAGAATCTTCTTTTGTGATGTTCTTAATGTACAGAGAGCAGTCAGACCCCAGACTCAGTCTCTCATGGATCTCTGTGCCTTTCTTCTTTTCCCCTCCAGCAATCAGCACAGCTCCTGCTAAATGACTATGATAGATCCAGTGTGTTGATTTGCGGTCAGGGAAAACATTGTTACAGGGCAGACGGACGCTGTCACCAGAACTGATGAACATATGAGCATCATACGGTCCACTGGTAACTGAAACACAATGACATTTGACTGATCATTATATTGTATATTAATAAATGAAACTTTATTGTATGCATAAACTGAACTCTTTCACAGGAGTTTAAAGAGCTTGTAGAAATGTGTTTACCTGTGAGAAGTGAAGAGAGAATGATCAGTCCCATCAGACACAAATGACACTCCTCAGCCATTTTCACAATCCTAACAGCTCCGGGAGTTTTAACCTGCAGTCATTCTGTAAACACAAAGACTTCGACCAGCAAAACACTGGTCATGAATCAGAAGTACAAAATGAGCATTTCAGAGGATTATGATATAAACCAAAAGGAGACTGGTTCTCCTTTGCTGTAAAAAAAAGCTTGTGAGCCTAGCACAAGCTTACCGGAGATTACATCACGCCTATGTCATCCGGTGGATGCCACTCTCTTGTAAAGCTAGAGTTTCTAAGGGGAGAAAAAAGCTAGAGATTACGGTTTATAACGTGACTTGAGGGTGAGTAAATTGGGGTCATTTTAATTTTTGGGTGAACTATCCCTTTAAATTATTGATAAAATGGTTTGCTACTAAAAAAGGTTTTCATCTGTGGGAATGAACACAGATGTGAAACTATACTATCTCTCAACCCAGGTTAGATGGATGATGCTGTGAATCACACATTCAGATCACAGTTCCTCTTCTTTTTTTTTTTTTTAACTGGGTTTCTACAACCGAAACTCTACAACTTAAGCTTTATTCTATAAATAAATGTTTGCTGCAATCTATTCACAAATTCACTGTTAATTTCATTGCCGCAAATTATCTAAAGTGTTTATTTCAATGACTTCATGTGTATGTAACTACATTTGTGTGTCAGAGATTTAATAGGTTTTACATGTTGCATAGTCTATTTTTAACTTGTCTTTAAGAACTGAGACTAAGCAATCACATGACAGGCAGTAGGAAGTAGTCTCTCATGAAAAAAGGAGCAGTACATAATGATGATACAATGGCCTTCTGATCCAGTACTCAAGAACACTCACAAAATAAGAAGAAGAGAAGAGCAATCCGTGTATCATTCGTCCTTTTTATATTCAATTATGAATTCAAATTTGAAAAATCAAAAAAGGACTTGTTATATCATTATTCATTTACAGATACAATATTCAAAAAATAAATAATGACTTGTTTTATGTATTTTCGATTTCAGATGGGAAATCTGAAAAATGCCTACAGATATTTAGTTATCCAGGTTGGCATGACCCGGAAGTTAGAGTTAAGTGGTGGGATTGATTCCAAGGCCTCCATAAAATTCCAGATGACAGGGGAGTTTAGTTTACTATGGACGCGTTAGAACAATACATTTAGTTAGTTAAAGATTTATTCGAAACTGGCAAGACTCATGCCAAGATTTTCACCCATTTGCAACAAATGGGCGTCCAGCAATGTTCTGAAAGGAGTGTTACATGAATTTGTTTGAAACACAACCTTTGTCAAAAAGACATGTAATTGACACAGTATTGGAAGCAGCTTTGATTGGATCTATTTACGAGGTAAATACATTCTTCTTCTTCTTCTTCTCATAATTATTATTTACATTCTTACTGTTCTACCAGTGTTTTATGGCAAGACAGCGCATTCACAGTCCTCCAAGAAACAGGCAGCTATGCGTTAGGCAAAATTAAATGTAATGTTGGTTCATTTAAATATATTTAATTTTTAGCAGTTCTTTTGTAATAAACTCTTAAAGTGAGCTATTGAGCTATGTGTTACATGTAAGGTTATGTTCTATGTTCAAAGTAAGTAATTAAGCGCAATGTTTTCTTGTGTGTGTCTGTTCATTTTAATGACCTGTCGCTGTACAGGCTTTTATTGTACAGGACGGTGTAAACAGCTCACACTTATGGGTTTAATCAACTGTTATTTCCTGTAGGCCTTAACCTAGCATTACGATTTCAAACTGTAGGCTAAAGTTATTGATAATGTCAAAAAATGTGATGCACAGACAAATGTCCCATTATGCGTAACGTTACTGTTTAAATACCTTGCTTCTCAGTCTTTGGTTGTCTTGGATACAAGAATCATGCTGCTTAAATGTTATCTCATTGTTATATGTCTTAATAGACGGGCCATCATACGGCCGCTAGTTCATGACTGGCTATCTATCTGCACTGGGAGCGTGTGCAGGAGAAAGTCGGAAAGTTGGAAAAATGCTAAGAGAAATTCATCAGCCATACCATGAAATGCGACGACAGATAAGTTTTGCTCCGAATGTGTTTGTGCTGTGTATTACAGAATAAAAATAATTATGATAAAGTGACATGACCAATTATATCTTTAGTCTTTAACATGATTGGTTCTCCCCCCTTCCTCTATTACTTGGCAAGAAATCAAATCTTGATTTCTTGATTACTTATTCCACAAATCATGGTCATGAGATCCAATTATACAGCGTTTTGTTTCCTTTCGTTAAATCCTTCACCATACAAACTGGCACATGTGCTAACACATTTTATCAGCACCATTTAAATTTTAACCCTGCAAGAAAAGAATGTTAGAGAAATATGATTACTTAATTTCCTTTGCAGTATTTGGGGTGAAACCTAATTAAACATAACCCATTTATACAATAATTCTCTTGTAGCAAAAAACATTAGGTAAATACGTGAGCTATGGGACCAAGATAATAACTTGCAATAATCAAATGATTTCCCCTTGTCTAGGGTGCTCGTAATCTTAACCCTGTCCCTTATCATGCTGAATATATGGGCCATAAGCTACACTTTGATCAGAATGAGAAGCTTGGGATGTTTGGTGTAATGCACGTTTTGGCAGTTGATGACTGCAGCAGCCAAACCTGTTGCCAGTGCTTCAATGCCAGTGAAGAACAACCTTGTGATTTATGACGACGTTTACAGGTGAGTATGTTCAGAGTCAGTAACAGGCATTGAATGCGAACACTTCAATATGGGGACCAATTCCCACTTTTAACTATTTGCTTGTTGGTTTGCATGTTGGCTGTTTATTAGTACTTATAAAGCACCTATCAATGCCTTAATCTGCATGACCATATTCTACATCCTTTTATTCTACTACATACCTAAATTTAACTGTTACAACAACTATCTTACTATTAATAAGCAGTAAATTAGGAGTTTAGGCAAAAGTCATAGTTAATAGTGAATGCATTTCTCATATTAATGTGTTACCCAGTAAATAAACTCAATGCTGTCAAACTAAATTTCTGTACTAAAAATATTGTCATTTTCTTTGAATGTCATGCATTTTTCTTCATGTACGCATGCAACAAATCTACAGCTTTTTCTTTCAGATCTGTTGTAGTTAACTACAGTATATGTGACCAGCTCTGGGTTGACCGTGGCAGGGAATTTTACATGTCCCTATACATGCAAGAGAAGCTATCAAGACACAGACATAACCTCAGCAGACAACCATACCTCCAAGCAACTTTGGCAAGGGTGAGGTTTTAGAAATGCTGATAACAATGAACAACTAATATTAAAGGATGAAATTAAATGCTTGGGGGAAAAAAAGTAATGTATTTCAATTGGTAATTTATTTTCCTTTTTGTGGTAAGTAGAATCTTAGAGTGGAAAGGATTTGGCCTGAAATGAACAATCAGGTGAACTACCCATTGAAACAGGCCCTGGTGCACCTGCTAGACCAAGAAGTCATCAACTTGGAAGGCAACATGACTAAATTCTGCACTTCAAACCTGGCATGCCAATTAAGCCAAATTGGACTAAATAGACTAGTACAATCATGGAATGCACATAGGATCCCAGGTATGCTTTGACAGGGCAATGTACTGGGCTTTACAGTCTTTTTCTGAAAAGGCACTTTAAAATCACCGTCCATTCACATTCAGTGCATTTGATATCTTTTGTTTACCATGCTTTATTGTTTTAGGCCGTGGGACACCCAATGAACTTGCAGCAAGTGGATGTCCATCAAAAATTTTGGGTGAGCTGCTGCCCCATGCCCCTGTTGTGGCAAATATGTATGAGCAGGAATTGGGATCATCGCTGACTTGGGTGTCTACTTTTAGAACAGACCCTTTTTCCTCTGAGGAAGACAGGAGTCATGCAGAACAGGACTTATCAGAGAAATATCCAGACATCTCTCTTCTTTTAAATCAAACGGTAAATGGTGAATATAGCCTTTTTCAGGATGCATTGCTTCACCTCATAAATGTAATCCAAAGATATGTATGAAATGTATGAAAAGGTAACATCAATTCTTTATATTTTTTACACATCAATTCTTTACACTATTTCAGTAGTGTATTGAACATGTAGGCATCTACTGAGAAGTCTATAAATGTCTGTCAAATCAGCCTGGGTATACCATGAATGGATAAAGTGTATGTGTGTATGCATTTATTTAATTCCCACTATGCTCAAATGTGGGCTTGAATAAACAGACAAGTCTATTTTTGCCAAGAACTCTGTTGTATTTAACATTTTAAAGAGGTCATCGGATGCTAAGTTCACTTTTTCATGCTGTTTGAACATTAATGTGTGTTGACAGTGTATGTACAAATTCACCCATGCAGTGGTTTTTAATTGGTCTGTAAAAATAATATCCCCTTTTTCAAATCGAGCCGTTCTCAGATGCCACACCGACAGAGGCCGCTCCCACAATAGTTGATTGACACAAGCTCTTACCTTAGACCAGCTGTCACAGTCCAGTAACTTTCCATGTTTTGATGCCAAGGCAGGGATGTAAGTTAGACAAGAATATCTCCGATTGAGCGATTGAGGTGTTGCTGGATGTAATAACATAGTGGTCATCATTTACTCCCGACATCTGAGCCGCTGAAGATGCAGTAGATTGCGCTGTTTGTGAATGGAATGCACCTTCCACAGAGAGAAGAGAGGGGCAGGGTGAGCAGAGCTCATTTGCATTTAAAGGAACAACCCCTTAGTATGATATGATTTTTGCAGAGCTGATTTTGGGAAGGTAAAAAGGGTGTTGTTTTACAAAACCATTGAGAATTTTTAATCAAAGTATATTAGAGACTTTTCATTAAGACCCTAAAGAATCATATCAACTTGGCATCCGATGACCCCTTTAGGTTCAAACTCTTGAATAAGAAAACACATTAAACATTCTGCATCAGTCCGACAGAATAGTTCAACCACAAATGTTGTTACCTTTAAAAAGGTAACCATTACACAAACAACTGGTCCGAATTATGCCACAGGGCAGCTCTGTGGATGAAAGCATCCAGCGCACGAACTGGGCACATACAATTATGCTTCTGCTGGTCAGGCTCCCTGAAGGGAGGACAGAAAGCCTGAAGTACAACAGGCTGTGGTGTAGCGGTAGGCACCTTAGGTACACACCCCGCTCTGGGGTAAAGAAAATCCAAATGAAAAGATGCCAGAGAAAGGGCCTGCAGGTCCCCAACCCACTTGAGGGAGGTAAGTGCTAAGAGCAATGCAGCTTTGATGGTAAGAAACCGAACCGAAATCTCCCTTATAGGCTCGAATGGCGGCCTACAGAGGGCCTCAAGCACCACAGCCAGGTCCCACGTGGGGACATGAGGTCATACTGGAGGCCTCAGTCTTAGCACACCACTGAGGAAACATGTAACCAGGGGGTTCTTACCCACTGACAGGCCACCAAGAGGGCCTTGGTAGGCTGAGATCGCCACCACATAAACCTTCAAGGTGGAGTGGGATAACCCTGTGGAGAAGCGGGCCTGTAAGAACTCCAGTACTGTACCGACTGAGCAGTTAACTGGGTCTTGGTGGTGGTCTCCACACCATGAAGTAAAAAGCTTCCACTTCAGGGCATACAGTTTCCTTGTAGAGGGAGCTCTGGATTGGAGGATGGTCTCAAAAACCTCACCCACAGCTTCCATAGCTCCGGGCGGGGGTGCAGGATGGTACCCCCCCGCCTGTGAGAGGAGATCCCTCCTGACGGGAATCTCCCATGGAGACCCGTTGAGGAGAGAAATTAGGTCCGAGAATCATACTTGGCCCGGCCAGTACGGGGCTACCAACAAGAGACTGACCCCGTCCCAGCGGACTCTCTCCAGAACTCTCGGGAGCAGAGCGATTGGGGGAAATGCGTACAGACGTAGCCTCGGTCACGTCTGCACCATGGCATCCAGCCCCAGGGGAGCTGGATGAACTAGTGAGTACCATTGTGCATTCTCCCTCAAAGCAAAAAGATATACTTGAACTGGACCGAACACTTTCCAAATCTGCTTCATTACCTCAGGGTGAAGCATCCATTCCCCGGGCCTCGGCCCCTGCCTCGACAGGACGTCTGCTCCCACATTCAGATGCCCGGGGACATGAACTGCTTGCAACAAGAGGAGTTTGTCCTGGGACCACACAAGGATCTGGTGTGCCAGCTTGTATAAGGAACGTGAACGTAGACCTCCCTGGTGGTTGATGTAATAGACCACTGCTGTGTTGTCGGTGTGCACCAACACATGGCGATCTCTCAGGTCTGGGAGAAAGTACTTCAGGGCTCGAAATACGGCCAGCATCTCGAAACAGTTGATGTGCCAGCTAAGATGGCGACCACTCCACAGACCTTGGGCGGGGTGACCACTCATGACTGCCCCCCAGCCGGTGAGGGATGCATCTGTCACTAACGTGACACGGCGTCAAGGAGCTCCCAACACCGGGCCCTGATTTAGAAACCAAGGTTTCCTCTACGTGTCTAAGGCACGTAGGCACCGCCGCGTGACCTTGATCATGTTTACTGAGACTATACTTCAAATTGTACTAAAAATGCTACTACAAGTATTTAATTAGTACACTATCAGTATAGCTATAAGTTCTATTTAAGTATAGTTGCAGTACAAATTTAAAACTTTGACATAAACTTGTTGTGTACTCAAAGTTTTCTACTGTTATACTTAAACTATACCTAAAAGTATACTTTTATACACTAGAAAGTGGGCCAATTTATTCAAAAGGAGTACTGAAATAGTACAATTACAAGTATACTACTAGTACACTAATATCTGTATGTTTACTACATAAAATATACTTAAAAATATACTTGAACTTTACTGAAATATACTTAATAAAATGAACTTGAAGTATACTACTTTTTGGTAAGGGTACTGTAGGAGCATGAAGTTGTCCAGCCATGACTTCCTGTTCCACAGGACTGTAAATATGAGGAACACAAAGGCCAAATTCCCCTAATCCTCTATCACAAGGAATAAAACCAAAGAATAAAGTTCTGATGTGCAAAACAAGATTGTTGTGCTTCACAAAATAGAAAGTGGTTGTAAGAAAATACCACTGCAAATCCCCATTTCCACCATCAGGGCAATAATTAAAGAGCTCATTTGCATTTAAAGCAGCTTCGACCAGAATGAGATGATTTTGCAGAGCTTATTTTGGCATTTGAGAATTTTTAACCAAAGTATATTATAGACTTTTCATTAAGACACTACAGAATCATATCAACTTGTGGAAAATAGGCATCCCATGACCCCTTTATAAAGTTCCAATCAACTAAATATTATTAGAGATTAGTTGAATCTTGGGGTCCGAAAACCTTAAAATAAAAATATAAAATAGCCCCTATATTCACCACATGTTGTGCAAATGTGTTTCAAGAAAAAAGAACAAAGAAACAAGAAACAAACTTCAGCATATTCATTTGTCAGACACGATATGTAATCAAGCAGACAGACTTGCCAGCTGAATATTACTGTAGTCAAAGGAGCTGTCATGATCTGGGCTGTGGGGCTTCCCTCAGCCACCTGAGGTCGCTGGTTTCCCTGCACTGCACTTCCCTGATTGTACACCTGTCTTGTCATTAGCACTCATCTAAGCTCTCACCTGTTCACAATTACCTGGTCTATAAGAACTCTCATTTTCCACTACTCATTCTGGCTGCATTGTCTTCGAGTGTGTTTCTGTTCTGTTTATTTTTTGATCTTAGATTCCAGTTGTGTTGTGCCGTGTTGGCCTTTGGTTTATGTTCATTTGTGTTTTGTTTAATTAAAATCCCTTCCCTGCATTTGGACCCAGACCTCCTTTTGTTCGTGACAGGAGCAGACTGAATATAGCAGGCAAATAAGCAGACTGGATATTACATATGAACTTTTTACAGCCACAGCCTAGTGATATTAAAGATTCAGTGAGTTTGTATACTGCTTGTATACTGATGAAATTTGAACACTGAAGCAGAAAACTGAATTAGTGAAAATGAAAATGAAAATAATCGATAAAAAGAGTTTTAGGAAAAATAGAATTTGTTTAATAAAATAAATTATAAGACCTTAGTATACACAGCAGTTATACATCAAGCCATATAATCCACAGTTGTCTCTGTTTTACAATATTTTGTGTTAGTTTGTACTATGACCTGAATTTACAGAAAGAGTACAGAAGAAAAGTCATCTTTGATCTCTATAAAATCACTGGCTCCACCCAACACTCACTGCTTTCATGAAGAGGAACAACTTGAAATGCAGGAAACTCTACAGGTAATCTTAAAAATACCCTTTTTATGTAAATGTGTTACATGAAACATAAATGTAAGCCACAGCACACTAAAAACTATTTGGTTTAATCATGAGTGTATTCAGTAATTGAGTAAGCTGTAGCGACCACTCATTTTCACTTTCCAGTTTTACATAACACATGACTGTCTCAAAAGCAACATCAGTATCAATTGTGTTGAATGTTACCAAGAAATATATTATCTTCAGATTACAGTTGTAATGACAGAAATCAGCAGGGTCAAAATGTATTTATTTTAAAATTAATATTTTACTCATGATGTAGAAAATAAAACTGTTACTTATGGGATAATTCTGTAATCTCTGACATAAATTAGCACATATCAGAAGTCTGAGAAGATGATCAATGGAAGATTAAAGAAAAAGACTGAGGAGAAATAGATTATCATAATGTACAGCAGAGGTGAAGTTTCGTTGACATAATGTATGAAAGTAGTCAAACTGGTCTGTAATAAGTGAAGCTGGTGGTTGTTTGTGGAGTTGTTAATAATGCTCTGATAAGATCTTAAGAGATTTCTAGGGAAGTGTTTCATGATTCTATGCAGACTGCATGAGGCAAACCTCAGACATGTTTTATAGTTCCTTTCATAGTTTTTATGGTTATTTATAAATTGTGTATAGAAGCGTATGAAACCACTATGGTTTCTAACTGTAAATAAATTGTTTATGTTCTTAATTACTGTAATCTGCTTTGTACCGTAAGGTTGTCTCAGCAATGAATTAAATGAAACAGAGGTAATCTAAAAGCCTGTTCGACCCTCCACCAACACTGTCTCTCGTAGCACTTTGCAGGCTCTGCTCTGACTGTGTGTTCAGGTGTTTTGCATTTAATTTCAGTTAATTTCATTCACTCTGTGTGGCTGGAACTTGTAGTTGTTTTTCTGCTCATCTCTTTTTTCTGTTCTTGTTCTTTCAGTGATTCTGTTTGTTAGCTGCCAGTTTATCGCTAATGTCACTCTTCAGTCAGTGTCTGAATTCACTTGTTTTTTATTCACTCTGTCAAGTGGATTTTATTACTCTTTTATGTAGGCAATAGTGAATATAAGGTGTGATTTGAGACTTTGAGTTTGGACTCTGAATGCTGTATATTCTGTATTGCTTGATTCTGTAGCAAACAACAAATATTGTGCAGAATGCATTATTTTTTAACTATATTAGAATGGAAAGTGGTATGTTACTGCATAATTTGGCCCCCTTTTTTTTTTTAGCATTTTTAACTTTTTTTCATTGTTTGCACAGTGTAGTAGCCTAAGATTTTAAACAAAGTCAAGTCTTCAGATGCAGTGAACGTAACATAATCATTAATGCAAGTAACCATAAAATACTTACACATGAAGCATACATCAAAACATGATTAAATATGGACAAATATGGTTTCTGAATAAAAGTTTATATGGATTACAATTAAAAGTTTTACTCTAATATTCTGTATATATATTTTTTCAAACTTTTATAAAAAATTCTATGAAATCGCTGTACATTAAAGTACTGTTGTTACAACCTACACCATTTGCTTTATTCCCTTAAATGGACAGTTCACCCAAAAAAGAAAATTTAATAAATTTATTACTTACCCTCATGTCAATCCAAACCCATAACACCAGAACACAAATTAACATATTTCTGATGAAATCCGAGAGCTCTCCGACCCTCCATAGACAGCAAGTGTCCTACCACAGTCAAGGCACAGCAAGGTGGTAAGGATGTAATTTTTAAATGTTTCTGGTACCTTTCGGGCCTTGACTGTGGTTGACATAATTTTAATGTAATGTAATTCAGTCTTAAATATTACTCATGCAGTGTCTTTTTTAATTTAGGGGGAAATATCTCATCTTTATGTTCATTGTGTAATCTTCATTCAGAATGTCTTTTACTTTTATTTTCCTCTTGCAGCCAGAATGAATGAATGAATATCTGCTTACAGAAACGTTTAAATATATTGTGCATTTCATAAAATAATTAAACAATAAATAAACCCATGATCATGTTTATAGACTGTAACACTGGATTTTGCTTGTAAGTTTCCACCTCCTTAGCCATAACTCCCTCTAGTACTGGGTGCGGAGGCATGGATTTCTCCTCAAAATCATATTCATATAGTTATATAAAGTGAAAGCTTTTCCAGGATAGACAGATGCAATCACCTGCACCTGTGATTGTCTGGTCTCTTCTTTACTAGGACTGTTATATCGTCTTTGCTTAAGAACTGCTTACTAGTGATGGTGAGATGAAGCTTTGAAACTTTCCAACCGGATGTATTGAAAAGTAAAACCTTTTATGTGTTGCCCAGTATTTTAGAGGGTTCTCTCCTCTTGGAATGTTTGACTCAGCCAAGCAGCACTGAACCTCCACCACTGCATCAGCTGTATTATTATTATTATTATTATTTTCATTATCATTATTATTATTATTTTATTGTCTGCTGGACAGTTGAATTTAAATGACACCACAAGTTACCTAAAACTGGACAAAATTCATTATTAATTGAATATTTAATGGAGAAGTCCACTTCCAGAACAAAAATTTACAGATAATTTAGTCACCCCCTTGTCATCCAAGATGTTCATGCCTTTCTTTCTTCAGTCATAAAGAGATTAGATCCCAGCTGAGGAAGAAGGGTCTTATCTAGCAAAAAAAATCTGTTCCTTCCATTAAAATAATACAATTTATATACTTTTTAATCTCAAACGCTTGTCTTGTCTTTCTGTGCCTGAACTCTGTGTGTTCTGGATCAAGACATTTAGGGTAACTGCCATGAACCGGAAAAAGTCAGGGAGAGTAAGACAAAATGAGTGAGATTAAAAAGTATATAAATTGCATTATTACATTACAGACACATAAAATGAATGTATATAGATAGGCTAATAACAATAAATAAATAGCATATAAATAAATGGCATATGCCCATACCCACAGTGGCCGGGCCAAGGGCATGGAGGCTGCTTCACCATGGCCTCCTGAGTTCCTTGCTCTACCATAGTTCCTAGGGCTGTCTGCTCGACCATGGCTCCCCGAGCTCCCTGACCTGCCATAGATTCCTGAACTCTCTGACCCGCCATGGCTCCCAAAGCTCCCTGACCCACCTCCAGGGCACCCGTAAATATCAAAACTAAAAGTTGAAGAACTGTTCGCCTTCTTCCGGGAAGGCGCGTCCTGTGCCATAACAGTTCCACCGGGGAGTATAATATTTTATAAATAATTTCATTAAGTTTAAACTGCCCTGGTATAGAAAATCATCGTGTAACATATCCCCCATTTGTACAACGTATTACTTGATCTGCCAGTAAAAACTACCAGATTACTTACAACAGATCAATGTTATTGCTTTGGCCAAAAAAAAAATGGAGTTGATATTTCACCATTTTGAGCAGAGAGAATCTACTCTGTACAATGCAGAATCTCTTTAAATGTTAAACAGAATGATTTATAATGATATTGTAATGTAGTGAAGGAGACGTGAAGCGGGTGGATCCATCTGCAGAGCTTTATTGAACTTCGACAGAGATATGGTCAAACAGACAGGGTCAGACATCGGCAGACAGGTATGTTAGAGCAAGACCAAAGAGTAGTCCGTAAGGCAGGTGAGGGTCGATTAAATGACGAACGTAATCCAAAGGGCTAGGCAAAATGGGTATTCCAATAAGACAGGCTAGAGTTCCAAAGATCTGCCGGCGATACAGACAAAACAAGATAACAAGGCGTAGTTTCAAAACTCAGGGAACTAGACAAGAACACGGGTAACTAGAACAAGGCTTCATATGGATGCTAATACAGTACAATAGTGAGAGGAAGTCCAAGGCTTATATAGAGTCTCTGATTGGATGCAGGTGATCACCGCAATGGATGATGGGGAACGTAGTCCGGGTGTGGTGCAACAGTTTGGGTAACGTGAATGTAATGAGATGGCGACATCTGGTGGTGAACGGACCGAATGTTGTTTAATTAATTAGGTAATTAATTAACTAATTTGTTTTTGTGATTGTTTGTCACTTCCATCTAGACTCAGTGGAGGAGATCAAACATTTCAGATCCATCATGGATTACAATCAAACATCTGGAGATGAAGATTTGTTCCCAGGATACAGGTACTTTGAGTTCATATGGGAATCACACTCAAGTTTTTCCACAGTTAAAACTGACCAGGAACAATAATCGTATAATCATTTTATTTTAATTAAATAAATGAAATATATTTAATTCCCCAAAAGATATTTATTGGCATTTAACACATTAAAATAAAACAACAACAAAAATACAATACAGAACATTAAAAAATCCTGAATCAAACTGGAACATAAAATAAAACATTTTTTTTTCTGCACCTAAGCGACTAATATCCTTTTGGACGACCTAGCCTCTTCTCATTGACCAACGGTTAGTCAAATATTAGGGGGCATCCCTAGTTTATACTTTATAATAGCATATATTGCATATATTAAAATTTCAGCTGCAAGTCAGAACCAGAAGGTTCTTCATTAATCATTTTAAATAATGTTTTTTTAGTGGCACCTCTTTTTATTTTGAGTTTGTGTTAAGAAACAATATGCACATCCAAATTATAGGACAAAAGTGTATACGGAGAAGTTAAATTGGGCTGGGGCTGTCAGGGGCTGAGCCCCAGCACATGGCCCCTAGTGAAAAAAAAGTATACTTTATTGTATTTGTAATATATTTCCTGTTTCAATAGTACATTGCAAATATACTAACCAAAAGTTGTACTAACTTTAAATATATTATAAGTGTATTACCACCATGCTTTTACCTATTTTCACAATACAACTTTTAACACACTTTAAAATAATTGTAATTTAGTATATTTTCTAAAAAATATATTTTCTAAAAATATACTTGAAATGTAGTTTTGTTTGTTTTTAGAAGTGTATTTATTTGCGCTTTATGTAAATATATTTTAGTATTATTTTTAACTGTGTGCTGAAATGTAACAATGCATTGAAAGTATACTTTTAAAGTACATTATTAAAGAACTTGTTAGTATGCTTTAAGTAAAATTTTGGAGTAATTTTTAAGTGTACTTCATGCTTACAACAGAAAGTAATAAAACATGATAAATGCATTTAAAGCCCATTTAAAACATTATTAAATGAAGCGTATGCATACATACAAAATGCTACTCTTGTAATTGTGATTTAAGTATTTTAATAAATTGATACAATGTCACAGAGGGGTCGATGTACATCAATGCATTTATAATTTTATACCAACAGCACACCATACGAACACTAGAAAAAGTGTTCTAGACTGTAAAACCAAATAGTATTCCTTGCTATAAAAATACTAGTAAGTTTACTCTATTTTAACCAAAATGTTGAGTTTACTAATTTTTTTTCATTGCTGAAATATTACAACAGATAGTTCCCATAACGAATGAAATTTAAGTAAAATTACTCAAAATGTCCAAGACATGCTGTTACGCATGCGCACTGGGCGACAATTGCCCCTCCCCCACGTCGCAGAAGCACAACGGCTGAAGACTCAAGGTGTGTTTGCAGAGGATATATTTCGGTAAAATCAAGGTAAAAGCTTTTAATTTAAGTCTCATTTTTTGCTTGTTAGTCCTTATGATGGTTAGATTTCATGCACTTTGTTGCATGTTGTTTTGTGGAACATCTTAGCCCATTCAAAGAACTCAAACACGGGTTGACCCTGCACATTATTTGAAGCGATTTCTGTTCAAACCACTTAACTTAATGTCCACTTCATATCTGTAAAATTAGCTGCTGGTTGTCTATTAATTACTATGTTATCCATTCGTGCTAGTGATAAGTTACGAGAATAGGAGTAATTTGAACGACGGTTGTTTCATGTGACGTTTTGCAGAATTCAAAATTCAGTGAGAAGTAAACAAAACACTTCAAACCATGAGAGAGCTAGAGAGCGCGCAATCCGGTCAGTGTACAAACGGATGGGAAAGAACGCTACATCTTCAGACGGGTTCTTTTAAAATAACTCTTTTTAACTTGACACGGCGATTTTGAAAGCAACTATGAGTGCTAAACTGTAGTCAAGCCGTAGCATTATTTGTTAGAAATACCTGGTTGCGACGAAAATAGTATGCGTGCTTAGTATGATAATTACGGTAATGTGCAGGCAGTAAGAAACAACACGCATTCTGAGATTGTCAACGAGTCTTTAGCAAACCCATCACCCCCACCTCCTCAAGCAGAGTATATATAACATTGAAACTTATTTAAATGTAAGTTAACGATCTTAGTTTTAAAATACCAGATGTTTCCATTTACATTACATAAGAAAAAAATACTCTATACATTTGGTTTTGTTTGTTCATTGTTCACTGATTTTTGATTGATGGATAACACTTTTTTATTATTTTAGAATACCAGTTGATGGCTACTGTGCAGTGGAAATGTAAGTTCAGATGCTTTTGTTTATGTTTGTTACAAGTGCTATGTTTGTGACATAACAGACATTCTTTACATTTGTGTTTTATACTTTGCAGAGAGGATCTACTTAGATAAATATAAGATGAATGCAGTAAATGAGACTTAAAAGCATTTATTTCATTTTCTTCCACAGATCAATCATCTTGATAAAACCTCAGTATATCATCAGGAGCAACAGGTATTAATTTTGTGCTCCTTGATATGTTTTTTCCCTCCAAAAATGGACAGTCTCTGACTTAAATTTTATCAATCACCAAAGGCCACATTTTCAGCTAAAAATCTTCTTTGCTGTTCTGCTGAAGAAGAATACTCATGAACATCTTGGGTGGCATAAGGGTGAGTAAATTAATAGCTAATTTTTATTTTTGGGTGAACCTGTTTTTTTTTTTTCATTTCCAAAATTTTCAAAACCCTATTCCTTTTCAAAAAGTGTGTTTATGGATTGTGTCCTTCAAAATGTTAATAGCCACTCAATGTTTGTTCTTAGATCTTTGCAGGATTCAGTCGCATATCTCGGATCTGAGTTCTGCGCAGCACTGGACACAGACTCTGCACTTTTGACATTTTCTAGAAAAAAGGATTTTAAATTTCACATCAAGTTAATTAAAAAGTATTTCTTTATCATGTTGACTGTAGTTGTCATCTTTAAATCATGATTTGCTTATGATTGTTATCCTTAGCCTGTCTCTATTTTTTCATAGTCATCTGATGTTTCCACTGCAGTACTTCAGGGCCTTTCAGTCATCCTGGAGGATGACCCACAGGAATTTTACAGGATGTGTTTCGTAAGTATTACTGGATTTTCTGCTCTCATCATTTTGTTTTATTCAATATGAATATAGTTCTGGTTATGAAAAATTGTCAAAGGTTCTGTGTATTTTTTTTTTTTTAGTTTTGCAGTAGATGCTATATTTGTCTTTTGTGAAACAGTTTATTACTGAAATTGGTGTAAATGCTTTAAATTCGTGAAATTGTGTTGAGTGATCACAAACATCATTACACACTTTGAAATAAACTTCTTGAAATAAAGAGCCTAGTTCACCCAAAAATGGAAATTAGCCCATGATTTACTCACTCTCAAGGCATCCTAGGTGTATATTAGGGCTGCACGATAAATCACATGTGATTGTCATGTGCATCTCAACAGTGAAGATGGTTCTGTGATTAGTAGTAAATCTCTATCACATGCATTCAGATGGAGCGGAATTTAATACACAGAGCCTTAGTTCACTGACAAGCTACGCAATATCGTGTTCATAATCGAATGCGATTCACCTGCGCGTATGAACGCAATATTGCGTAGCTTGTCAGTGAACTAAGGCTCTGTGTAATCACATAACCGTCTTTACTGACAAGATGCGCATGACAATCGCATGCAATTTATCGTACAGCCCTATTGTATATGACTTTCTTCTTTCAGACCAATACAATCAGAGTTATAATAAAAAATATCCTGGCTCTTCCAAGCTTTATAATGTCAGTGGGTGGCTGTTTCTGTTCAACAGTTTAATGAAGTGCAGTAAAATGCGTCCATCCATAATAAAACGTGCCTCACACAGCTCCGAGAGGTGAATACAGGCCTTCTGTAGCGAATATATGATTTTGTACGAAAAATGTCCATATTTAAAACTATACACTTTTCTCTCACTTCCGCTAACTGTCATAGGCAGAAGCCATCCCGGGCAGCTGATGTAGGATGTACGTGTGCGTATGCGCCGGTGATTAGTGACAAACATGGAAGCACAGGACAGAGCGAAATGAAACACCAGTAACGAATTAGAAGTATAAAACAAAGATCCATAAAGAAGAATGTCGGAGGATTTCAATATAAACCAAGAGCAGACTGGTTTTCTTTTGCTAAAGTAAGGAAACTTTGCTTCCTTTGCTCCTGTAAACAAACTTTTCTTTGCTAGTCGAAACTTACATTTCGACTAGCATATTTACACCAGCGCATGCACACAAACGTCCTACAACATCCACCTGGAAAGGCTTGCACGTATGACAGTTAGTGGAAGTGAGAGAAAAGTGTTTAAAACTTTTTAAATGTGTATATTTTTCTTACAAAAATGCATCAATCCACTACAGAAGACCTTTATTCATGTGTGAGGCACATTTTATTATGGATGGATGCACTTTCTTGCACTCCTTTTGAACTGTTGAACAGAAACACCTGCCCATTGCCATGGAAAGCGTGGAAGAGCCAGGACATTTTTTAAATGTTACTCTGATTGGATTGGTCTAAAAGAATGAAGTCATACACACCTAGGATGCCTTGAGGGCGAGTAAATCATGGGCTAATTTTAATCTTTGGTTTGGGTGAACAAACCCTTTAAGATAAAATCATGTAAATGATGGGTGTGATCCATCACTCCATAACACGAGAGAAAATGCTCTTAGCATTCTTAGCATGTTGTAAAAAAAAAAAAAAAAGTTCTGTGAATTCACATCTATAATGTTGAAAACAATGTACAAAACATTTAGTCCATGGAACTTGTGTGTTATATTCCAAGACTTCCAAGACAAGGCATGCAGTAATAGTTGACACAAATGATAATTTACACTTTTGCTCTGATTGAAATCATGTATTGTGAAATGTCACTGTCACACTATAAATCTCGTCATCTCTCTTTGGTGATCATAATTTAAAGCTTAATTACATTTCCTTGTACTTGATGTTTGCACAGATGATTGTACACTCACTCTGGTCATCAATATGAATCAATTTGCTTATAAATTAAAAGCATTAAAAGTTCCTTGTCAATGTATGCTTTTAGAACATTTCCAGTATTGAAATGGAGAAATTTACACTGTACCTATTTTATTTCTCTACTTAGGATGTGGATGCAGACTTCAGTCAAGCAGTTGTAGACCTGCTCACAGTTCTACCAGAGGACATGCCCTCATTGTGGATGCAATAAAGGCAATCATGGAGGGAAAAATTGTCATGAATGGGTTTTAAAGGCCTGTATTTTATTTTTGCTGTTCTGTTTGCATGCCATTCTGAAAATGCTCTATTGTTTAACAGTGTTCCAGTGGGTCCAGATAATGTTATGACAACAAAGTGTTGTTTAGTCAAGAAGTCTGTAAAGAGTATTATAAGAACACAGATGTTTTAAAAGCTAATTTTTATTATTGTGATATTCTTAAAGTTTTTTACAAAAATAAACTGTTGAGAATTTCAAACTTGTATTAAGTTCATTTCATGCTGGTTGAACGAATAAAAATACGTTCAGTTTACTTAAAGAAAATGTGGAAACCGATTGCACGAAATGTTTTAAGTTCCCATAGCTTAAAATGGCAGATTAAATCCATGTTGAGAATAACAGCATTTAAGATGTTTGCACAACACAAAATAACACTATTAGTTAATAGAATTAATAAAGTAATCTTACTATTAAATCTTAAGTAAGATTAGTAAATGTCCTGGAGTATGTTAACTAGAAATGACATTAAACCTACTTGATATTTATTAGTTAATTTACTCTGTAAGAGTTTGCTTTCTTTACTTTAAACTGATTATTAAATTAACTTTAGTTTTACCTTTAAGTTTGCTTTAACAAAATAAGGCAATTGGTTTCCAAACTTTTTTTTAAGTAAGCTGAACTTATTAGGATTTACAGTGTACTGGACAGGAAGTTCAGCTACTAGTTTGTGATGTCACAAGTACAGCCAAGTAAATACTATTGCATGGCCAACAATTGAATTTCACTCACACTGTTTTAATGACCCTGACAACGAGTGCATTCAGCATTGGGGAAAAAATTTGCATATTTTTACTCAAAAATAATATATTTATGGTGTGTTTCTTGTATATTTTGAAGACACCCTTAATTAATTTGTAATATACTTGTAATACAAACAAAGTACACTTTAATATCACTAATCAAGCATGCAATTAGCTTACACAGCATATACTTACTTAAAGTATACTAAGTATACTTGAAGTTGTTCCAATTTAGCACATAAAAGTACACTAAATACACTTACAGTTATGCTTTACTACAATTTAATTACAACTAAAATATACTTAGCACAAAATTAGTTGTTCCAAAATAGCACACTTCAAGTTAACTAATCAGTAACACACTTGAAGTATACTGACAATTAGTCTGGCTGCAAGTATACTTAGCATATTTTTTTTTCACTAGGGTTAGGCTGGTAACTTACTATATTTAGCTTTAAAAAGACACTCAGGACAGTTGATGAAATGTATCTGCACATGTTTTTAAGTTTTGCCAGTTTAAACATTCCAGGGCCCATATTCACAAAACATTTTATCTTGCCACTAAAAGTTCTCCTAAATAACAGTAAAGGTTTTTAGCTAAGAGTTTTCTCTTAAAACCTATTCACAAAGCTGCTGAGACAAACTCTTACTAAGGAATAGAAAGAAGTCTTAAGCTAAGAGTAAGGGCGGGGTTGACCTCGTTGCTATGGATGATGTCAGAATACTTACTATGCACATAGTGATTGGCTGAGAGGGGAGGGGTCTCTGTCAGAGATTTACTCATAGAAATATTGTAGAGTGCCATATTATGTCACCATATTCAAATAAAGATCTTAAAATAAATATTTTGTCACATTCCAATAAAGATTGCAGGCTAAGTGTCACTAGTTAAACAAGTTAATGTTCAGCTAATTTTTTACATGTGTGCTTCTCATAAACAATTATAAACAACCTTCATGGCTGATAGGAAGACATGCAAGCATAAAAGAAAACCAAACTGGAAACAGCTGTTACTTCTTGCACAACTTAATAAAAAACAAGGATAAAACCAAAGAAAAAAATTGAAATTGCGATAACCTCCAAAACCAAAAAAGACATGTTGGAAAACGTTTGCAAATAAATGCAGCTTGTTTCTAAAATGTATATGTTCTGAGGCAGATTACCAGCGACAGCCATTTTAGCCCTGCTGAAAAAAATAAAAACATCACAGAATTTGTAATGGTGTTACTGGTTACAATGGGAATTGTATATGGGATTAGATCTCTGCCACAATTCTGAGCGCGAAGAATCATATTTTGAGCGCGCAAAAGTGCATTCTGCACGCGCGTGAATTGAGTTTTGTGAAGAAAATGTCCGTATCGCAAAGAAGAAATAATTTTGCGCGGACAAAAATCAGATTTGCATTTAAAATAAGTTTTTGGATGTGTGCAGATCTTCTCTTTTGCGTGTGCAACGTTTCACTCGCTTGCTCCCCTGATGCCCGCCCTCAGTGCTCTCTAAATGCTGACGGCTCGCTTGCTCAACACAACCCAGTGTTACAACGTGCCATAATTCCAGCCAATTAGAGACGAGGCTTCTGAATTCTGATTGGCTGTCTTGACAACCAACCACAACATTCCCTGCATTACCAATGACAGCGAAATAAAAGAAAAAATACAGTGCATGCATATTATTATGCAAGTTGATATCCTGATCATATTCCAAACAACATAACTACTATAAGTCTTGTATTTTAATCATTTATAAGTGATATAGTTGTAATTGTAATATATAAAAGTGAATAAAATAGACTAAAAATTAACTTCCAGAACTTACTGCCAGATTCTGGAAAATAAATTCTTCAAACAGTGGTACAAGAGGACGTGGTGGTGGTCCTTCAAAAGTAATTCTAAACTTATCTATAAAGCCTTTAAAAAAAATCTATCTTTAAATATTTCACAACACTTCGGCATGCTATTCTTTATAAGTGGGGGTCATTTTTTAGAATTCTTTACTTAACCTAAGTCTCTGAGAACCTGACACATTGCTCTTCTGGAGACTCCTGGTAGGTTGCAGTTCTGGTGGTACTGGAGACAAAATGGTTCCTGATAGTTTCACACCTAATTCTTCATGAACAATTATACATCACGTATAAATGATTAAATACAATATTAATAGTTGTTATTAAGACTGATTTCATTTGCAATTGCTACAATATGCTTGGAAAAAATGTAATCAGAATATCAACTTCCATAATAATATTTTTGGCTCAATTTAACTGTAAAAGAAAACCTAAAGTATACATCACTTCAGGGCTTGCAAAATCGCTAGCCCGACGTCCCAGGGCTATTGTGTTTTCCAGTCGGGCTACCAAAATGTTTGACCGGACTGCCCGACGGGCTATCTTAAAGTAGAGGGCTCCTGCAGGTCCTTAAAAAACTCCTCAGTTTAGTTGTATTAAATGTAAGGCCATAAGTTTTAAATTTTTTAAATAGTTTAAGAAAAGTCTTGATTATAATTTTAAGATTTGGGGACGGAAAGACGAGAATCGCGATAGGGCTGGATTAAACTTCAGAAGGCAATGATGTCATTGAATAAATATGCACGCTGCACGTTTCAAAGTCAAAACGAGGCTAGGATGTGTTTATATGAATGTATCTGAAGGGAACCGACTGTCCTCAGAAACGTGTCGTTGGCATTTTCATTTCATGCCTGATAAAACTGCGTTAATGCTGCTTTGTGTACAGCCATTACTAGGGAAACCGTAGTATTTCAGCGCTCCTAAAGCGCCACCTCGTGCCAGAGAATTATTTTTATTTCCAGTACATTTTTCAGCTGTATAAATTGCAATTATTAACCCATGTTTTTATGCAGCAAACACAGAGCTGTAAATGTGAAAAGTTAATGTGCCTTCTAAAAATCTAAACAATTAAGTAATATTTACGTTTTAAATAAATATAATAAATGATATACTTGATTTATCCCTTTTAATGGTGGCTGAAATGCGATTGTATAAGATATTTTGTTTTTGTGTGAACCTGTATCTGCATTATAAATCATGCCATTTTATGGCTGAATATTCTACCGTACATTGTCCAATCCCACTCATACTGTGTTCATTTTACTTGTGCAGCTCTTAAAAAGGATCATAAGTTGCCTTAAATTGGTATTTAAAAATTTTGCATATACACTAAAAGTGAAATAAAATTCCTTCCTTGATATTTGTTTATATTTGTGTATTGAAAACATTTTTGATTGACATTTAGACTCCTATTTGATTTTCTATATTTAAAAAAAATAAATAAATAAAAAGCTTTTTTATTTGGGTTAGTTAAATTAATTTTCAGCCTACCAAAATCTGAAGAGTACCTGCCTGAAGGGCTACCAGAGATTTTGAAATTTTGCGAGCCCTGCACTTATATATAATTGTTTAATATAATAAATACAATATAAATAGTAGTTATTAAGATTGATGTCGTTTGGAATTGCTAAAATGTGCTTGGAAAAAATATGATCAGAATATCAATTTAATTGTAAAATAATAAAAATTAATAAATATCAAAATAATAATTATGCATGCACTGTATTTTACTCTTCCGCTGTCATTGGTAATGCAGGGAATGTTGTGATTGGTTGTCAAGACAGCCAATCAGAATTCAGCAGCCTCGTCTCTAATTGGCTGGAATTATGGCACGTTGTAACACTGGGTTGTGTTGAGCAAGCGAGCCGTCAGCATTTAGAGAGCACTGAGGGCGGGCATCAGGGGAGCAAGCGAGTGAAACGTTGCACATGCAAAAGAGAAGATCTGCACACATCCAAAAACGTATTTTAAATGCAAAATTGATTTTCGTCCGCGCAAAATTATTTCTTCTTTGCGATACGGACATTTTCTTCACAAAACTCAATTCACGCGCGTGCAGAATGCACTTTTGCGCGCTCAAAATATGATGTTTCGCGCTCAGAATTGAGGCAGAGATCTAATCCCATAATTGTACTGGTTTTAATGGTATCTGTAATGGTGCCTGTTGGTCTCCACTGGTAATTGGTGACCTTCTATCGGTGACTTGTTAAAAACACTAAATTTTAATTGAACATGTCCCATATCATACTAGAGGAAACCTGTAATGTTCTGTAATGATTGTAATGGCATTACAATTTCTGTAATTGTTTGTATTGTCCTCTTCACTACTCCTAATGTTTCACAGATTTAGGAGCTAGTTTAAGCAATAAATGCTTTTTGAAATATAGCAGTCCTAAATTTAGGAATGACACACCCATTATTTTTCAGCCAAAGCACCCCCTGCTGGCCTCACTAACATCTCTTCCAACAGCAACCTAGTTTTCCCAGGAGGTCTCCCATCCAGGTACTGACCAGGCTCAGCCCTGCTTAGCTTCAGTGGGCAACCAGTCTTGGGCTGCAGGGTGATATGGCTGTGGCATTATTTGCATTTCTGCAAGTGACGTCACTTTTTTCACGTCGTCTTTTTTCTGTTCTTTTCTTCTCTTTTTACTGAATCTATCAAAATTTCACAACAGTAGCCAGGTGGTGAAGACAGGAAAAAAACTAAACTACAATATCACTTGCAATCACCACTTGCACTCTCCACTACCTGTGACGTCACTTGGAATCGACACAAATCGTGCATGTTGTCAATGGAGGAACAGCAAATATGAGAGATTCATTAAAAAATAATAATGAATAAAATGCAAGTGACGTCACTTGCGGAAGTGCAGGTGCCTGAGAATGCAAGTCTATTGCAAGTACATGTCTGCAGCCAGACCCTTCTCAAACATCCAGGAACAAAGAAATTAGTGGATAACAGCACTGAAGAATTTTTCCCAGACTTGAATGGATCCTTCCTCAGGAATACCGAAGAAAGAAAACAACAAAAACTTGGAAAACAGGAACTAGTTTCAAACTTCATTGGAATAATAAGAAAATTTCATCTGGAAAACAATTTCACTAAACAAGACAGCTGTCTATACACTCTAAAAACAAATGGTGCTATATAGCACTAAAAGTGGTTCTTTGGCTCGTAATCATAGGGGAACCACTTTTAGTGCTATATAGCACCTATTTTAAAAGGTGCTATATGGCACCTTTGTCAAATTCAGAGGCTTAACAGGTTCTTTGTATGGCAGTGGTGCTATATAGCACCTTAACGACCCCAAAGAACCACTGAAGAACCAGACAGGGGCTTGACCGGTTCTTTATACACTAACGGTGCTATATAGCACCACAATCACACCAAAGAACCGCTGAAGAACCGCTTAAGCACCATTTTTTTTCTGTGTGTATATAAAGATTTAGAAAACAGACACCTAACAGTGAACTTCTACCAAAATGGAAGTGTAATGGTGCAGGGAAATGATGCTGCCCTCGTACATTCTGGAAATACCTTCCAGTCCTTAAAAGAAATTGTGGAAAGGGAAGATGCAAACTCTTGCAAGCAAAACCCCATTCCAGGGACATGTGAGTGCTCTGCGTTTTCCTCCAATGCTAGGACAGAGGAAAGGACCAATTCAGAAGCAAGAAAGTGGACATAGTTTAAATAAGTGAGCAAGTTCATAACCAAACTTCTACCTCTCTGCCAAATGAGAAATCAACTGAAAGTGTCCATCAAAAAGATTCCTTAAAAGAGACTTTGCAGAATTAAAACATTTTGGGAAAGGCACTTGCAGAAATGAAAGAGGACCTGATTCTAGAGATCACAGGGTTCAAAGCTGAGCTAAAACAGAGACACAGATAGAGACCCTAAGAACACAGATGAAGTATTTCTCTACTCCTGTAAACAGATTCATTAGTATGATCATGAAGAAACTGCGAATCTGGACAGGTTTTCAGTCCTGCAGTTCAAGTGTAGGCTGTTGTCCTGCTTCTCCATTACTTTTATCCTTTGATTATTTGTCTGAGTCTGACATCTAGCAGATATTTCATTTATAGTCCAGCAAAGCAAAGTCCCTTTAAGGCAAGTAATTTCATTCAGCTGCCATCTTTGAAATGCCTCTCGGGCATGCCAGTGCAGCTCCTATGACTTTAAATGGGAAAACATCAAATTCTCCAAAACTGTTCACCAAGCTTATGATTAAATTTCATATTTGAAATCACCAATGAAATCTGACTCATAAATATTGAACTTACTCATAAATATTGTTCCTTGCTCTAATAGCATTAAAAAAAAGCTTATTTTTCAGGTTAGATCAACCAGTGTGCACGTCTCAGAACGCTGACTGCTTCTATACCAATCGGGACTTCTAACTGCAGCTGCAGTGATGCGCTGACTTTACTAATAAACGTAATGTCTCTTTCATTAAGAAGGCGGGGCTTTGCGGCCATAATGAGCATTGCTTTTTTCCCATTAAAAACTATACAAGTGACAAGTCTTGGGTATTCTATAGTCCTTGAGGAGAGTCACTTTTCCACAGAGTTTAGTTTGATCTGAATTATAGCACCTGAATCAACTAGTCAGGGTCTTTGTATTTATTTTAGTAACAGCAGAGTGTGTTGAAACTAAACTCTACAGAAGCTGCAATGAGGAACCTGCTTTATAGACTTGAAGACACGCCTGTTTTACACGTCACTCAAACACAGAACCAGGAAACAGGAACCACATGAGTTCAGGGAAAGAGAAACTGAAGTATAGTTGAGGTGTTGTGTGCTTGTAAATACAGAGACATTCAAGGAGTAAAATGGAAGAAACCAGAATTTTGGTGAATGAGTTCACATGTCCAGTGTGTCTGGATCTCCTGAAGGATCCAGTGACCATCCATTGTGGACACAGTTACTGTAAGAACTGTATTACAGGCTGCTGGGATCAGGAGGATCAGATGAGAGTCTACAGCTGCCCTCAGTGCAGACAGACCTTCAGTCCAAGACCTGCTTTAGCTAGAAACACCATGCTGGCTGAAGTGGTGGAGAAACTGAAGAAGACCAAACTTCCTGCTGACTGTTACGCTGGAGCTGGAGATGTGCAGTGTGACGTCTGTACTGGAACAAAATACAAAGCTGTCAAGTCCTGTCTGATGTGTCTGAACTCTTACTGTCAGAATCACCTTGAACAACATGAGAGTTGGTTTAAAGGAAAGAAACACAATTTGACTGATGCCACTGGACGACTGCAGGAGATGATCTGCCAGAAACATGAGAAACACCTTGAGGTTTTCTGTCGCACTGACCAGAAATGTATATGTGTGCTGTGTATGATTACTGAACATAAAAACCATAATATTGTATCAGCCGCAGAACAGAGGACAGAGAAACAGGTATTTAAAACTAGACACTGATGATTGTAACTGATAATCACTTACGGAGTTTGACCCTACAGCCACTGTTTATCAAGGCAAACTGCCTCACCATATGTTTATAGGATTCATCTGTTCAAATTAATTCATGACAGTAGTTTTATAGATCTACTGTCATCTGTTTATCCTGCAGAAGAAGCTGAAGGAGACGCAGAAGACGTTCCAGCAGAGAATCCAGCAGAGAGAGAAAGATCTTCAGCAGCTGAGAGAGGCTGTGAAGTTTCATAAGGTGAGTCTGGAGAAGAAGAGAAGTTTGTCTCAGTCTCAGTTCAGACTCTCTTGTCTCTTTCAGTCCCACTGAAGCCTGAATCACTGTGTGTCCTAACAGCGCACTGCACAGACAGCAGTGGAGGACAGTGAGAGGATCTTTACTGAGCTCATCCGCTCCATTGAGAGAAGTCGCTCTGAGCTGATACGACTGATCAGAGATCAGGAAAAGCGAGCAGTGAGTCGAGCTGAAGGACGACTGGAGCGACTGGAGCAGGAGATCAATGATCTGAGGAGGAGAGACACTGAGCTGGAGCAGCTTTCACACACACAGGATCACATCCAGTTCCTGCAGGTAACACAGATCTAAAAGAAGTGGACTTGAGACACATCCTGCCGTGACAGGAGACTCAGAGAAACATTTCATCAGTGTCTTATTATATAATCATTAGTCACCATATTTTGAAAGAGATGCCACTTACAAATGGTTTTCAGCTCCGGAAATCTCTTAGAAATCATTTCTCTCAGCTCTTTCTTCTAAAAGATATATTTAGCTGACAAACACCACTAGCACCACCAACAGTTAAAAACTTTACTAACATTTCAGCTTTTACATTTTTTTCTTCTGATTTATTACATAACGGTGAAATCAGTGAACTTAATAGTACAAATTCTGAGAAACTAATTCAAAATTAAATTAGGTGATCTTCAAACTTAATAAAATGTATATAATACATTTAAATTTATTTTACCTTTTTATTTGCCTGCAACATTGATGAATGGCCTCAAGTTTTTTGGCACTTTATTTTTGTATGGCTATTTTTTTGTTTTGCACTGAAAACTTTTTCTTGTTTTGCACTGAAATGTAACTGGCACCAGTGACAGTAAGAGTACAATTACCTGTAAATAAGTGCATAATTACTCATAATTCTGCTTTGCTAAAAATACAGAATTGATTTTGACACAATTGTTTACACATTCTCACTGAACCAGTAAGTATTTTGCCAGTATCAGTATTATATTGTCTATTATGTAAGATTATTTTTGTATTTTATAGTGATTATTAGTGATTGAATTCCCTAGATATATTTAAAAAGTGCATATCCAGTAAAATAATGTATTTATTTGGTCACACTTTATTTTAAGGTTCAGTTTTCGCTATTCACAAGCCATTAACTACAACTTTAGCCTCAATAAACTCCTACTTAGTTGATTAGTATGGTAATGATGATTAATAGTTAGTAAGGTAGTTGTTAAGTTTAGGTATTGGGCAGGATTAGGGATGTAGAATATGGTCATGCACAAAAGATGCTTTATAAGTACTAATAAACAGCCAATATGTCAATAATAGGCATGCTAATAAGCAACTAGTTGAGAATTGCTCCCTATACTAAGGTTTTACCACTTATCTAATCTAGGCTACTAGTGAAATCTGGTTTTATGGGACTAACAAATAACTGGCCTGATATTAATTATACATATATATATATATAAGCCTTCATTAAAGCTCTAGTCTAGAAACAATTATTCTGTCCTGTGCTGAACACACACATATAAACAAGACATTTGATCACTTGTGCAGCTGCGTCTCTCTTATGTCAAAAAACAACAACCTGAAAAGACAATAGACGTATGTTGTGAAGAATTGATACGAGCTGATACCAAATTCATTCAAGACCTACACATCTATTATATTCTTTTCACCTGAAAATCACATAAGGTTCACATACAGTTTTAGTTGCATCAAATACAGTACTAGAATCTATAGCTGCAGTGTGATGTAATAAATATTAGAAGAATGAAGCTGATGTTGTGAAAGTGCTGGATTGAGGTGAGTTACTAAAGATCAGTCAAGTCAAATCTGATGTTGGTGCAGGTTATTGGGTGAAGTGTGGAGCTGATGAGTTTTGATTTCTGTTTTCTGTAGAATTTCCAGTCTCTCTCAGCACCTCCTGAATCTACAGATGTAAATGTCAGTTCTCTATTCTCTTCTGATGGTCTGAGAGAATCTGTCTGTCACTTGGAGGATTTCTGGAAAGAGGAGCTCAAGAAGATCTCAGACAGAGGTAAAGTCCTGGAGATTCATCTGCTCTCAGAAACGAGTCCATCATCATCTCATATCATGGAGAACATCATATTAGAAATGTGTTAGGAATGGATGCAGGATCATGAGAATCACACTGTTCATGTCTGTTGATTTCCACAGTCACATCCTCCAACATTGTTCTCTGGACCAGAAACGGCTTTTTACAATGTAAGTTAGTAAGAAAACAATCAGAAAAACTTACTGAGTGTGTTTATGTTCTTTCTGTAGAAAAGGGATGGACAACTTTGATAGTGACAAGGGCCAACATTTTTCCAGTTCACTAATCCATGTCCACAAAGCCTTTATACTATCTTACTCAATTTCCTTTTTATTGGAGGAAATTAAAGTATAATTAATGTAATTTATGTATAATAAAATATGCTAATTTAAAAAGGGAACTTTGTTGTAAGTTGACAGCAATATTACCCAAACAAGCCAATGTAAACATCTTAGTTATTCCAAATGGTACCATAATATAGCTAGATATCTGCAGAATTTTTAAAGTCAAATTTAAGATCTTTAAAGACATTTTTAAGACCTGCACTTCAGATTTTAGCCTTTAATATTTTTTAAGAAAAGGGGGATGACTCAAAAATACCAAATATTATATTCATTTAAACAACTGTTATCAAATCAATTATTATATTAAATAACATGTAAATATATCTTAGTGTCTTAATTGTTTAGATTTTTATAATGCATTAGCTTCTTGTCAATCAATCGGTTCACATTTAAAAATATGCAGCAAAAATGGCAGACAGGTTTATTGAAAACGCTAATTCGTGCTCTGCAAGCACGAGTCAGAACGGCAGAAAAATAGCGCTCTCTTTCATAGGTTCATTCAATGCTGCGTAGATGTTTACCCATTGGGAACACCTCCTAGGTGTGACGCCTGTCTAAAGCCCGTATAGAATCAATCGAATTCATTGACTGATGGGACGAGATACATAATACGTAATACGTAATTGACATAGACCCACGCCATCTTAACCCTCAAGTTTTTCTTCTCCTCAGAAGTGTTCGCTTCTTGGTTTTTCAGGCCCATTTCTTGGTGGCTCTCATTAAAAAAATATGTGTAGACGACTGTACTTAATGCTGTAGTTAATACAATGAGAGGCTGGAAACTAGCGACCTCTTCTGGTTGGAGATAGCATTAACAAACTGAAAGCAATCTTTACATGACTTTTCAAATGTTTTAAAATTGATCCTCCGAGTCTAATATGATCCAATGGCGCCATACTAAAAGACATTTTGACCTGTATCTGCTCATCTGTACTGAGACACTAAGGTTACACTGAACACAAAAAGTTCAGCTACATGAAAACATCAAACAGATTCATAATTTCTGATTCTGATGTGTTTTATCTCCATCAGATTCCCATCAGCTCACTCCGGATCTGAACACAGTCAATACACGCCTCAATGTGACTGAGAACAACAGAGTGATTACTAACCCTTACACAGTCCAGTCGTACCCTGATCATCCAGACAGATTTGATGAGTGGTATCAGGTGTTGTGTAGAGAGAGTGTGTGTGGACGCTGTTACTGGGAGCTGGAGTGGAGTGGGAATAATGGTGTGTTAATGTCGGTGTCATACAAGAGCATCAGCAGGAAGGGAGTGGGTAAAGAGTGTGGGTTTGGATGTAATGATCAGTCCTGGAGTTTGCGCTGCTCTCCCTCCAATTACTCATTTATAAACAATAACAAACAGTCTGTTCTTCCTGTGAAGTCCATCAGCAGTAGAATAGGAGTGTTTGTGGATCACAGTGCAGGAACTCTGTCCTTCTACAGCGTCTCTGACACAATGAGCCTCATCCACACAGTCCAGACCACATTCACTCAGCCGCTCTATGCTGGGTTTCATGTTGATCTTGGATCATCAGTGATACTGTGTTGATGAATCAGAATTTATGGCATTAATACTGCAGCTGAACTTCTGTCAGTGAAATAACATGTCAGAATAAATGTGTGTAATAAATCCTCATATAGACAGTAAGATCAGTGTGTGTGTGAGTCCTGCTGAGTGAACATGTGTTTCTGTGCTTTTCTAAACCTCTGTTGACTGAAATCAGTCATTTAGTTTTTAATGTAGTGTCACATCAATCATTTCTATTATTACTATCAAAATTACCTTTCGATTCAAATGATCACACAATCAATAAATAATTTTCATTATTCACCTAATGGAGCTCCGTATTTTTGTCTTCCAGTGTCATGAGTCATTGTTTTTATTGTCATGCATTTAATTGTTAACAGTGGAATTTGTTTTTATTTTTAGGTTACAGCCTAATAACGTGTTAAAACATGTAAATGACATGCAATTTCAAGCTGTTGAAAATGAGTGTGTGTGTGTGTGTGGGTAAAGGTCATGCACAGCAAAAGCTCCTTAACCTTTTGTTGTTGTTGTTGTTGTTGTTGTTTTTAAAATGAGATAAACCTAAGAAAAAGCACAATATTTAAGTCATGGTGATGCTAATGATTCTGCCCACTCAGTTTCTATAAGGAGCCTCACCACCTTCGAGTGGGTGCTGTTTTCCTGCAAGTCACATCTAGCTGTGGACATCACGGACAACGACACCAGCCCCACTTGAGACCCAGTGCCCAGCCCACCGTCACCCCGCATTGTGGAGCATGAGCCCGAGCCCACCACATAAGGAGAGCCAAAGCACAGCGCGACTGATGAGCCATCGCAGAGTGGAGCTGAGGATCGCCCCGGAGCCAGAGCCCATCACGTCCGACCAGGTGCGAGAGCCGGATACATCACACATGACAGTGGAAGTTACAGTGGAGCGTGAGGGTGCTGTGGAAAGCCCCGCCCACCGCACCATCACTGAAGGTGAGCAGAAACTGGATCTGGGACTGTGGCATTTTGAACAGGACTTGATCGATTTTAATGAGGGCATATATGCAGACATACCCCCTCTTATCCCACCATTATCAGAACTGTCAACTAATCCTGAACCCTCTGTCTGCCCTCATCTGTCTGCTTGCCTGGATTTCCCACCCACCATTCCTTTTTTGCCTCATCCACTCATCCATGTCTCAGCCATGCCAACTCTGCCTCCTGACAGCCCTACTGCTCACTCTCAGCCCACCATCTGTGCGGTGGGCTCGCCGCGGGTCTGCCAGAATACCAAAATAAAGGCTAATAATAGCTGAATAAAAACAAAAGAATAATGATAAAGGAATAATGAGGATTATGTCTCATACCTGGCAGAGGTGTGAAAGGTTTATCAAATGAGAACAATAGGGACATGAAAGGGGAATTTGCTGGGCTAGATATAAGGCAATAGCATGCAGGAAAGCTTACAAATTATTATAAATGATATTTATAATATAATTATTATAATTATTATATAATATAATTTATTAGCCTTTTATTTGTCAGGGTTGGCTGCTGCTGCATGGAACGAGGAGACATGGATAAACTCAAACAGGAGAAAAATAAACACAAAGACCGTTTGTGGGCGTGACATTATTAGCCTTCTCTAAAAACACACATGACATGGTCTTGTAAATTATTTCAGAAAATTCATCCAGCTCCCACTAAATTTCGGGCCATTACCGCCTGCTCACACAATCATTCTAATATTGAATATAATTTTCGTACATCAGGGAGCTGCTATAGTATGCAGAGTATTTGAATCTCTTTTGAATAAGAGGGAATTCACTTTTGCGATCAAATGCACTCTGTATAAAGGGAGCACATCTTAAGAGATCAGATATAAGCTCATTATCTGCTGAGCAGCAAATCCTGCAGCATGATTTGTCAGTGATCTCTTACTTTTGTCTTGACCCATGATCAGTTAAATCTAAATCCTGCAGCTTGTGTTGGATGCAGAGCTGTCAAATCCACATTTGGTAGGCATCGCTGAACCCTAGTACAGACAGAGCATGACCTGAGGCATGTTTGGTCTGTACACGTACATTGTGATCTACTTGTCAACTCACAAACGCGCTTCATGGAGGAGAAGAAGAAGAAGCTGAATGAAGTCAATATTTTGTTTTCTTTGTGCACAAAAAGTTGTTGTCATGGCTTCATAAAGTTCAGATTGAACCACTGATGGCAGATGGACTATTTTGACAATGTCTTTTATACTTTTCTGGGCCTTGACAGCGTTACTGTTTTTTTCAGTTGCTAATATCCCTTTGTCCATTCTGTAGTCACATTTTCAAAACTCTAGCACAACATCTCTCTGTTGTGGCCATACCATTAACACAATTCATGTTGTTTTCACACAATATTCAGTCAATTTATGTTTATGTTTAAGTTTCTAATTTAAGTTTCTAAAATGCTTAAATTTTCTTTTCACACAAGCTTACTTCATACCAAAATCAGATCTTTCTTATCTTTTTTACAAATGCTTAAACACAGCATGTCAGACATGAAGATCTAATGTTCCAAACCTTAAATACAGTATAAATCTTCTACATCTGCAACAAGAGCAGCTCAAAAGTATTGAAAAATATTTCTATATAAAATATTTTAACAACTAATAAGCATTTTTAAGTAACAGATCAATGAAATATTTAGAAATAGCTGATTCCATTCTCATTCTCATGAAGGAATAAACAGGTGTTGAAGCTCTTCCCATTACATCAACATAAAAAGACCTCTTTGAATTGGTTTTGTGGATGCAGAACAACACAAAGAATCAAAGATTTATCTCACAATTCTGATAAAGTCTGAATTGCAAGATGTAAACTTGGAATTCCAAGAATATACGTCCGAATTGTGAGATAAAAATGGTCATAATAATCGTATTTGCTTTCTTTTTCTGTGACGGAAACAAGCTTGCATAGTAACCAAAGGCCACGTATGTTGGAATTTCTGTTGATCACTGGCATCAGCTATCATAGGGCACCATCCACATCCAACCCCAACCCACTGGAAAGCAATTGCAATCAATGTTCCAATCGAATGTCTGCATAGAGGACCCTATCTTTTTCTATTGTACATTCTATAAAGTAATGATGACTCATTCCGTTTTAGATAGTATACTGCCAAGAAAGAACACATTCAACACCTACAAATGTAAAATGGGTTTCTGTTTAGGGTAAAATCAAATTACAAAAAAAACAAAACAATACAAACAAACAAACAAAACAAAAAAAAAAAACAATAGATTTAAACATTGTCTCTTATATTTGGGTAGAACTGAAACAATCAATGCAGCTTTTGTAAAGCCATCAAATGTTAGTATTTTGACAGGCACTGTGCTATGATTGACTATATGTTTCTGTTGGATAGAAACTAGTGCTAATGTTTTGACCGAATGACTCGTTTTTTGAATCGGGTTTGCTGTGTTTTGATAGATAGTTTTGAGTTGGTATAGGTAGAAAATGGTATTCAGCATTTTGAAATGTGAGTTTTATATTTATTTAACAAAATATGGTTTTGGCCAGAAAATGAACAATTTGGCTAATTGTGTGACGTAGGTGTGTTGCTGTGTTAAGAGTTTAGAAAAAGTACTTCAAGTATTGGTAAATGCTTGTTAGCAATTGAAAAAAACTGTAATTACTTGGCAGTCAATGGGACAGTCATAAGCCTCCCAGTTTTCATCCAAAATATCCTAAATTTGTGTTCCAAAGTCGAACAAAGCTTTTACAGGTTTGGAACGACATGGGATATATTATTAATGACAACATTTTCATCTTTGGGTGGAGTAACCATCTAAGCTATATTCACATTTGGCATCTTTTTTTAAACTTCCAGCATCTATGTTGCATTCTAATCCTATGAAGTAAACCATGTTTTCAAAAAAGTTCTGAGCGCTTTATTAAACGCTACCACTGGCATATTTATCTGTAGCTCAGAGCGTCTTTTCAAGTTGGAAAACGCCCCATGTCAAATGCCTTTTTGACAGCTGACCAATGACAAACGAATAGCGAGACTGTAACAACGTTCGTAGAACGGGAAGAAGGAGGTGGGAACCGGCAAACATTTAAACAGTTTAATAATAAAATAAACAAACACAAAAGTAAAGCGGCAGCCCCTCACGGACGACTGCCGCACACAAAACGCAAAATAAAGTCCAGGTCTGGTCCTCTCTCGTCTTCCACTGTCGTCACTCCTCCTTTTATCCTTCCGGAGCTCCTCCGTGGGACTCGAGACCGGTGAGTGGCGCAGGTGTCGCTCATTATCATTATACTCCACCAGCCTCGTTCCGTTCCCACGGCTCTCGGCCCCGCCCCACTCATCACATACCCCCATCGCCCCTCGCAGGCCGGGGGGTACCCTCGAGACTGCGCTCTACTCCCCCCCCCCTCCTCCCGGGGGGGCCGTCAAGGCGGCCGCGACATACCTGGGGGTAAGGACAGACGAGGCGAGAGGAAAGGAGACGGAAGGCTGAGGAGAGACAGAGACGAGAGAGGAGAGAGGGGAGAGAGGAGAAAAAAACAAAAAAAAACAAAAAAAAACTCTTGGTCCGGTTCCCGGACACACTGCCGCTCGGTCCTCAACCAGCTGAGCGTCTTTGACTCGCGGTGCCATGCGATGGTACTGGACCTCTTTTGGTGGACGGCTCCACGCTCCTCCGCCTCCAGGCGGACGGCGATGGCTCCTCCGGCTTGAGGGCAGCCGACAGCGAGTCCCCTGTTCCCTGCTCCTCCCCAACATGGCGGACGGCAGCAGGCTCCGGCCTCCTGGCGAACGGTGCCGACTCCTCCGCTCCCTCTCAGACGGCAGCCACCCCTCCTCGACCCCGGAGCACGGCAACGAGCCTTCCGTCCCACCTAAATCGCTCCAGCACCACCGCCTCGGGCAGCCACATTCGTCCATTCCTTCGTGCTGCCCAACCTCCTCAGCACCGCGATCCCGCTCAGCAGCGAGGGCTCTTCTGACAGCATGTCCCTCCTTCCTCCCGGGTTTCGGCACCAATGTAACAACGTTCGTAGAACGGGAAGAAGGAGGTGGGAACCGGCAAACATTTAAACAGTTTAATAATAAAATAAACAAACACAAAAGTAAAGCGGCAGCCCCTCACGGACGACTGCCGCACACAAAACGCAAAATAAAGTCCAGGCCTGGTCCTCTCTCGTCTTCCACTGTCGTCACTCCTCCTTTTATCTTTCCGGAGCTCCTCCGTGGGACTCGAGACCGGTGAGTGGCGCAGGTGTCGCTCATTATCATTATACTCCACCGGCCTCGTTCCGTTCCCACGGCTCTCGGCCCCGCCCCACTCATCACAGAGACCTTTCCCGATCTTCTATGTAATGTATTTCTAATCCATTTTAACTCATTCAAACTAATCTACCTATCGGTCTATCTATCTATCTATCTATCTATCTATCTATCCATCCATCCATCTATCTGTCTATCTATCTAATATTTCTAAGTCATATAAATTCATTTATAGACTCATATAGAGTAGTTTCCTTTTTATCTTGCTCTCTTTCTACCGCATAGTAACACCCTAGCAACCATCCAGAGTACCTTAGCAACTACATAGCAATACTGTAGAAACCACCCAGGATACATTATCAACCACATAGCAACCACCCCAAGGGCCTTCGCAATAAGACAGCAACTCCCTAGGAACCATTAATTTAAGCTTCATTTCTATTTAAGATTTTTAAATCTGTCTGTCTAAACTTCCATCTTTTAAAATGACTTAACTAGATCTCTTGTTCACTGTGTCTCTGTGTTTTCTAGTGTGGATGATGGAGGAGAATCTAGGATTACAGCAGGACTGAAGAAATGTACGTAACACAACACACTGTAAGCCTCATGAGCCTCATGTTTCCTCATGAGGACCTAAAAAATGTCCCCACAAGGTCAAAATTTACTGGGATTACTATCCTTGCGGGGACATTTGGTCCACATAACATGATAAATACCAGGTACACAAACAAACACACAGCTGTAGTGCCTGTTGTTGTGTTATAAATGTGTCTGTTCTTGTGTTCAGATGCCTGTTTTCTCACACTGGATCCAAACACAGCAAACACTAAACTCAGACTGTCTGAGGAGAACAGAAAGGTGACATTTGGGCAGCAGTCGTATCCTGATCATGAAGAGAGATTTGGTCGTGTGCGTCAGGTGTTGTGTAGAGAGAGTGTGTGGACGCTGTTACTGGGAGATTGAGTGGAGTGGAAATGTGGATATATCAGTGTCATATAAGAGCGTCAACAGGAAGGGACTGGATGATGGGTGTTTGTTTGGATGTAATGATCAGTCCTGGAGTTTGAACTGCTCTCACTCCAGTTACTCATTCAGACACAATAGCATATGGACTGATCTCCCTGTGAACTGCATCAATCGTAGAATAGGAGTGTATGATGATGATAATTATATCTATAGAGTAGGAGTGTATGTGGATGTGAGTGCAGGAACTCTGTCCTTCTACAGCATCTCTGACACAATGAGTCTCATCCACACAGAACAGACCACATTCACTCAGACGCTCTATCCTGGGTTTTATATTAGTTCAGGATCAGCGAAACTGTGTTGATGAATCAGAATAGACTGACGAGAGATTCTGTCCTGACTGAAATGAGCTCCAGGACGGTTTCACAGCATTTAATAAAGTGATGTTTTATTAACAAATTTCGGGAGGAGCACGCGCAGATAATTAACACGGCCAATTCACCATCAGTAATCACACTCTCTAAGCAAGAGAGAATCCCTATAAATAACCAAGCAGTCCTACCTCCTCCATCTCTAGTCTTTTCAGCATTGGCAAGTCCATAAGCTTCAAAGTATGTCCGAGATAGAAATCGAGGATTATTCCTTGGATTTTCAGGATCCTGCTGCTCTTTCAGCCTCTGTCCAGGCCGCCGACCAGGCTGCCTCCCAGGCCACTAGCGCTCCGCAGGATCCTCCAATCGAGCCCGCCGCCGCATCGCGGGGCCGCAGGCCTTCCCGCGACACCGCCGCCCGTACCTCTAGGCGCCGAACCACGCCATCTCCCCCACCTTCCAGGCGTCCGCCACCTTCCCCAGCGTCCTCTTACGCTTCAGCCCTCTCCTCCGCCCCAGCCAAGGCGAAATGGACCGTGGTCGGTCTTCGCCAGGCGCTCGCCAGCTCCGGCGTCATCATCCCGCGCCGATCGACAAAGGCGGACCTTCTCACCCTCTACGCTTCTCTGCAAGCAGGGGAGAACCCGGGTTCCGCTCCTCCCTCCAGAGCCTCGGGCGGAGCACGCACGAGCCGCTGCGCTCCCTACGCACGGCCCGAGCAATCCACCACTCCGCCGAGGACGGCTTCCCGGCCGTCAGGACGCAGCGAAGGACCGTCAGCGAGTCGGGGCCACGCCCCGAAGGCCGCGGTCGCCAGCCACTGCCCTCCTTCCCGACCATCCGAGCGGGAGCTCGCTGCTCATACCGGCGGAGAGCCGGTCTTCGCCTCCACAAGCCGCAATAGCGGCGCGAGCCCGCCCCCGCCGGCGGCTATTTCCCGTTCGCAGCTTTTGCCCCGCTGTTCCCCCAATCCCCTCCCCCTCCCATGGCCCGCAGCTCCGCTGTCTAGTCATAGTATGAGCATTCCCCCGCCAACAGCTCAAGCACCGGTGCCCCCCATACCCCCCCTCTTCCCTTCCCTTTCCTCTGCCCCAGGAGCTGTTCCCAGCGTGAGCCTGCCTTTTACCACGCACGCTCTAATGCCCGCCATTCCACCTCTCCTCCCTTCCCTTTCCTCAGCCCCAGGAGCCGTTCCCAGCGTGAGCCTGCCCCTTACCACGCACGCTCCAACGCCCACTATTCCCCCTCTTTTCCCTCCTTTTTCTTCCTTCCCAAATGCAGCGCATGCCTCACCAGCAGTCCCCGGTGCCCTTTTCTTCTCAGACCCGCCCCTTCACTAGCCTCAGCCACGCTTCCAGCCCTCCAGCTCTTGCACCAAACCGCCCCGTACCCAACTCCATCAGGACCCAAATTCTGGCAGGTGTAGACGTAGATCTTTTTTCTCTGCTTTCTCCTATTTCTCCCTCACCCGCCGATCGCCAAATCAACTGCGGCGACTTCTCAGTCACCCTAAAAAATTCAGCACCCACCCAATCACGAATATTGTCATTTGCCGAATTCACCATCGCTTTCACTCGTTACTCAGAAGTCATCTGTGCCGCTTTTCCCCACAGGAGACGCGAGCTCAGCGACTATCTCACAATAGTCGCCGAGCTCGCACTGTCATACGGAGGTTCCCACTTTTATACCTACCATAAACTGTTCGCGGCCAAATGTGCCATCCGTGTAGCCCAGTGGAACCAGTGTCCTTACTGGGGGGCTTTGGACACTGAGCTCCATAACAGAGTGTTCCTGGGCTGCCGCAACATCTCCTGTGCAGTCTGCCGTTCTTTTTCCCACCCCACCATCTCATGCCCTTTCATCAATCCATCCATTCCTCCCTGCCCCGAACCATCCCAACCCAAATCCACTAGCTACGTCCCGCGCCTCATGGATACTCCAGCCACCCCCACTCCCACATTTCGCCGCCGCCTACCTTCCACCGTCAGCCAGGTCTGCGCCAGCTTTAACAACGGCAGGTGCACGAGACAGCGCTGCCAGTTCATGCACGTGTGCAACTTTTGCGGCGGGGCTCATGCCCGTCTGATTTGTCCAGTACAAAAAGCTGCAAATAAAAATTCAAAAAAATACTTATCGACCCCTGTGAATATTTCTCGTCTGTCTGTAGAATTGCTTCACCACCCTGACTCTCTTTTTACAGATTATGTTCTTTCAGGTCTCGCACACGGCTTCCACCCCGGTGTCGTAAGTCTCCCCTCCCAAAGTCTCATCTGCCCAAATCTCAACTCCGCTCTCACCGAACCCGAAATAGTCGACCTCCTCGTCAAAAAAGAAATAGACGCAAATTTCATGATCGGCCCCTATGCCGTCCCTCCCTTCCCCATTTTCCGGGTCAGCCCCATTGGTGTAGCCACTAGAAAATTCTCAGGCAAAAAACGCCTCATAATCGATCTCTCTTCCCCACATAATTCCCCGTTCCCGACCATTAACAGTCTCATCCCGCTTGAAGAATTCTCTCTTCACTATCACGACGTTGACCAAGCCATCACCCTGATTAAAGATGCAGGCCGTGGGGCTTGGCTGGCAAAAGTCGACATTACTTCCGCCTTTAAAGTTATGCCCATCCACCCAGATTTTTGGCACTTATTCGGCATCCGCTGGAAGAACGAATTCTACTTCGCCGTCCGCCTCACTTTCGGCTGCCGAAGCAGCCCTAAAATTTTCGACATGTTGTCAGAGGCAATTTGCTGGATCCTCTCCAACAATTACAACATTCCCTACCTGATCCACCTTCTAGACGATTTCCTAATTGTCTCGCCCCCAGACTCCGTCCCAGCGGCGCACCTCTTGACAATCCAAAAGCTTTTTTCAGAGCTCGGGATTCCCCTCGCCCAAGACAAAACCGAGGGTCCTAGCACTTCCATCGAATTTTTGGGCATCAACTTAGATTCCCAAAAATTCCTGGCCTCCCTACCCAAAGAAAAAATTGACAGGACGATTGTGATAGCCTCCACCCTGTTAACCAACACTAGCTGTTCAAAACGCGAGCTGTTATCCATTCTAGGTCATCTAAATTTCGCAATGTGCATTATCCCACAAGGCCGCCCCTTCATCTCCCACCTCCTTTCCCTCGCATCCTCCGCCCACGCTCTAGAGGACCGCATTTCCATAACTGATTCGTGCCGCAACGAGCTCAGTCTGTGGATTTCCTTCCTCAAACAGTGGAACGGCTTATCCTTCTTTTACAGCAACCTGGTTTCTTCCCCAATCGATATCCAATTATATACCGACGCCGCCCCCTCCGTCGGTTTCGGAGGTTTTCTCCGAGGCCGCTGGTTCGCTTCTACCTGGCCCCCCGAGCTGGCAGATTTGCCACAACAGCTATCATCCTCAGCGCTATTCGAGCTTTATCCGTTAGTGGCCGCAGCCTCCCTATGGGGCAAAGAGTGGTCCGCCACCAGCATCGTCGTCCACTGCGACAACGAAGCTATCGTGCACTGCATTAACAAAGGTCGTTCCCATTCCCCCGCACTAATGCCTTTGTTAAGACGCTTGATTTGGATTTCGGCTTGTGACCAATTTATTATAACCGCAAAACACATTCCCGGGTCAAAGAACCAAATAGCTGACTCTCTCTCTCGTTTTGCCTTTCAGAAATTCAGATCGCTGGCACCAGAGGCGGACCCGCTCCCGACCCCGGTTCCTCCTTATTCAGAACTGATATTCCCGTAAACCACCCTCTGAGACCTCTCCTCGAAGCCTCCATTAATTCCATTCTCCAAGCCGTCTCCCCTAGGACACTCCAAGCCTACCTTACAGCATGGAAATGTTTTAAAGTATTCCACTCTGCCTATAGTTTACCCTTCCCTGATTTTTCCCTGCTTGCTGTCACCTCATTTATCTCCCATCTCAACACCAACAAAAACCTCCAAGCCAGCTCCATTAAAGGATACCTAAGCGGAATCCAGTTTTTCCACAAAATGTTATATGGCTCGCCTTCACCCCATATAACCAATTCACAGACCTCCCTTCTCATTAAAGGTATCCAGAAAACCCAGCCCAACCGCCCAGACCCCAGACAACCTATTACCTTAAAAATTTTGACCAAATGCATCTCCACCCTCCGTAAAGGGTACCATTCCATCCATACTGCCCGCACATTAGACGCCATGTTTATCCTGGCTTTCTTCGGTTTCCTCAGATGCTCTGAGCTCGCCATTACATCTGGCTTCAACCCAGCCATCCACCCAACTATCTCAGATCTAGCAGTGCTAGACGGGGAAACCATGTCTTACTTCATAAAGCAAAGTAAGACAGACCAAACAAAGAAAGGCCACTTCATTTATATCTTTAACCTCCAATCGCCCATCCAACCATTCCAAACCCTCCTAGCCTTCCTCCAGCTCAGAAAATCCCAATCCAAACTCCTTTCCGACCCCCTCTTTACAGACGATTTCAACCGCCCCGCCACTCGCTTCTGGTTCCAAAAGCACCTTAAGTCCGTCTTGCTTCTCTCTGGTACCCCAGCCGACAACTTTTCCAGCCATTCATTCCGAATAGGTGCAGCAACCACAGCCGCCCAAAAAGGCCTCTCCCAACAGCAGATCCAAGCGCTGGGCCGCTGGTCATCGGAAGCTTTCAAGAGCTATATCCGATCAGATCGCTCCCTCATCAAGGAAGCCCACCAGACCCTAGTCGGCCGCCCCTTTTAATTCTAGTCCATGCTAGCCTATTTTCATCTCCAGATCCTCCACAGCAACCCCTTTTCATCTCCCTCCAACAACATCATATCCCCACTTCGACCATCCCCTCAGCATCCTACTCCAGTAGGAGCCTCTCGCTGCTTCCCCACACTGCCGCAGCAGTTCCCGCTCCAGGGAGCGGGAACTGCTCTTGCAAACTCCACTGAATCAGTGAGATTCAGAAAAGCATTCTTTCTTTTCTTGGTTTTGTGACCTTTGCACTCTGATCTTACACAGAACCTGCATGTTGTTTGCTTCTCTGAGTGTTTGACCATTGCCAGGTTTTAAACACTTGTTTCTCCTAATAAATCTCTGCACATGGATCCAGACCCTCACTCTCTGCCTGATGCTTCACATCTATGTCAAATAAATAAATAAATAAATAAATAAATAGTCTCTGGAATGTTTAATACATTTTGTAGCTGTGGGTTGAGCGGGCTTATCAGGAGCAGCACTATGAAGAAAATGATGCTATGCATTTATCATTTATCATTAAATAATGTAATTGGCATGATACATTCTTACCTGGCAAATAAATGTTATATCTGAGTTATTTTGTATCCTTCTGAAATGATTATTTCCAGTAGATTAAAATGGATTCTGGTGTTGATGCAAATCTGTGTCCAGGATACACTAGGTCAAACTAAAGGCCATGAACGAATGGGAGCTCATGATTTCTGTCTATCACTGACTTGCATGAATGTGAACAAGTTGTATGAACATGACAAAGCAAACTACACTTTTTGTTATGAGCATGCATGAGGCTCCCAAGTTTAAATGAATAAGTTAACCCTGCATCCTCTGACTAAGATCAGATTTGGGAATTTGTGACCATGAGAGGTTACACTTTATTTTGATAGTCCACTTTAGACATTCTACTACATATAAGTAACTTTTGCAAATACATGTCTACTAACTCACAGAGCAGACTATTAGATTAGGTTCAGGGTTAGTAGAATAATTTGACACATACTTGCAAAGTTTAGAAGAGTGTTAGAAGATATTAAACAGACAGTCTACTAATACTCTAATGACTAGTTGACATTCAGATGCAAAGGTACTTGCTGTTAGTAGAATATCTAAAGTGGACTATCAAAATAAAATGTTGCCCCATGAGATCCCAACTGGCCACCGTGAGACACTGAGCACTAACAAATGATTGAAGAATAAGAGAATATTAAAATATTTAAATATCCACATTAGAAACTGATCAAAATTGTTTAATATCTCAGTCTAAATTTTAGAATAATTTTAAACTGGAGTCAGATTAAACACAGAGCTAGAAGAAACTTGAAACTAAATTAACAAATAAGGTGATTTTTACAAAATTCCAAGTAAAAGACCTACATATATTATACCTTCACCCACACCACTGGCTTCTGTCCTTGGGCCAATGGGTGATCTTTACAAAAAATGTGCATAGATACAGGACTGATGATGATTGTGATGGTATTGTGTTTTGTATGTTTGTGTTGATCAGTGTTGTGTGTGATTGTGTTGTAGAGCAGCTGCAGTATCTCTCATCTGTATCAGTGCAGTCACTGTGACTCTGACTGATGGAGTTTTTTGTACGACTCTTTATCACTGTGTGAACAAATAGTTACTGTTGATGTAGTGGTAACTCTGACAGTAATAATCTCCTGTATCTTCAGTCTGGACTCCACTGATGGTCAGAGTGAAATCAGTTCTGGATCCACTGCCACTGAATCTAGATGGAGTTCCTGACTCTCTTTGGTTTGCAGAATGAATCAAGCGTTTAGGAGCTTGTCCAGGTTTCTGCTGGTACCAGGCCATACAAGTATATGAACCTGAACAGGCATCTCTCACTACAGTGTTAGTTTTGCAGTTTATAGTGACAGATTCACCAATCTGAACTGTTTTAACAGAGGGAGTCTGAGTCACAGTCACTTGCCCACTGAAACCTAGAAACATAGAGTTAGAAAGAGCAGGATCTATGTGATTGCGTATCGTTCACTGTTGATAACATTATATTTTAATTTATTTAAATTAATTTAATTTACCTTGAATACATAAACAGAATGTCCAGATGAGGATGTTGATGTTGTTCATTGTTGTTTTGTCTTGTGTGATGATGAAGATTCTGTTCTGTTCTGCTCTCAGTCATGAAGTGTTAAACTCACAGCACTATAAACACTCTCAGAGCACTGAAGCATGTGCTGACAATGCAAAGAAGTGGGCAGGATTTACAACAGCTTGTGCTGCTACAAGACTAATATACATTGTTATATTACTAATGATTTTATATTCTCAAAAGTATAATTGTTCAGAAACGATTTTTGAATTATTGTGTGATGACTAAATGGTTTAAATGTTTGATCTTTAAAAGAACACCAAGACATTTTTTGTGGATATTTCACTGGATCTCATAACAGTGGTTTATAGTGACACATCAGCATGAATGCAGCATCTCACGGAAGTCACTGTAGTAATATCCTCTTCACAGGTGTATTTCTCCCCCAGTTATTCTGCAGCCAGCAGTGTCTGATAATAGGGATTTACTGAGATTGCTAGCATAAAAATTCTTAAGACTGCATTCAACTGTATCTTAGAGCATCCAATCATTCTTAAAATATATATATATATTTTTTCTCCTGTTAATGTAAGATTCAAGGAATATCCTGTTTAATGATATACAGTAGTACTATTATAAGTGTTAAGGGAATAAAAGTTACCCAAATTACAATGTGTTGTCTTTAAGGAGCATTTAGCTAAACTTAACTAACCACCCTTTCCACAAATGTTGTTACAGCAGCAAAAAGTCCCATGCACATAAAGATACTGAATGATTAGTAAATGTTTATAAACACTTACAAAAGATAAATAGACAACTTTAGATTGGATACTGCAAAAAACATGAATAAATAATTTATAAATTATTAGTTAAGATGTGTTCATAGGGTGAATTTAGGTCATTTAGGACACATTTTGCCATCAAGATGACTGCTCATAAAGGTACTATTAATTAGTAAACGTTTATAATTTACAAATATGTTCATATGTACAAATGTTACTATTAGCTCATGTTTCTATTTATGTGCATTGATAGTAGTTAATGATCTGTTAAGCATTACATAATGTTTGTTAATACTTTATAAATGAAAGTTATTAGAAAGTGTTATTTTTTTTTATTTTTATTTTTTTTCAAAATGGAAGCAATAAAATTTTGGTTTCAATCAGTCTGGACCAAAATGGTCATAAATAAAGATCATGAGGACTCTCTATCTGGTCATATGTGTCTAGACTGAACAATGTGCATCTAAAAAGTTTGTGCATCACAATTTTTGATTAATTTGTCTAAAGCTCCATGCAGATTTTCTGTGAATCATGACAATTGAGCTGTATAAAGCAACTATTGGCTTACCAGTGGTGTACCAACAGAGGCCCAACCAAAGCAAACCACTTGTGGTGTTTCATCAAAAATGAAACTTGGGGCGTGTCCGAATCCACTTTTGCTATTTTAAGGACAGAAAAAAATGGTCAGTGTGCCCGGCGCATGGTCTAAAAGGGTTGTCCCTGTTCTCTTGAAGGAGAAGTCCACTTCCAGAACAACAATTTACAAATAATTTACTCACCCCCTTGTCATCCAAGATGTTCATGTCTTTCTGTCTTCAGTTGTGAAGAAATTATGGTTTTTAAAGAAAACATTTCAGGATTTTTCTCCATATAATGGACTTCATTGGTGCCCCAAATTTGAACTTCCAAAATGTAGAATAAATGCAGCTTCAAAGGGCTCTAAACGATCCCAGCCGAGGAAGAAGGGTCTTAACTAGCGAAACGATCGGTCATTTTTTTCAGAAAATAAAAATTTGTATACTTTTTAGTCCCCAAAGCTTGTGTAGCACAGGCTCTCGGATGCGCGTCCACGACGCTAAGTACTATTGAATCACATTGAAAGGTCACGCGGAACTACAGACCCAGTGTTTACAAAGCGAACATGCAAAGACTAAGGAAGTGCAAGTAAGTCAAATGCTGTTTACAAACAAAAAGGTACAACGATGTCGGACGATTCTGAAGTTGTAGGAGAAAATGAGATGGAGTTTTTCACCATATTCTACCTTTTTGAGCCGGAGTACACAGACAATGAACCTAGCTAAAATCAATTGCCTCGTGCCGGATGCATGATAGGGCCCATTGTTAGGTTGGCACGTTATAATTTGTTTGGCAGGTTAAAACATTGTTTTCATGCAATAATAAACATTCTTTCATTCTTTTAAAAAAAAAATAAGTAAATAAATATGGTCAAAACTAAATTATTGAGTATTGTTAGGTGTTTCTGCTATCAGTGTGCTGAAGTGTTGTTTTCTCTGTCTCTGCTGGAGTTTGTGTTCACTCGAGTGTAATAGAGGTTTTTGTACGACCGTTTCATTAGATTGTGTCACTGTGGTTGACTTTTGGCGGAGGAACTAAACTGGTGGTGAAATGTAAGTCTGTCTTTTTAATTCTCCACTAAAAACATACAATTTAGATTGTATAAAATGTTTTAAAAAATTGAAACAACACAATTATTATTTTTGTAACAATAAATATCATTTACAATATTTATGATTAAGATTTTTATTGCTTAAAAATACATTTATATATTGAGAAGAACTGAATTATTGTTACTACTAGTTTATTAGCATGCATATTACTAGCATATTGTTTTTTTTGTTTGTTTGTTTGTTTGTTTTAATATTGATAAAGTATTTATTAATGCCTTTAGATCCCTTAATCTAACCCCATAAATATACTTAACAACTACCTTACTAAATACTAATAAGCAGCAATTGTGAAGTTTGTTGAGGGAAAGTTTGTAGTTAATAGTTAATTGTAAGAAATGTAAGTGTGACTAAATTACTTACTTCGAATAAACAATTGGTGTCTAAACACTTTTTCGTAATGTGTCTCATAATTTTTTATTAGGTGTGAGTTTTATCAGTTCATCACATTTTTTTTCTTTCATTTCTACACTGCATGTGGTCATATATAGCTAAACTTTTTTATTGTATCATATAATAATTAGTAAAATAATGTTCAGTTGATCTGAGCTGCAGTCACAAGATTTCAGTTTGAAATTGAGTTACATTTTTAAACAAGTGTAAAAGTTTATAAGTCAAAATAAAAGTGGAATAGCTAACATACAATTGCAAGAATTTTATATGGGATATAAAAAGAATTGAAATTGAAGCAGTAAATGTCTTGGTATGTTTAGATTAATTAATGAGTGCTTTCATTAAAATGTATAGTGATTGTGTAGTTTAGAATATATATATATATATATATATATATATAGTTAAATAAGATGATTGATGAGATTTTGACTGCTTTCCATATGTCTGCTCTTTAAAGTCATGTTGAAATGATGCGAATGATGCAGGGCAAAAGAGTGCTGGAGCTGCAGTGTGTTTTCTAAGTGTTTGTGAATGTGTTGTGTTTGTCTCCTGCAGCTGGTCCCACAGTGAAGCCCTCAGTGTCTCTGCTGCCGCCCTCTTCTCTGCAGATCTCTGGAGACTCAGCTGCACTGCTCTGCCTGCTCAGCTCTTACTCTCCACAGGGGGCGCTGGTGAGCTGGACACTGGACGGCTCAGAGGTCACCGAGGGGGTTCAGACCAGCGCAGAGAGTGAGCAGGAAGGCCGCTACAGCCGCAGTAGCATCCTGACCCTCAGCAAAGCACGCTGGGAAAAAGGAGAGCTGTACGTCTGCAGAGTAACACATGATGGAGCTCCTCAAGAGGCCTCGTTCCAGAAGAGTCAGTCGCAGTGCTGATGTTTCTCCAGTGAGCGCTGCTCTCTCCTGAAGATGAGGCGTATCTGAGTGTCCTGTGTCAGGCAGGATTCACATGAGTCTAGTGCTGCAGCTGTAGTCATTTACAACTCAATACTGAAAGAGAGCTCTAGTGTCAAAGCACTGGCTGATCTTTCAATCTGCTGTGTTTGCTGTAACATTCAATAAAGCTTCTCAACAAGCTCCATTTGTGTCTGACAACATCATTTAACTAACAGATGAAGATGCATGTAGTGTTTGTTCAGGTGTTTTCCAGAAGCTTGATCAGTAGCAGTAAATGCAGTCAAATAAAGCTCTTGGGGTTTGAACATGGTCTCTGGAGACAGAGCTGCTCTATTCTGAGAGGATCAGAATCACTCCACCCTGACAATGCAAATGGGATTTTCAGCCCACACTCCCAGTGTCACTGTTTGATTGGTTACATGATCTGGACTGAAACAGACCAGTTTCACTTCTGCTGTAGTCAAGCAGCACACAGACAAACTCATCATTATAATGCAGGAGATGGTGATAATATATGTAAATCTTTGTGTTGGTCAAATTGAAAGCATCACGTCCAGAACATTATGATCATATTAAAACAGAGACTTATTCTCCACAGAAATACAATATTTCAGTTAATAGCAATGATATTATGTTATGTATGTTTGTGTTGATCAGTGTTGTGTGTGATTGTGTTGTAGAGCAGCTGCAGTATCTCTCATCTGTATCAGTGCAGTCACTGTGACTCTGACTGATGGAGGTTTTTGTGCGACTCTTTATTACTGTGTGAACAGCCTAGTGCTGCCCGGGTAGTGGAAACTCTAACAGTAATAATCTCCTGCATCTTCAGTCTGGACTCCACTGATGGTCAGCGTGAAATCACTGTTAGATCCACTGCCACTGAATCTAGATGGAGTTCCGGACTGGAGGCTGTTTATGTAATAAATGAGGAGTTTAGGAGTTTCTTCAGGTTTCTGCTGATACCAGGCTAACTAGCTGCTATATATTCCTACATCCATATGGCACTCTATCGTAGCTGTTTGACCCTGTTGGACAGTTTTAACTTTAGGTTGAGTGAGAGTGATTCCACTGGATTCTGAAGAAGAGAAAAAATCAATTAGCATTTAAAACGACATTATAAACTTTTACCAGGACACTAATACCAGTGTCAAATTGTTTATATTTTACCTTGAATAAAAGCTGCAATGGTCCAGATGAGGATAATGATGTTGTTCATTGTTGTTGTTTTGTCTTGTGTGATGATGAAGATTCTGTTCTGTTCTGCTCTCAGTCATGAAGTGTTAAACTCACAGCACTATAAACACTCTCAGAGCACTGAAGCATGTGCTGACAATGCAAAGAAGTGGGGAGGATTTACAGTGTTACAATGTTGAAACCTTGTTGGGCACCAAACAAGCAGACAGAGACTCACCTTTTCAGGAAGTGCTGTCACAAGATGTGATCCTAAAAAGGATAAAATGCTTAACCATACCTGGTTCTTGTTCCTCATTACATTTCAGACATCAGAACCGGCATTTCCTTGCAGCAGATCTGTGTGTGCAACAGTGTTTTGACTTCTTTACCCATTTTATAAGCTCTTCATGAGTTATAAGCTTCTAAAAATATCAGCATTTAGTACAGCACACAGCATTGTGTTCACAGCGTTTAGTAAGTTTGCAAAATGTATGTCATAAAAACGGTCTAATAAGGTTGTGACCGTACTCTTATGCCTTTAGTTTTGTATCTTTATGTTCAGTGTTAAAATGACTGTAAATACTAAGCATTTTCAAATTCAAATTACACATATGTTTGACTTATGACCAGTCATAAAGAAAAAAAAAATAGATAACTAATTTGTAAGACTAGTCTAAGCAATTTATGCAACCAGTCACAGGACTAAATGTATCATTTTCTTTTTTTCTGTCCTGACCAAAAGAACCAAGAGAACCAAACTATGAATGTGAACACATGAATTCCTTGTGAATGGCAAAGCCTGGACCTTTATGCTGAAACTTCTTACAAGCCATGTTTTTAACACTGTCAACGGCCACAGTATCATCGACAAGCTTCATTCACTTTCAAGATCAACTGGGAATTAATTACAGTACATAATGATGGAGTATATGTAATACAGCTAATACAGAATATGGATACCAACATTCATCTAATTGCATATGACATCTCCAGGACACTGGGCATTTACGCACAGACATAAAACAAAATGACGCTGGTTTACCACAGACCTGTTTGTGTAAAAACAAATTGCCTATTGTTTCCAAAAGTTCCTGGAGATTTCTACTAGTGTTGAAGAGCTGCATTTTTGTGTTGGAAACTGCTTTGTTTGCTACAAATTTACCATATTAACTGCAAGTGTACTGAAATTACTGAAATTATATGACTGAGTTCTGTTAAAATATGTTACATTTTCTGAGAAAAACAACGGTATGAGCAAATGCATAACAGAAACCACATAGTTTTATGTTTGATGTCTAATATGGTTTGATGTCGTCTAATTTGATTTAATGGGCTGTAATAGGTTATGTAATGGAGCCTGAAGTGGTCTAAATCTGTATGGTCTTTGTTGACTAACTTTTTTGACTTTCTCTGACAGCAAAACCTAAAGTTGTTATACATTCTTCCACTTTTTCCACAATAAATTTCACCATCTATTTATTTTGTGTTATGTGTTTGTTCACTGATCAGTGTTGTGTGTGATTGTGTTGTAGAGCAGCTGCAGTTTCTCTCAGCTGTATCAGTGCAGTCACTGTGACTCTGACTGATGGAGGTTTTTGTACGACTCTTTATCACTGTGTGAACACCCAGTTATTGCTTACATAGTTTAAAGCCAGACAGTAATAATCTCCTGTATCTTCAGTCTGGACTCTACTGATGGTCAGAGTGAAATCAGTTCCATGATCGGCTCCATTTCCACTGAATATTACTGAAGTTCCAGTATAAAGGGTTTTGATGTTATACACTAAAAGTTTAGGAGGTTCTCCAGGTCTCTGTAGGTACCAGGAGAAACAATTCTTACAGTGACCGTCTGACTGGCGTCCAATGGCGCAGCTGGTTTTACAGGTCAGAGTGACTGTTTGTCCGTTCTGAACATGTGTTACTGTTGGAGTCTGAATTACAGTCATCTGTCCTGTAGAATCTGAAGAACAATTAAAAGACATTAAACCTTTTGAACTGGAAAAAGAATACAAAAAAAATAACAATTTTCTTACAGAACATCTCAAAGAAGCTTATAAATAAAATAATGCCTTACCTTGAAAATACATCCCTAAGATCAGGAAGATGGTGAATGTCATTTTGGTCATTATGTCTGTTATTATGATAAACAGTGTGAGTCATGAAGTGTTAAACTCACAGCACTATAAACACTCTCAGAGCACTGAAGCATGTGCTGACAATGCAAAGTGACTCTTGCTATTTACATCATTCACCTGAAGACTTTAGGTCACTCTCAAAGACATTTAAAAGACAGTTATCAATATAAACCAACACATTTCTCATGCCACAGTGTGTTACTGAGACACTGCCGGTGACTAAATATGTTGTCATATTATAATTTGTGACTAAATTTATGTGGGGAGGCATCAAATTAATCACTGACAGTTATGTGAATGTAAATTTTAATTCAGTGACTCTAGGAAATAAGAGGGAGATGTGTAAATTGATGAGTTTCGTGGAAATCTTGACTGCAGGACCAAATACTTGATAAATGATCATAAAAGCAGTTTGACCCAGTATAGACAAAAACAGCAGGCTATATTCCTCAATCCATTTAACGTCTCTTTGTCACTGAATGTATTTACATGCACCCTCATAAGGAGATTATAATGGGATTTTAGCAGTACTGCAGTTTAACTTGTGATTAAGCTCATAATCTTTGCAATCATCATCACATTAATAAACAGGCATGTAAACACCTTAATCACATTACAGCTCTGGACAAAGTGTGCACACGGATGCCAAACGAAAGCAGGAGCATCCACAACTGAAACTGTAAAAATAGGATATTGGCGAAACAGATTTGGGAAATGCTCCAATGCATATTTGTGTTTGCACTCAGTAGAGCTTCCAAGGTTTCTATTTACAATTTGTTTTTGCAGAGTTGAGCAAAGGCCAATCGGAGTTTAAGTGTTCCCTCACCATTACAAACACAGCAGTTTTGTTCAGTGCATGTTTATTAGCTGTTACGTGTTTGGTTCCCTCCTGTTCATGATTTCTGTCATCCTGGTTCCAGTTAATTCCTTTAGTAAAGTTTGGATCCTCTCGTCTTTGTCCCTAAATTCCACCAAGTTTAACAGTAGTCATGTTTTCAAGCAAATGGACAGTAGCACACCTAATGTATAATATGAGTTCATCATTTGTGCTGTGGAGTATGCGATAATGACAGAAAAATAATCATACTTCTTAGTGAATAATTAGAATAATGAAAATTGCATGTAAACTTGGTGTACTGTACATGTAAACGTAGTCACTGTTTGACATTTAGATTTTAATTTAGATTCCACAATTTCACATATTCCTAAATATTTAAAACGTAAAAAAGGTTTTCATTTATAAAGCTCTAAAAACCTTACTGACTGATGTTGTAAGTGCACTTCCTGCAAATGTGGAAAAAAATAAAGGGTCTCAAATAAATATGTGCAGTTTCACATGATTAGTGCAAATTGTCACATGACCAGAGCAGTTTGTTTCCTGTTTGCACCTTGAGAAAATGATGACGGCATCAAAGCTCCAAAACGAAACATAAAGATATGACAAATATTTTTGGTACATATTATCTTTAAGGTGTCTAGTGTTAATATATGAATTCACATATATTCAGTTTTGTTGAGTGAGTAAACAGAATGAGTAAACAAGTCGATGGTCACAATAGTGGTCGGTGGGATATCAGTAAACTTAGGTATACAATATAAATCCAATTGCAGTTGTTAGTGAAAATGACACTAAAATGTTGCAATGACAATATATTGCACTAAATTAAGAATTCAAATGCTACAAAAAATGTACAATATTGATGTTGTAATACTGGTAGCACTAATATACAAATTTAATGTGATATTTTACAAAAAAGTAACACTATTGAAATGTGTTTATGCATAATAGTAACCCTAAAATGTGATCATTTGTGTGAAAACAATTTTTATGACTGCAGAAATATGTTAATTCAGTACACACATTATCCCACCAGTCACAACTGTGACCACTGTGACACAATTTTACACACACTTTTCCAAAAAAATAAATAAATAAATAATAATAATAATAATAATTGATTGTTTCAAAGGGTTGCTAATGACACATCATTTGGATGTTTTCATGTCTGGGGAAAAAAATTGGGATTAAACGGGTTAAGTTTATGCTTCACTCCATCTTTGTATAAGTATTGCATTCAATCCTTTATTATTGTATTTATGAACGCAATCCAAAGTGATATGCTGAATATATTTGATCATCGCTATTTGCCAAATGCTCATGTCAAGTGAGATTCAGAAAAGCATTCTTTCACATGCTAGTGATGCCCCCTCCTGTGTTTATGGGGAATTAATATTGTTCTTGAATTCATTTTGTTCTAGAAATATTTTATTGATTTACTCTGTTGTTAAATTCAGATTAAATGTATTGTTCTATTTTTATTTATTTATTTATTTATTTATTTTTGTACAATACTATGAATGTATCAATTAATTTTTTGATTGTTAATTTGTTTTAGAGCCACCCATGTAGGCTATGCACAACTTTTTTTTTTTGGAAATGTCAGGGCTGAAGCCTATTTTTATAATCAAATGTCACTCACTGAACCATGAAAACACCTGCAGATGGAGGAAATTATGAAACTTCTGTGTAGTCAAATTATGAACCTCAAACATTTAAACATTTCCTATGATGACTTACCGAGACTAACTGAACTGTAAATGTGTGTTTTGTTTGTTGGTTCTTCTGTGTGTTTGCAGTTTTACTGTAACATGAAGTTTCTGTGAGGACGCTGAACATCTGCTGATGGAGCTGCTCTATTCTGAGAGGAACAGAATCACTCAAATATGAGTTTCATTATTTGACACTTCATTCTCTGAAATGAGTCAGTTGAGGTGGACAAATAGAGAGATGAGGTCTGTTCATATTCATCAGTTCACACAGAGGGCACTATTTTAACTATCTAAGCGCATTGTCTGAAGTGCATGGTGCAGGTGCACGTAGGGAAAAAAATGGTCAGCGCCAGGCACATGGTCCAAAATTTTGTACCTATTCTCTTAATGAGTCATGGGTGTGTTTTGGGCATAACCTGCAATAAACCAATGATAGTCTCATCTCCCATTCCCTTTAATAGCTAGTTGTCCTTGTACCATGGCGGATTTGTTATTTACATGGTTGAATCTCCAAGAGCAAAGACTGAACACTTCTCCAGAGAGGAAATGGATGGACAAGACAGATTCCACCAAAGCCCCCTGACAATATGTCACCTTGGAATTATAGGGTTCTGTCTGCATTCGGAGCGGTTTTGAGATATTGAGCTTCAAAGGTTTTTCATTCCATATAGCAAAAATTATATGGGGAACAAGTCTCTTTCCTACATGAAAATGACAGAGATCCTAAATCTATTGTAAATGTACAATATCAAAATCCTTTCAGATTTTCAAATTGGGATTCTGGGATTAGGTCATTAAGTCATTTTCCACATAAGGTGAAGCAACAATTTTCAAGAAATACAAATAGTTTACTTATAATTTGTTTTAACACATAAAATTAGTGTTGTAACAATGTGTCAACATGTATGAGAAAGGTAAATTTAATGCTTTCTGTATCACATTTATTTCATATTTTAGGACATTTTTTTTTTCTTTTTTAATTTAGGCATAAAAGACAGTGCTTGTCCAGAGTAGGTGTTACTTTTAGGTAGGATTATAGTGGGTAATTAAACACATTATTGCAGGAACAGTTAAGGCAGCTACTCTAATCCATCTGACCAGGACTTTATTCCACTGTAACGCCACGCCAGCAGAGGGAGCCCTCACCTACTGACTGACTGTTGTTGCTCCTTGTGCTGCTTCATTGGTAACTTCCTGTTTGGTGGCAATATAAGGAGGCCATTTTCAAACAGGAAGCAGCGAAGTATTGTTTTGTTCTTGTGGACTCCACCAAGCGTTTATCTCTGTTTTCATTGCCCTGTTTTTGTCATTGCCACGGTTTTGTTTTATTTTCATAGTTTTGCTTTTGTTTTTCCATAGTTCTGTCTAGTTTTTGCTTTCATTCCTTTCCTTGTTTATTTGTTACTTTTCGGACTGCTGTCCCTGGTTTTTGGACTCTGCCTGTTTTGTGGATTACGTTATTGTGTTGCCTTCGTCACTCTGTTTGTCTGGATACTGACCCTGCCTGTCTGACTACGATCTGTAATTAAAAGCTCGCACTTGGATCTTACACGCTTCCGACGAGTCCTCATTACATCCACAAAAAGCAGAACAGGGAAAATGGCTTTCTCTTTAGATCAGTATTGCCGAGATAACTGACGTTTATTGTTAATTATTTGATCTTTAAAGCATACTATTGTAAAATTTAAGACATTTTAAGACTTTACACTGCATGAATGTTTCGCCAATCATTACATATTTGGGTCTTTAGCAACCCAGACTTATATCTAACACGGATGGATCTCAAACTACTCCAGATATTTTAAGAACAGTTACAAAAAAAATACATAAATAAAATAAAGCATGCTTCCTTACCTTTTGAAACTTAGAATGGTTTCGTTTGAGCAGATGATTTTTACTAACGTTAAAATTTTCTAAGAGCATTTCCCAACATTCAGCACTTGGCTCATATTTATCTCAACCATTATGCTCAAAACTATTGTTTTCAACATCTTTAAAAATAACATTTTGATTGGTGTTCACCACATACACCATTAAACGACAGTGACACTTATATTTCATTATGTACAGTAATTGCTCTGCAGTAAAGCCATTCAAGCCAGTTCAATTTTTGCAGATCATATTATTAGTTTTATGCCTGTAGTAGCCTAATTATTAGCGAAAAATCATGTCATCATTATGTTTTAAACAGTGCCACTTTGAGGAATAAAAGTGAATTGCACTTATTAATTCTGCAGACATGTAATTACTGTTATTTTTTAAAGTTTAAACTTTCCAGCTGTTACAGAGCAGTCTGGCCACATGACAAAGAAAATTGATCCTGATTGGTCCTCTTGTGTGCATTCAAAGTGCTGATTGGCTCACAAATAGAACCTTATAGAACCAAGTTAGAGTTCGACTTTGTAGATATAACCTTTTAGTTTTCTAAATAAAAAGTCCTAAAATGTACACAACTTAAAAAAAAAAATAAATAAATAAATGTAAAAAATCACATAATATAAATAAGTTTGTCACAGAATAAGAATATGTGAATAACTCTTAGAACCTAGTTCCAAGGCGACGAATAATATACAATAATAATTGTTTACATTGCAATGCTTTCATTTTTAATATTTGTCATGTTTTTGTGCTGCTGCACATAAGCAGAGTGTAAGTGCATTGTGCAACCACCTATAGGCACATATTAAATAAATAAAAAAAATACTCTGCTATTGACTTCAGACCTGGACCTGTATGTATAAAACTACTTAGAAATGCTCTTAAGAATAGTCTTAAACTTTGACATGTCAAACAATTCTTAGTAAAAAGTAGGACTTTTCTAAGAGTAATAACTGATCATGTTGTAGTCAATGTTGCGAATTTAATGCTAAATCTTTAGTGACTTCCTCACCTTTTTGGAGACTTTATTCAAAAGCCTAGCAACAAAATCAATGTCTTGGACAAACCTTATTTAGATTACAACACTCTCCCACGATATATTTATATAGATTATATAGACCTCATCCTCATCAGCTACATTTAGTGACTGTTTTAGCTACTTCAACTGAAAGCAGTTGGCAACACTGATCAGTGTTCTTTTTTCATTTCATATGTTGATGGTTTAAGTAAAATGTGAGGTCATTAAAAAAAATAAAAACAATCTCCACACATCCATTTTGGCCACGGTTGTGGTTTTCTAAACTGGGGTTCGTAAAGAAACTGCAGAGGGTTTGTGTGTTTAATGAAAGGCTAAAAATTAAATTATAAAAATGTAAAATTAAAATAAATACATTTAAAATAACATTAATAAAAATAAAACACTTACTAAAAAAAGAAATACAGTACAGGCAAGACACAAGAGTAATCCAGGGACAAGCGAGGGTCAATCGGCGCCGAACGTTATCCAGGGGGCGAGGCAAACGGGGTATTCCAAACAGACAGACAGTAGTCCAAACGTGGGGCGAACAGGATCCGAAATGGCAAAACAATGGGTTAATCAAAGACAATAAATCCAGGGCAGTCAGCCGACAGACAAGACGAGATAAAAAAACCAGGCAAGGATCTAGACACGAGAAAACAGACTATGAACAAGACTTACAGTAAATAGACTAGGAAACTAGGAAATACTAGTGGCTCCGTAATGTTGCTATTGCTAAAACAGTGATATGCGGATACAATACTCGGCCCTGAATGATGGTTATGTAATAGTCTGTGTAGTGTGAAAGTCAGTATGATACAAAGGCGACCTCTGGTGGTGAGCGGACGAAAGACCATGGACAGGATTCATAACAGGTACATCACATAAATATATTAGCTTTTTAATAACTTTCATTAATAAATCATTAACAAACACAATGTAATGTTTAACAGATCATTAGTTAATATATATTCACATATCTAGAAATGTGAAATAATGCACTTGTTAATGTTTACTACTAAATGTATTAAACATTACCTAATAATTAACATTTCATGTAAATTAAAATGCTTACAAATGTCATTAAACTTCTGATTCATATGATCACGATTCAATCTGTTCATATCGCATTGTTTTGATACATGATAAATGAAGTATTTTCTTGAAAATTTGTTTGTATTTCCCTCTCCTGTTATTGTATGATTCAAGAAATATTCTGTTTAATAATACAAATAGTATACCTATAAGTGTTGAGGTAATAAAAACATGTTTTGCACCCAAATTGCAATGTGTGTTATGTGTTTACCATGCATTAAGCTAAACTGAACTAACCACCCTTTACATAAATGTTGTTACAGTAACTAAAAGTCCAGAGCCAATAAAGATACTTAAAAAATCAGCAAATGTTTATAAACATTTACAAATGATGAATAGTCTCAACTTTAGATTGGGTACTGCAAAAACATTAACAAATGATTAATAAATGATTTAAGATGTGTGAATAGTACAAATTTTCACAACAAACAAAGACCTGAAACAAAGATATGATCTTTACAGACTGTGATTATGAGTTAATGAATATATTAACATGAATAATTTGTGAAGTGCTTAAAATTACTATTAAGCTATATTTTCACAACATTTGTGAATGTAAAAATGAGCATTAGTTAATATGTCAACCGAAGTTTAATTGCATTTGTAAGCATTCAAAAGTACATTAACAAATAAACTTGTAATCATTGTATAATTTCTGTTAAAATCATTTGTAGATTTTTAAAACACATTAAAAGTTTAATGACATTTGTAAATATTAACAAATGATACATAAAGCATTAATGTTTGTTAATTATGTATTAATGATTTATTAATGAAGCTTTTAATAATTGCAAACCATGTCAAAATAATTTTTTTTAAATATGTATGATCATATGAATTGAATTTTTGATGACATTTGTAAGCATTTCAATTTACATTAAATAATGATCTGTTAATCATTTGGTAATGTTTAATAAGGTCATAGTTGACATTAGCAAGCACATTATCTCATATTTCTAGATATGTGAATATATAGTAAGTAATAAATAGTTGAACAGTGTAGTGTTTGTTAATGAATGATTAATCAAAGTTATTATAAAGTGTACCATGTTTAACATGACTGAAAGACAAAAGCCTTTCAAAGAAATAGTAATATGTGGGTGAATAACCTACTGTGACGATTCAAATTAAAATTAATGCGCATGTGTAGTTGATCCATTTTTGAAACACTTGAATGATTTTTGTGAAACCAGTGGTTAAATGCTATGTATAGGCAGCATTTAGCCAGTCTTTGTGTGAATGTACACAGAACTAGACACTCTCTGAGCATATATAAGAGGCAGGCTATTTTAGAAAGGAACATTTAAAAGATGAAGAAGAGGAATTAGGGAGTATCAATCAATTATGAATAATTTATTGCTAAGTATGTAATGATGCACCCGACTGAAAATTGATAGAAATATGTGATAATTCAAGTCATTTGAAAAAATCACCATACAACTGGAGGTGGAGGTTTATATGAATGTTTTTCTGAGGGGAACATTGACTGCAGAAAAGCCACAAACAGGTCATTTATAAAACAATTTAAAACTACAAAAAATCAAAGAAACTGCATGTCTATTTGTTTTTGGCACCACATTTTTTTTTTGATAGTCCACTTTAGACATTTTACTAACAGTAAGTAACTTTGCAACTGCATGTCAACTAGTCATTAGAGTATTAGTAGACCGTATCTGCTTAATATCTTCGAACACTCTTATAAACTTTTTTGCATATATCAGCTTATTCTACAAACCCTAAACTTAACCTAACAGTCTGCTCTTAATAGACACGTAGTTGCAAATTAATGAGAATTAGTAGACATGTAGTTTCAAAGTTACTTATAGTTAGTAGAATGTCTAAAGTGGACTATCAAAATAAAGTGTAACCTTGTTTTTCTCTTGGACATAACATGTTTACTACTTCGACCAAGTGAATAAGTAGATGCTGAAGCTATATGGTGTGTAAAGTCCACACCTGTTGTAAATTTTATTGTGAAAGTGCATGCACAAACAACCTTAAGTTTTGATTGAACAGTCGGACGCTGTGGATGCAAAGTCAGGATTATGAAATAATCTGTGGTAACACTTTTTTTTCTCAATTCCTTGTCTTTTCTTTTTTTTTTTTTTTTTGTATAGGAAAAAAGGCTGAAAAACAACACACCAGCAAGTCCAAGCTATGGTAAGAACTTTTAATGGACACATGGAATTGAGATTATAAATCTGTGAAGCAATATTTAATTAATCTAATCTAATCTATATAATACACCACAATTAATTTACCACTTTTATATCGCCAACTGACTTTTTATGTGCCTTGGCAAACTCACACTTGATATAAAAATACATATATGTTTTAAGGAATTTTTGATAAAAGTAGGATGTGGCATAACTATAAACTTGACTGCTTTAGTAAAGCTGAAAGTTCAGCAAGGTGTATTTTCATTGCTTTGTTTTTTGTTTCTTTTTTGGACCTATGGACTCCCTGGTAGGCCATATACAGTAAGTGCAAGGCTGACTCTGGTCAATCCAATCAGTGCTGTAGAAATATAGGCTACTAATGATTGGAAAATATTTCAAGATGAAAATTAGTAGAATAACTATCTTGCACCAAGTGGAAAAGTAGTTGGAACATTTTTTGAACACTACTTTCATTTTTGATTCACTGATATAATGGGTGGGGGGTGGAGGAGGGTGTTGTAAAACTTTATGCCAATTGCACAATGATTGTAAAACACATGATCAATCAAAAATAATGCAGTAAAATGTTAAAACATTAAACAGAAAAGCACCTAACTTATATCACAATATACAATGTGATCTTGAGTAGCCTGTTCTTACACACAATATGTTTTCTTAACATGCTGTGTCTCAAAAAGTCACAATAAATTATACAAAAAAAAAAAAAAAACCTGCAGTGCTTCAACTGAACATGAAAGTGTGTGTGCACTGTAATGCAAACCTTCATATGATTGGTTTCCACATATGGTTGCTTTTTGTGAGGAACGGAGCAAAAGGCCTGCTTTGTGAAAAATTATATCTATTTTATGTAAAAAGTGGTCCTACAAAACTTACACTTACCTACGTTTACACAGACACTGAAACATGTATAACACTGACATATTTACAGCATTTATTGTACATAGAATACTAGAATATACTAGAACATCAGTTTTACTCTGCTTTCATCCAGTCCATCTAAGCGAGGAGGACTAATCCTTTCTGTTTACTTTATTGAGAAGTGCCCTACACAGAAAACAAAACTGAATAGATCACCAATCCCAAGTCATTTTGTTTGAAAAGGATGTTGTGGATACTTGGTCAAATCCATCTCATTAGTCCTCAGTCATAAAACAGTTGTTCAAAATGGATTACTTACTTAAATTCTGCATTGTTCCTCACACAAAAATGGTGTACATTGCCAAGGAGGACTGCAAATGCTTTTGGGATTTTAGGAATAAATACATTGGCTGATTCTGATTATGTATATCACTTTTCATGCCACCGCTATCAAAGCTACAGACACTACCTCTAAAATGAGTCTTAAAGAGAAGCTGGAGGGAGACACTGCAGACTCTACAGAACCCAGCTGTGTGTCTATGAAGAGTAACAGATCTATAGAGCTGCCTATTTATCTCAGTGATACAAAAGTGACCTCTGACCCCAGGTAAGACAAAACACTGTTTCTGAATATCTGAAGAATAAAAATAGAGATAGGTTAAATCCTTTAAATGACGTTACAAATACTGTGTGAAGACTTTTTTACATGTTAATATAACACACTTATTGTTGTTATTTTCCAAAGAATAAGCTATTTTCCAAAATATCATTGTATGAATTTCTAATTTGAAGTTCAGAATATAACCACAAAATCTCCCTTCATGATTATTTCATTTTTATTCTGATTCAAAATTAACATTTCTCCTTTAAAAAAACAGCAGTGGTGAAAGGAAAAAACTGATCCATGTTCAGTCCAGATGTGAAGTTTGTGTGCAGGTTCTGAGAGATCCAGTATCTATCACATGTGGACACATTTTCTGCAGACAGTGCATCAGCTGCAATTGGGATAAATCCAGACCATCAGAAGACTTTGATTGTCCTAAATGTAGAAAGCGATCTAAAACACGTCCTGTTCTGCAAACACATCATGTCATGGGAGGATCCGGTTCTGTTGATTTGTATCACTGTTATACATCTTCAGCCCTGCAGGATGAGATTAGAGACTTGCAGAAACCAGTGCATGATGAACTACAGAGAGTCAAAGAGCAGCACAAAACCAGCATGAAGAACAAGTATGACAGCATTTTAGAGGGAATGAATCTCCAAGAGAATAAAACCCTCCTGATCAAGATCTACACACAACTCTACATCACAGAGGGAGAAAGAGAAGGGGTGAATACGGAACATGAGGTTTTACAGATGGAGAAATCAGACAGAACACAACACACTCCAATCAACTGTAATGACATTTTTAAACCCTTACATGAACCAGGATGTGAGGAGAAAGACAAAATCAAGGCTGTTCTTACTAAAGGAATTGCTGGAATTGGAAAAACTGTCTCCGTGCAAAAGTTCATTCTAGACTGGGTCGAGGAAAAAGCCAATCAGGATGTAGATTTCATGTTTGTGCTTCCATTTCGAGAGCTGAACTTAATTCAAAATCATCAGTACAGTCTTCACAGACTTCTGCTGGACTTTCACCCTGAACTTCAAAATCTGGACTCAAAAGTTTATGAGGGGTGTAAAGTTGTGTTCATCTTAGATGGACTGGATGAAAGCAGAGTAAAGCTGATCTTTTCAGACAGTGAGAAAGTTTCTGACGTGACTGAGAGTTCATCAGTGGATGTGTTGATAACAAATCTCATGAAAGGAGAGTTGCTTCCTTCTGCTCTCATTTGGATCACGTCCAGACCAGCAGCAGCCAATCAGATCCCATTCAAATATATTAGTCATGTGACAGAAATTCAGGGATTCAATGACCCTCAAAGGGAAGAATATTTCAGGAAGAGAATAACTGACAAGCATCAAACCATCAAAATCATCTCACACATTAGAAGAGTAAAAAGCCTCCACATCATGTGTCACATACCTGTCTTCTGCTGGATCTCATCCACTGTGCTTCAAAACCTGCTGAAACAAGATGACAGCGCATAAATCCCTCAAACTCTGACTGAAATGTATATCCACTTTTTGCTCATTCAAATCAACATGAGGAATCAGAAGTATGAAAGGAGAGATCCTGAGAAGTCCAGCAGAGAAGTGATTGTGAAACTTGCTGAATTGGCTTTCAAACAGCTAATTAAAGGTAATGTGATGATCTATGAGGAGGATCTGAGAGAGAGTGGCATAGACATCTCTGACGCTGCAGTGTACTCTGGGATTTGCACTGTGATTTTTAAAGAGGAATCTGTGATTCATCGGAGGAAAGTCTACAGCTTCATCCATTTGAGCTTTCAGGAATTTCTTGCTGCTTTCTATGTGTTTTACCATTATGTAATGAGACATATTGACACATTGAAGTTCTTTGATGTAGTTCATAATCTGCATAAGGAAATAGTCAATAAAGCCATTGAGAGTGAAAATGGACACCTGGATCTGTTCCTGCGGTTCTTGCTGGGCATCTCACTGGAGTCCAATCAGAGACTCTTACAGGATCTACTGACACACACAGAAAACAGCTCAGAGAGCATCAGTAAAACCACACAGTACATTAAAGAGAAGATCAAAGATAGACATTTGACTCAAACAAGACAACTCTCCACTGAAAGATCCATCAATCTGTTCCTCTGTCTGCTGGAAATGAAGGATCAGACTTTGTCCAGTGAGATTCAGGAGTTTGTGAAATCAGAGAAACATTCAGAGAACAAACTCTCTCCTGCTCAGTGCTCAGCAATTGCCTACATGCTCCAGATGTCAGGGGAGGTGTTGGAGGAGCTGGATCTCAAGAAATACAACACATCAGATGAGGACAGAAAAAGACTGATACCAGCTGTGATCAACTGCAGAAAAGCTCTGTGAGTGTTTAATCTATATACTGTAAAAAAAAAAAAAAAGATGGACAAAGAGTCTCCACTTCCTTCCACTTTATGAATAACATTGTTTAGAATTTCAGTCTGTGCAGCAGTGATCATGAGCTGGAGCTGTGCAGACTGGTGTTCCAAGCGATGTCTTTCGTGCAAAATAACAGCAGCCATCAAAGTCCTGCCCACAGATCCAATCGCAAGCACACAATCTTGACACCACACTTCATTTATATAGCATCAAATATTTAACTAAAAGCAAACTTACTGGTAAAATTAACTCTTGAACATACACAAGTGTAATAGGAGCTACATCAAATAATTCAAAGCATATTTGGGAAATATTTATTTGAGGTGTAATTTGATTTACATGGAGAAAGCAGGGTTTGACCTATGCTGCAGCCAGCAGGAGGTAATCAAAATGTTTTCAGGATGTGTGAGGCACACTTGATTTGACATTGCATTTTTTATTGTTTTGCTTATTTTTGTAATGTCCTGATGTTTTACAAGAATTCAGCAGATATGATTTAATCACTAATTTTAGAATGAGGTTAAGGATTTAATTCTTGTGTTCCGCTCTATTTCAGTCTTGCTGGCTCTGATCTCACTGACCAGCACTGTGAAATTGTGTCATCAGCTCTACAATCCTCAGACTCCTTCCTGAGAGAGTTGGACCTGACTAACAATGACCTTCATGATTCAGGAGTGAAGCTACTATCCGATGGGCTGAAGAGTCAAAATTGTCAGCTAAAGATTCTGAGGTGTGTAGACTTTATTTTTGAAATTTTAGGTGCTTAGTACTTTCTAGTTAAATGGTGAAATTTTCAGTACTAATTTTAGGGATCAAGCAGGCAAACTGTTACATTTAGTTGATAGAAGACCTTGGTGGCAATTCGGGTTAATTTAATTAACATTTTTGTTTCTACTTTTAACTTTAAATCAAGGCTTGGATGTAAAATTTCTGATTGACTAGATTGTGTGGCATTTTTATTTTTTGTTTAAAATATATTTATTCAAGCACCTATTTCATCTTTCATTAAATCTTATCCAAATTTACTTCAAATAAAAAATTGCAAATCAAGTCAAAACTATGTTTTGTTTTTGAGTCTTCACTTCATAAAATTCTGATCATTTTGACCTCTTGTTGGGAATCCAGATTACAAAACCTTACATAGTTTTTGAAATTCTGTCAGCACAGTAAGCAAAATAAGTCTATAGATAAACTTCCATGTTAGTTAAGATACACCATATGAACAAAAGTATTGGGGCACACCTTGTAATTACTGTTTTTTTTTTTTTTGTTGTTGTTGTTGTTGTTATTCAGAACCATTGCCACAGGTGAATAAAATCAAGCACCTAGCCACGCAGTCTGAATTTACAAACATTTGTTAATATATATATATGTATATATATATGGGTAGTTCTGAAGAGCTCAGTTAAATTAAGCATAGTACTATGATAAGATGCTACCTCCACAGTTTGTGGAATTTCATCGCAGCTAGATATTCCACGGTCAACTGCAGATGGTACTATTCTACTGCATTTAGAAACAGCAGCAACTCAACCACTGTGTTACTGTTTACATGTTTATATAAATGGGTGTTTTTAGGTGCTCCAATGAAAGCATAAATTTATATAAAATTACTTTATTTATTTCTTTACAAATGCATGCAAACCATTAAATTAAGACAAACAACTGAAAACAACAGAGGATCCTGTGCATCGAAAAATGACACTAAAGGGGTACCTTGAGCGTCAAAAAGCAATGCCAAGAGGTCCTGACCAAGTGTCAATTTGTGATGAGTTGGGAGTGAGAACATGGTAATTAAAAACCAACAGTGTTTTAAAAGCTGGTAGAAAGGTGTTCAGAAAGGTGTTTAAAGCCATGTTAACAAATGCATTATCCATGTCTTGTTTTAGCATTATGAGTTCCTAATGTTGTTAAGGTTTATATATGTGGGTGCTTATAGGTTGTCTGGCTGTATGGTGACAGAGGAAGGCTGTCATTATCTGTGTTCAGCTCTGAGTTCAAACCCCTCACATCTGAGAGAGCTGGATCTGAGCTACAATCACCTAGGAAAATCAGGAACCCAACTGCTCTCTGACAAGTTAAAGGATGCAAACTGTTCACTGCAGATACTAAAGTATGTAGGGTAGTAAAGTAATTTTACTTAAGATCACTGATACTGCTAATTTCAATTGGGCAACATATGTTACATAATAAATTCATATGCATACACATGTAGTACTGTTCAAAACTTTTAGCCACTCTCAACTCTCAATGAATTACAATGAATGTTTGTAAGTGAAGCATCCATTGTACTTTTAACTTATTGTACTTTTTCTACACACACACACACACGTTTACTTAGCTATCAAAACGTGGATTTTGGATGAACTTCTATTGTTTTTATAGTTATAGATAAATACTATAACCTGACCTTTAACATATTCATGGATACTTTAAAATATTTAAAAATTGATCATTTGTGGTTATTCGTTTCTTTCCAGTTTAGACCATGGAGAACATTTTAGATTCACGCCAGGACTGAGAAAATGTAGGTCTTTTCTCACATTCACACACACACACACACACACACAGAGAGAGAGAGAGAGAGAGAGAGAGAGAGAGAGAGAGAGAGAGAGCGAGCTCTAAAACCGTCCTTTAAATAGTTCTAATCTCTTTGTTTCTGTTCAGATGCCTGTGATCTCACACTGGATCCAAATACAGCACACACTTGTCTCATTCTGTCTGAGGACAACAGAAAGGTGATGCATAAGAAAGAGAAACAGTCATATCCAGATCATCCAGAGAGATTTGAAAACTGTCATCAGGTTTTGTGTAGAGAGAGTCTGACTGGACGCTGTTACTGGGAGGTCAAACGGAGTGGAAGAGGAGCTGATATAGCAGTGACATATAAAGGGATCAGCAGAAAAGGAGGGAGTCGTGACTGCTGGTTTGGATACAGTGACAAATCCTGGAGTCTGTACTGGTCTGATAATGAATTCAGTGTCTGGCATAATAATGTGAGGAATAACATACTGGTCCCTCAGTCTCCCTCTAACAGAATAGGGGTGTATCTGGACTGCCCGGCCAACACTCTGTCCTTCTACAGTGTCTCTGACACACACAAACTCACACACTTACACACATTCAACACCACATTCACTGAACCCCTCTGTGCTGGATTTAAAGTCTATGATGTCTCAGTGTCTCTGTGTCAGATTGGACCTGCTGTGAGAAACATTTAAGACACCATAAACAAACTGCCACTTTTATTCAAAATGTACACATTTAAATGTTCAGGACCCCATTAAATCAAAATTTTAGTTTTGTCACTTTTAGTCTGTTAAATTAGATCATCTGTAGCACATGGTAGTGTACTTCTAAATGATGGTTTTTGATGTTTTTAATGCCAAGAGTAATTTCCTTAGTGCAGGATTGACTAGAGAGTCATCAAGAAGGCACTCTTCCATTTATCATGCCAAAAGAGTACTTTATTGTAACTGTTGAAAAGAAATGATCTTACCTAAGAAAGGCTTGATCATCACCAGATATTTTCTTTTAATGACTCTATGTTAGATTATAATTGTCAGACACAGCAGATGAATACTGTATCTGGAAAAAAAGCACATCATAGGTATTTGGTATTGTGTGTTGTTCTGGGTAGATCTGTGGAGACTTCAGTAGAGTCACAGGTGATGGTCTGCATAAACACTCTGGGCTCTGGTGAACTCTTCATTTGGTGCATTTGTGACATTATAAAAGCTACTAGAGGTGTCATCATTGCTTCAGAGGATCCACAGGCTCAGTTTCATCTTGCTGGATTGTTAAGAACTGTTAGATCGATCTGTTTTCTTCCCCTTCAATATATTATACTAAGAAAATCACAGCTTAATGATTAATGATTGTAAAAATTTAATTGAGAAAATCTTCTACAGCACAAAAAAAAATTATGTATCCAAAACTGTTTTGTTGTAATGTTATAAAGTAATTTGTGGCTCACTCTGTGTTTAACAATATTATTTTTCTGAACTATTGGTATTTTGAAGTGTATAATTTAAAAGATTTAAAAGCTTTAATATTGTTTATACAGTTTTTGTGAATGTTTATATGTAGTTATTTTTTTTTTATTTTTATTTTTTTGTATTTCTTTTTTTGCTGTGTTTTGGAATGATTTCATTCAAAAAATAAATAAAATGGCCAGATAACCTGAAAATGTGCTTTGCATCTAAACTTAAATTCCAGATAGTACTCAAGTCAAAATAAATAACAAAATATGAATTAAAAAGACTGAATCTAGCTGACTTCATGAGATTACACAGTAAAAGTCATCTTTAAGGGTCAGATCAGGTAAAATGGCTCCTTAATGTAACAGCTACACAATTTAATACTGGTTTTCTTCAATAAACATGGCTTATAGGCACCAAGTGTAAGGTCACAGTTAACAGACATTAAAGAGACTTTTGTACTGACTCTGAAAAACACCAGAAGACAGATGACCAGGGTCCCTGATCACCTGCGTAAACATGCCATATGCTTGCTGCAGGAGACATAAGGTCTGCAGATGTGGGAAGAGCAATAAACTGCAATGTCTTCAATGCAAGATGCCTAAAACAGAGCTAAAGGGAGACAGAAAGTAGGGCTGTGCAAATAATCGGATGCGATTATCATGCGCATCTCTTCAGTAATGCCGCTTCCGTGATTAGTCGTAAATTTCCATCACGTGCAGTCAGATGGAGCAGCACTCACTACAAAGAGCCGAAGTTCACTGACAAGCCGCGCAATATCGTGTTCATTATCGGAGCTGTATCGCCTCCGATGATGAACGCAATATTGTGTAGCTTTTCAGTGAACTACGGCTCTTTGTAGTATATGCAGTTCCATCTGACAGCAGGTGATAGAGATTTACGACTAATCGCAGAACCGGCATTACTGACAAAATGCGCATGATAATCGCAACTGATTATTTGCACAGCCCTAACAGAAAGGACAGTTGATCATCCTTGCTCTGTCAAATCACTTGTAACAATGTGTCCAATTTGAAATTTATAAAGTTTATGTCTCAGTCATTTGACTTTTTGGGCCCCATTTTAACAATCACGATCGCAGGTGCACTTAGGCCAATGTCCGAATCCACTTTTGCGAGTTTAATGACAGAAAAAGCGGTCTGCTTGCCAGGCACTGCATGCCCTATTCTACTAATGAGTCATAGGTGTGTTTTGGGCATAACATGCAATAAACCACAGTCTCATCACCCATTGATGAGAATGGCTGTTATGAGGTTCAGCGTTTCAAGTCGCCTCAAGACTTTTGAAGACTAGAGGGGGTAGTTTGATGATAATTGGGTATATCGGAGATGCAAAACCAATGGAAATTCTGGTGAGTACTTTATTTTTTCTTCAAAAAATTTGCCAAACTCAAAAAGTAGAAACCTTGAACCTGTTAAGGGAGTTAATTCTAGGAGAGGAGTTTAAAAATTGTGTACTTACTCGAATTAACACAAGGCCCCTACCTTAGCTGATGCGGCTGTATTGGCCGACAAATTTGTTCTGACTCACAGAGTTTATTTTCCTGGAAGAGGGCAAAGCGATCAGAGTAAAAGGTCCTTTTGAAATCAGTGGATCCCTCCAATGAAAACATCGAGCACTGTTTCCTGTGTGCACCCTGTAAGTCAAAACACTTCATCAGATAAGAAAGTAAAGTAGTGATTGTGCTGATTTAAAAAAGTCTGGGCTGGAGCCATGGGATGTTGTTAATATTGAGGTTCCCGAACAAAATTCTGAGGTTAAGGATGTGATGTCAAAAACAGCTGATGTTGAGAACTATGCAGAATATGCCCCATTTATTACTACTGGCATTGTGTCTCTGCCAGGAAAGGAGGCAACCATTTTTGGTAGAGAGAGTTCAAAGGTACATCTCAAATCTGATCGTAAATGGTGATGTGACTGTCAGAGTATGACCTCCCGCTCCTGTTCCAGGCATTGCTTTTATTTTAGGGAATGATCTTGCTCAGGGTAATGTTTGGGGAACAAAATCTGTATCATCTACTGCAGCAGTTTCCTCACCTGTGCTGGCCAACATTCCCGATGAATGTGGTCAGAAATTTCCCCATGTGTTTCCTTCCAGCGCTGTCACCAGAGCCAGGGAAAAACAGCTTAAAGCTAATAGATTGTGTGAGGTAGACTTGATTTATTACCTTCCGCAAATATTGGGGCAAATATTACCCAATCATTTTGATAATATGAAGGAGAGTGGATTTGTTTCAACACATCCGTCTTATGGTGAGAAAGTTGAAGGTGATTCACTTGGTATGACTTCAACAGACACCATTATAGAATCATCTGACATTTTTTCTGAGGAGTGTCTTTTGCACGAGAAAGAAATAATGAATGGATTTTTGCCCTCTCTTTTCTTTGCTTTGCTTTATTGTCATCTTACACAAAATACAACGAAATTGCAGAGCTTCTGCATAAGGTGCTTGATACATGAAACAAAAGAAAAACTAAAGAACTATACATAATACAAATATATGTTCTGAAACAATAAATAGACAATAATAACTTATTAAGTTATAAAGATTATTGCAGTGACATGAAAAGGATTTCTGACTCTAAATAAAAGTATGAGGAAATAAAAAAGACATTGCACAAAATATTGCACTGGAAAATAATACTGCACCACACTGGAGAGGACAGATATAGAGGGGAAAAAAAACATCACACTGAAAACAAATAAGGATTGTTTTGAAATATAGTGCACATATAATACACAAAATGCACTAAAAATAGGAAGGGGGGAGAGGGGGTGGTTAAATGTATATCAATGCATATCTGTGTTTAGTGCAATTATAGTGGAAAAAGCTGTCCTTAAGTCTATTTGTCCGTGATTTAATACATCTGTAGCGTCTACCGGAGGGCAGCAGGTTGAAAAAGTGGAAATTGGGGTGAGAGTGGTCTTTTTTAATGTTCTGTGCTGTGCTGAGGCAGTGAGAGTTGTAAAGGTCCTTCAAAGAGGAAAGGGGACAACCAATGATCTCTCTGCCTCAGTACAGCTGCCATACCGTACCCTGATACAGTATGTCAACAGGCTCTCCACTGCAGAGTGATAGAAGATCTCCAGCAGCTCCTCCTTCATGTTGTTCTTCTTTAACACTCTGAGAAAATGAAGGTGCTGCTGTGCCTTCTTGATGACTGCTATAGTGTTAGCTATTGAGACAGTCTGTAATTAGTCTAGCTCACGATGGATTGGCTGGATATGTGGGGTTGAGGAAAACATCTGATTGAGTACAAGATAGAGTCTTTTGGCCTGGATTAAAAAGAGATGTGCCATTAGATTATCAGATCTTGCCATGTGTGCCAACTTACAGGTAAACCAAACCAGAAAATTCTTTTAGCCCCTCAACCGATTACAGCTATGTCGAAACCATTTGAGTATTTGCTGGTTGTTTGTGTAGGTTCTTTACCTCAATCTAAGTCTGGTCATCTGTATTTGCTTATAGTTGTGTTTGTCTTCTCGATATCCAGTTGCATATCCTGTTAGATCTAACACTACCAAGTCTATTCTCAAAAGTTTAACTGGCTTTATATTGACATTTGACATTCCCAGAGTTATTCAAACAGACCAGGGCTCTAATTTTATAAGTCGTCAGTTCACTAAGGCTTTACAACAGTTGAAAATAAGTGATAAAAACATTTCAAGTATGTTTCACTCTGAAAGCCAAGAGACCCTTGAAAGGTTCCACCAGACCCTCAAGTTATTACTGCAGTCATACTGTGTGGAGCTTGGGTCTAATTGGGAAGAGGGGCTACCTTGGTTGCTTTTGGGTGTCAGAGGGGTTATTCAGGAGAGTGTTGAATTTAGTCCAAATGAGTTGGTGTTTGGACATGAAGTTTGTGGTCCCACTGCTGTTCTTGCTGCTAACTGGAACCCTCCTTAATCCTCCCAAAATGTCCTGGATCATGTTAGTGGTTTCAGATGTCAGTTGAATGAGGCTCAAACAACTTTTTTTGGCCAATATTGAAGTAGTAAAAATAAATGATTTGATTTCAGTCAGTTTGCTTTTAAAGGGTCATATATAAAGATAATCAGGACTCTCAGTCTGGTCATATGAGTCTAGACTGAACAATGTGCATCTGCAAAATTTGTGCATCATAATTTATCAATTTGTCTGCAGCTGCAGGTTTTTCTGTGAATCATGATGATTGAGCTGCATTGACCGACTATCGGCTTACCAGTGGTGTACCAATGGAGGTCCAACCACAGCAAACCGCTGGGGGTGTGCCACCCAAAAAACGGTGTTGGACCAACAGCACGTTTAGCTTTGTCAGCTCACTGATGGTACTGTAGTAGTAGCATCCTGACCCTCAGCAAAGCACGCTGGGAGGAGGGAGAGTTGTATGTCTACTGCTCAGTACATGTTTAAGATCTTATCAAAGTATTTGTATGAAAATGTCATAAAATGATAAATGGAATCAACCATTCTGAGAGTAACTGCGTAAGGCCCCGATCAGACAGAACATGTTTCTGCAGTGAGAGGCGCGTTTTTTTTAATTGTTTTCTATGGGCAGTGAGCGTTATGCGCACTGTTTATGTGCCCCGGGCGGTTTGCATTTTAACTGCCTGCTGTGCCTCGCATTTTTGCCAGAGCGCTCTGAGCACCTGAAGTTGAGAAAAAGCAACTCTGAGCAGAAAAGTGTCCGACGTCATCACGTTTTTTTCCATTGTCCAGTCAAACGAATAGAGAGGCGGGCCTTCTGTTGTGGTGACAATAGTTTTACCGTTGCTTAAAAAGTCCGGAGACTGCAAACAGCTAAAAACCAAAGATTTTAGAGCGCTCACGCTATAATCCTTTGATTAGATTGACAGGAAGGCTGATTTGATGGTTGCCTAGCAACATAAAAAAAAAAAACAACGCAACGCACTGCTCTTTTTTTAAGCCACCAAAAAAAGGCAGTGCGGTGCACCTCACGTTTTCAGACCTAAAAAACGCGTTTGGTGTGATCGGGGCCTAAATCTTTCTGTGGGTCAAATGAAAAGCATCACATCCAGCAGCAGAAGTGACTGAATACAGTCTGTTCAGTTTGTCGCACACTCAGAGAATAAAATGCAGAAGTTTATTATAAACGACAGCAAACATACACGTGGAAACAGACAAACAGGGTCAATAACCGGAAAGGCAGTCCAACAGCATACAAAACGTAAACGTAATCCAAGCAGCAGAGTAATAATACAGGCAGTGGGTCAAAAGCCGTGAAGTCAGTCCAATCCAGCAAACAATCCGACAGGGGTGATCCGTAAACTCAATAATCCAGAAACAAAGCAAGACAGCAACAGGTAATCCAACAGAGTAATGGTAAACGCTCGGTAAGGCAGGTGAAACTGGCAATACTTCGCGAAGTCATGAGCACATGGTCAGTCTATAAATAGTCCCAAACAGGAAGTGACAGTAGAAGCAGCAGAGGGAGCATGCAGGCAGTCCTAGGGTGAGGGCTCCCTCTGCTGGCTTGGCGTTACAGAATCCCCCAGGAGCGACTCCCGCCAAAACAATAGTCCAGGTGGGTGGGGAAACAGAGGCAAACGGGGTGGGATACGGGGGCCAGGTCCATGCAGTGGAGGTGGGCCTGGATCGTGGAGCAGGGACAGACAGTGAAGCACTGGAGGACCTGGGCCTGGACAGACAGTGAAGCACTGGAGGACCTGGGCCATGGAGCAGTGGCAGACAGTGAAGCACTGGAGGACCTGGGCCATGGAGCTGTGGCAGACAGTGGAACCTTGGAGGACCTGAGCCGGAGCAATGGCAGACAGTGGAACACTGGAGGGCCTGGGCCGTGGAGCAATGGCAGACAGTTGAACCTTGGTGTGGCAGGCAGAGCAGGTAGAGCAGGGAGCCATGGCGAGGCAGGCAGAGCAGGCAGAACAGGAAGCCATGGCGAGGCAGGTAGAGTAGGCATAACAGGGAGCCATTGTAGGGCAGGCAGAGCAGGCAGAGCAGACAGGAGCAGAGATATCCACAGTAGGACTAGTGACATGCATAGCAGAGCGGTGTGTTCATGCATGATTTCCTTGGCCATGGCATGACAGGCAGAGAGTTCATCATGGGACGCCGCCCCCATGGGAGGATCTACAACTTGCGTGGGCGCAGGTTCTTGGGCAGGTGTGGCAGGGAAGATATAAATGGCCTTCATGGCCGTGACAGGACAGGCAGAGAGTTCATGATAGGTCTTCTTGACCGTGGCATGGCGGGCAGTGAGTTCATGATAGGCCTTCTTGGCTGTGACATGATGGGCAGAGAGTTCATATGAGGACACCGCCCCCATAGGAGGTTCTGCAGCCGGAGCCACCACCTCCGGGGGCATTGGCGCAGACTCGTGGTTAGACGTGGCAGTGAGTTCATTAATGGATGCCACTTCCTTAGGAGGTTCTACAGAGCATGCTGACACCTCAGGAGGTATTGGCGCAAACTCTTGGACAAGAGAGGCTTCTGGCATAGACTCGTGGACAGACGAGGCCTTTGGAGCAGAGTGTGCAGCCCACACACTGAAAATGGCAACAGCCATTACAGGCAGCACAGTAGACAGTGGGATGTCTGTTGACCTTGAGGGTGTGGATGTTATGGACTTGTGGCGTGGGAATGTGGGCACTGCGTGGTTTGGGAGCGTGGGCTCTGCAGTTTCAGCTGAGATGTGAAGTGGTTTGGGAAGGTTAAAGGGGACCTGGTGAGGTTTTGGTAGGACAATAGTTTCTTGCCTTGACTCAGGGAGGCCTGCCGTGGCCGGACTTGACTCAGGGGGGCCTGCCGTGGCCTGACTTGGTTCATGAAGATCAACTGTGGCTTGGCTTGGTTTATGGACGACAGCCGCAACTTGACTTGGCTCATGAAGATTGATTGTGGTGTGGCTTGGCTCAGGGAAGACAGCAGCAATTTGACTTGACTCGTGAAGATCTGCTGCAACTTGGTTTGACTCAGGAACAACATGGCTTGACTCAGGAACAACATGGCTTGACTCAGGAACAACAGCTGTACCGTGACTTGACTCGTGGGGCTCAGCTGTGACTTGGCTTGACTTGTGGGGCACAGCTGTGACTTGGCTTGACTCGTGGGGCACAGCTGTGACTTGGCTTGACTCGTGGGGCACAGCTGTGTCCTCGCTTGCCTCGTGGGGCACAGCTGTAACTTGGCTTGATTCATGGGGAACAGCTGTGTCCTTGCTTGACTCATGGAGAACAGCTGTAACTTGGCTTGATTCATGGAGAACAGTAGCTTTGGCTTGACTTGACTCTGTTGCTTGACTTGACTCTGTTGCTTGACTTGACTCTGTTGCTTGACTTGACTCTGTTGCTTGACCGGGCTCTGAAGCTTGACCGGGCTCTGAAGCTTGACCGGGCTCTGAAGCTTGACCGGGCTCTGAAGCTTGACTTGACTTGGAAGCTTTGGACTTTGGAGCAGCAGCTGTAGCTTGACTTGACACAGGAGACACAGCTGCAACTTGACCTGACTCTGAAGATGCACCTGCAGCTGGACTGGGCTCGGCAGCTGGACTTGGCTCGGCAGCTGGACTCGAATCAGGGGTAGCTGCCGTGACATGAGCTGCCCATACAGCCATTAGGGGTGAGTCCAGCACGTGGGCCATCATGAGGCGTGACTTGGAGACAGCGACCATCTTATGGAGTGGCTCTGGGATGGCGGCCATCTTGTGAACTGGCTTGGGGAAGGCGGCCATCTTGTGGACTGGCTCTGGAATGGCAGCCATCTTGTGAACAGGTTTGGGGATGGCGGCCATCTTGTAGACTGGCTCTGGGATGATGATGGCGACCATCTTGGACTAGCTCAGGGGCCAGCGGCCATCACTAATGGACTGGCTCACAAATTAGCGTATCTTGTGAACAAGGTTGGGGATAAGCGACCCAATCTTGTCGAACTAACTCTATGAGCAATGACCGCTCGCCCAGACTAACTCTGGGATGGCGGTCAACTTGTGGACTGGCTTAGGGACGGTGACCATCTTGTGGACTGGCTCAGGGACGGCGGCCATCTTGTGGACTGGTTGTGGGAGGGCGGCCATGACGGGTGCAGACTCTGGACGGGCGGCCATGACGTGAGCAGGCCCTGGAGCGGCAGGCAGGACGTGAGCAGGCCCTGGAGCGGCAGGCAGGGCGTGAGCAGGCCCTGGAGCGGCAGGCAGGGCGTGAGCAGGCCCTGGAGCGGCAGGCAGGGCGTGAGCAGGCCCTGGAGCGGTAGGCATGGCGTGAGCAGGCTTTGGCTTGGTTAATGTGGCTTGAGCAGGCTTTGGCTTGGCAGGCATGACGTGAACAGGCTTTGGCTTGGTGGACGTGACTTGAGCTGGCTGGATTCATGGGAGGCGAAGTATTCTGTAACGAGGACGCTGAGGCGGCGTTCGAATCCAAATGCAGAAGTTTATTATAAACGACAGCAAACATACATGTGGAAACAGGCAGAGGGTCGATAACCAGAAAGGCAGTCCAACAGCATACAAAACGTAAACGTAATCCAAGCAGAAGAGTAAATAATACAGGCAGTGGGTCAAATACCATGAAGTCAGTCCAATCCAGCAAACAATCCAACAGGGGTAATCCGTAAACTCAATAATCCAAAAACAAGGCAAGACAGCAACAGGTAATCCAACAGAGAAATGGTAAACGCTCAGTAAGGCAGGTTAAACTGGCAATACTTCGCAAAGTATAAAGCACATGGCCAGTCTTTAAATAGTGACAAACAGGAAGTAGCAGTAGAAGCAGCAGAGGGAGCATGCAGGCAGTCCTAGGGTGAAGGCTCCCTCTGCTGGCTTGGCGTTACACAGAGCAATTGGCTTACTTTCAACTGGGTAACTTTACAAAAGTTATTTTTCTATAAAATAGTGTAAAATATATTTAATAATTTTTTAAAGAATACATGCAGTTTTGTCATATTGTTAAAGTGAATTATGTCATATAAAATAACGGTATATAAAGATAATTATATACTCTACCAAAATGTAAAATCTTGGTTAATGGTTAAATTGATAGAAATATGAATGGAAGATTATGTAATTCATATAGAAATGTCATTCAAAAATCATATTTAAAAGAAGGCATTTGACTGTCAAATTATTTAGAGAATTCAAGAGCTGACACGAGCAGACAAGCACTGAATATTTGGTCAAGATACTAAATATTGCAACAAAAAAAATTTTCAAAAGAGTGTTTTTGTATGTTCACTCAAAAAAAAAAAAATGCTGGGTTAAAAGCAACTATTTCTGGGTTATCTGGCAACCCAGCACTGAATAAATTTTGGACAGAACACATGCTGGGTTATTTTGACCCAGCTTGTTGGGTTTTATACATTAATCTGTTGTTTTTTGACATTTTGACAGTGCTGGGTCAGTTAACCTATCGAAAGTTTTTTTATTTGAAATATTAAAAATGTACTCTAGAATCTGTTTTATCAGTAGCCCTTGAAAAAGAGACAAATGCAAGGCATGTAGAGGCACACACTTCTTAAAACCTTGGCCTGGGAGGATTCCATAATGGTCGCTTAAAGACATGCTGCAAACAAACAGATTCTGAAGACACAAATGAAGACCTACTACTGGGACACTTTTATATTCACGGTCATGCTGGTAGTGACGTCACATCAACAAATAATATTTTTGTGTTTCTACACAGGCTTCAGACACCGGTCATGCTGGAGGCATTCCCCAAAGTGTCCTCTAGGGCATGCAGTGCGAGTTCCTAAGGGAACTGCAGTTTTCAGGGAGTTTGGAAAACATTGCAAAAAGGAGTGAGGCATTTACCATGTAAGAGAAATCTGCTTCTAAACAGTCAAAAACAGTTTTGAAATATGATTTGGGAAGTGTGTCATGCCAGCAAGTTCATATTTTAAGTTGCTGGACTGTTTCTTCCTAAATTTTACCATCAATCGCTTTGAAACTACTTTCTGAAGATGTGGGCCATGGCATTGTTGCAGCTCCCGGACAGCTTTCACAGGGAGGATGAGGAGGAGGAGGGTAAGCTGGGCCCATAGGCTTTAGCATTAACATTAACATTTTTTAGTTGATATCTGGGGGCTTGGAGCAGAATTTGGAGAGCCAGAGAATTTGGTTTCAGCATACACCATTTTCTCAAAGCTTAGAAGTGGGGATGCTGGAGAGAGGGATAACACATCTGGTGAAAAGGACTATAACTCTGGTGTTACCAGAGGCTGAAATATTTTGTCTAGGCTGCTGCTGAAGGATGATGAAGGGTGAAGTAGATATTGTCCTTTAGGACTACTGCAGCATGTTTGCTTGGGTGGGGGCTATCTTGTTTGAACAATTGTCTTTGACTCCAGAAAAAAATTTCCCACCTGATTTTCCCACCTCCCAGGGTGATTTTTACTTCAGCTTGCAAATCTTACAAGAGTCATTAGTAACACAATATGCATACCCAGATAGCACACGTACATCTTTAAGATGTCTGTTAAAGATCACTTGATCTGGAAAGCATCTGCTGTGTACAAACATCTTACAGACGTCTGTAAGATGTCAGTTTTACATACATTCTAAATCATACATAGACGTCTATTTGACATCTGATTGGAAATGTCCTAGACCTATTGCAGATGAGTAAACACACTAAAAAATACATCTTGCAGATGTAAATGCAGGCATCAGATAGACATCTCCGAGATGTACGTGTGTATATATTGTAATGCATTTATTTATTTCTTCTCTGTAGGATAATGACTTTAGCAGTGTTATGATCTTAGCCTGTGTTCCTGTCTTGTGCTTGACATTTTGCATTACTTTCCTCTCTATAGTGCCATTTTGTAGTCAACATATAGTCGTATTGTTTCATTGGTCCCCATAATTCCAGGTGTGTCTTGTTTCCTTGTTATCTTGTTAGCATCTCTGTGTGTAAACAGCCCAGTGTTTTAGTCAGTCTTTGTCAGTTGTTATATTATTTCATATTTGTATTAATATTTTTTAGATTCCAATAATAATAATAAAAAAAAAACCATTAGCACTATAGTTTGTTATATTAATTGAAAAGCTGCACAGCAAAAAAAAAAATAAATAAAATAAAATAATACATTTATTTCAGGACGAAGTGTGACATTCAAATAGAAAACAGCGACCCCAGGGTCATACTGACGCTTGCTGTATTTTTGTCACAGTTATCTTTAGTCTACAAGCATCTTTATTCACAATAGACATATATCTTCAGTTTATATACTATTCGTTTTTTATACCTTTAATAATAAAACATCGAAAAAAAGAATGCCCGTCAAAACTGAAACTGCAGGACCGGATAGTTCCTTTTTCTCTTTCATTTTAACCTGTGGGTGTGGTTGCAAGACTGCTGAAAATACAGTGAGACATGAATGAGATACATTTTATATATTTTCATTTTTAAAGCATGCACTATAGGTTTTATTTTATTTTATTCCTTTCTTTTCTTTTCTTTTAACTGCCGGCATCCATCTCTTTACATTTTTTTTCACAATTGAAAAGTCGTGGAAACGTAAGTGTGGCATTTTATTTTGTTGGTAGTGCAAACGGGAGCGCAAAATGTTAGAGAAGGTTGCCCTGCTGTAGTTTACATCCGCATTCTTTAAAACGGAAATATGTCGAAAATTAATTTCATGATTAATTAGTTAAATGTCATATTTAGAAGAAAGACTGCCATTATACTTAAACAGGTTATCTTCTCTTTAACAGATGTCTATCGGAGAATAATGCTTACCCCACTATTTTAGCTGGTATAAGCGCGGTTTTATAAGTTTTGTCCGGTTTGTGCCCAAGCAATATATGTCATTTTCCTACAATAACCATGTTGTCAGGGAAATCACACCGATAGCCTATAATGATTTAGGCGACGAGACGAGAACAATCTAATCTTTTATATCATTGGAATATGTATGTATTTGTCGTGGAAACCATTCGAATTTATAATGATTTAAGCGACGAGACGAAAACATTATAATCTTTTACATCATCGATGGAATCTGTCCATATGTATTTATGGTGGAAAGCATTAGAATTTATGTGATGTTTCTTTTCTTGTTGTTTGTGTGTACTTTTTTTTTAACTCTTACTTTCACTTTTACTTATCTCGCCAACGCATTGTTTGAGATGTAGGTGGCTGCATGAGGGAAGGAGTGAATTAAGTGCAGTCAAGACGAACAGTTCTGAGCTCTTGAAGCGGAACAGAACTAAGAGATCAAAGGCGGATATCACGTTATCACACTTACGTGCTGTGTTGATGATAAACATGCTATAATTTAGCACAGCTGTGTTGTTTTTATATGAAAATATATATGAACAAGACACTCAAAGTGCTTGCTATTTATTTCCATGCGAAAGGCACAGAGATCACACTGTCATAGTGTTTGGGAATATTCATGCATAATTTAAACACATAACCACACGATATTAGATTAAAAAAAGTTTTGGGCCGACGCCGTCTCAAGTCGGAAAAAAATTCCAACCGGCATGCACTGCTTCAAGACAGAATTTGATCGAGGTGCGCAGCGCTGCGTTAAAGGAGAAGTCCACTTCGAGAACAACAATTCACAAATAATTTACTCACCCCCTTGTCATCCAAGATGTTCATGTCTTTCTGTCTTCAGTCGTAAAGAAATTATGGTTTTTGAGGAAAGCATATCAGGATTTTTCTTCATAAAATGGACTTCAAATCGATTTGGAAATTCCAGAATGTAGTTTAAATGCAGCTTCAAAGGACTCTAAATGATCCCAGCCAAGGAAGAAGTGTCTTATCTAGTGAAACACTCTGTAATTTTTTTTGAAAAATAAAAATTTGTTTACTTTTTAAGCACAAAAGCTCGTGTAGCACAAGTTCTGGGATGCGGGTTCACATACTGAATCATGTCGAAAGGTCACGCATAAAGTAGGCGAAACTACAGACCCAGTGTTTACAAAGCGAATGCGCAAAGACTAAGAAAGTGCAAGTATGTCAAATGCTGTTTACAAACAAAAAGGTACAAGGTGTCGGACGATTCTGAAGTTGTATGAGAAAATAAGATGGATTTTTTCACCATACTCGTAGACGATGAACTTACACATTATTCGTAGTAGTGATGGGAAGTTCGGATCATTTTACTAAAACAGACCTTTGAGTCTCATTCAGCAAAATGAACGAATCTTTTTTCGAGTTATTTTGTTAATTTTAGCAAAATCAACATCACATGACAGCCCTATAAGATGAATGAATGACTCAAAAAACCTGAAGACTCGAAACAGATGAAATAATTGCAGTACAGAACCTAATAGGATGTTGCGCATGCACGACTGAACAAATCACTCCCTGAGACGACTTGTTCTTTGCGAGTCACATTAAAGATTCATTCAAAATGAATGAATTGTTCAAGAATGACGTGTGGATGCGCATCCCAGAGCCTGTACTACATGAGCTTTTGTGCTTCAAAAGCATACAAATTTTTATTTTTCTAAAAAAATGACAGATCGTTTCACTAGATAAGACACTTCTTCCTCGGCTGGATCGTTTAGAGCCCTTTGAAGCTGCATTTAAAGTACATTTCGGAAGTTCAAAGTCAGGGGCACAATTTAAGTCCATTATGTGAAGAAAAAATGCTTTCCCCAAAAACCAGAATTTCTTTACGACTGAAGACAGAAAGACATGAACATCTTGGATGACAAGGGGGTGAGTAAATTATTTGTAAATTGTTGTTTTGGAAGTGGACTTCTCCTTTAAGTCGAACACACCTATTTTCTTCTGTCTTCCATCTTGTATTTCCACAGCATATTAGTACGATCTTACAGAATTTATGAATGAACTGCTCATTAATCTACCCTTCTACTAACATTTATTATGACATCCACTTCAAACATTAAGATGGCTACGCACTTGTTTCTCTGCCACATACGGTTTGTTGAGGGCAAAGGAGAGTTTGTAGCATGTGAGGTTTACAACAGACAGATATTTGAGGTCTAATAAATGCACCAACTGTTGTTGAGGTCTAATAAATGCAGCAACTGAGCTGTATGTGTTTGTAAGGCTGGCCTTGTATGTGGTATGTATTAAAATCATTTTTGTCTTCTCTTTCCAGCAGACTAACTTTGGCATCACTAGCCACCATTTGACTTCTGTCCTCTAGTTTTTCTAATTTCTGATATTCTTCATTAGCTGTGCCAGGTAAGTACTTTTTTCATATTCTCTAGAAAATTCTTTAGTAGTTGCACCTGTGATAAAACTATGCTGCATGTTAGGTTTTGTGAAAGCCACTGGTACAAAGCCTTTGAGCTGTGTTTATGTGCATAACAGCGACTGTAAAATGTGTATTTTATGTATGGAAATGACAGATATGAGTTTTGATATTTGGGATATGGTCAGTTTGCTGTGTTGGGCTGTTCTTGATTGACCATTGGTCTAGTTATGTCACACAGACCTGATAATACTGGTGTATACAGCAGATGTTCTCAGTTTAGAATTGTAGTGTATGTTTTCCAACTGCACTAAATCATTTTTATTTCTATAAAAATGCTAAACATCACTGAAGACAGTGCAGTGGTGGTCAAGTAATGTAATCAGTGTATGACCATACACCGTGTAACACCAACCACTCCAGGTGAAAAAAAAATGTGCAGTTCCATAATGTACTTAAAGTGCTCTATTTTCACACACTATTTTTGTACTAAAAATTATTCGTTAGTAAGATAATCTTATCTGTAGTGTACTCAACTGTGCTATTTTGACACACTATGAAAAGACCCTATAAACTAAAATCTCTTCCCCCCCACCTCGAATATCACTTGGCCCACCCTTCGTCTCATTTTTGGAGCCAGGCCAGTATACATCTTTGTTAATGTGTTATGAACAAACATAATTTAACTATAAACAGTATTTTGTACATTAACAATAAGCTATCAGGGAACATGTAACATAATAATATAAAAAAAAAATAGTTCATGATATCTGATGCATTCACTAGTGTTAACAAAATAGTTTTGTGACATGGGACAAAAAAAAAAAGCAATTTAGAAATGTCCAACCCCCCACCCCTTTTTTTTAAATTTTGAAAAGTCTTGTTTTCTTGTAGACAGATATACATTATGGCTGAGCATAAAGACAACAGGGAAACTCATGCTTATAGACAGGAACCTGGAGAAAAGGACAAACATGTCAAGTCACCAAAACGTAAGTGCAATTGAACTTTTTTGATTTGTTGACTATGCTGGTAACAATATTTTGCGCTGTTAAAAGTATCTATTCTAATGGTAAGCATTGAAAATGGTTAACAATAACAAATATTTTACTGTCAACAAATCATGAAAAACTATGTGTCCACAACCACACTTATGAGTGGAAGAGTCTAGGCCTGAGTATTGATTTGATTTCACGAATCAATTCGATTTTTATTCACCAGCTCTTGATTTGATTTTTTATGTGATTCAATACTGGATTCAATCTGAATATATAGCAGGTACAGTACGTGTTTTTTTCTTAAGGAAAACTATCTCTCAACTAATACTGCAAACTATACATGTGTACAAGGAACTGTCAGTCGGATTGAGATCCATGTACAGCTTTATTAAAATATTTATCAGTGTATTATCAGGCAAGGTTAATCTCCAGCAAAACAGTATCCAAGGCAATGCAGGTTCAAGGTCAGTAAACAGGCAATGGTTCAGGGCAGGTAGTGATGTTACACTTTATACCAAGGCTTTGAAACTTTTGTCGACAATGTCAGGTATTTCTAGATGGAGCTCCGTATCGAGGCTTGTATTGTTTCAATGAAGTGACGTCACTGGTGACGTTCGAAGCCTCATTTGATTGCAGTGCTTTGAGAAAGTGTTCACTTTTAGTGGAATCGACTTCTACAGACAGTGGAAGAAATATTGTTTTTAAATTTAAACTTTCACTGCCCTCTGTCCAGTCTACATTAATCAGTTTCACCCTCTTTTATCCAGTCTCAACAATGCCATTATTTTCCAAAAGCACTGTGTCCAGGTAAAACAATAGGCAGGCAACAGAGAATCAACAGTGAGAAAACAGTAGAGAATCATGCACAAGAAAGGCAAACCCAAAAATAATGCTCAGATATGTGGCTTTATGGGAAATGGCATCCAAGACAGGGGTTAAAACTCAGGGGACTGATACCTCTGGTAGTGAACGGGAGGAAGCACAGGGACAGAACTCATGACAACAGGGAACCCTGTCAGTTTACTATAATATTAAAGGAATAGTTCACCTAAAAAAATTAAATTCTATCATCATTTACTCCCAGCTAGTGTTCCATGAGACCATAAGAGCATATCTGCAAAACACAAATTATGATATCTGTCCCTCTGTTGAAAGTCCAGGTAACCGAAACTTCCTAAGCTTTTCAAAGCTGCTAATTTAATTTTTTTCATTAATAATAATAATAATAATAATAATACAATGAATCACTACAATTTATGGAGAAACAATGGTAAAAAGTGGCATAATGTAGATTAGTTATATGTTAATTCTACTTTAGATTAATTAGTTTATCTTTATTTTTAGGCGACAATCTTCAGCTGCAGCATGATTGTAAGGTAAGTTAATGCAGTATAATTTTTAATTTCAATACAGTCAGTCATTTAATCATATATGTATTTTCAGCAAAATGAAGCACAAAGCTTTATTGACAGCCTTTGTGGCATATGATGTGGCATAATATTGAGGTTAATAACTAATGCATTTACAGTGGCAGGAACATTCAAATCATACACTTTAAAAAATATAGTTACAAGACTTAAGCATTATACATGTTATAAATCACTTACTGATATAGTGTACATTTATATCCAATCATTCAACTTTTGTTTTGACCATGCAAAGCCGGTATACACAGTAACGGTTGCATAATATGTGCAAAGATACCAGGAAGGGTCTGTTACATAAAGTAACCCCCACTCATAGGAATTACATCAGTAATTATTTATTCAGAAGTTTATCCACCTAGAAAAGTATTAGCCTTAAAAAAAAGAATGATGCCTATATACACTTATTATAAATGAGTTAACTGATAAAATCATTTTTCATCTTTAAGAAAACAATCCCACAAATAATGCTGTAAACTATAGTTATTAGTTTACTACAATATTAAACCAAATCCATAAGACTTTGGTTTAGCTGCAGAACAGAAATGAGAATATTTCTAATGAAATCTGAGAGGTTAATAGAGCCAAATGTGCATGGGGTTCTTGACAGTCAGTTGAATTAGTGTTTTTGTCTATCAAAAATATCTAAACATCCTGAAATGTTAATTTAATTTACTCAAGAGATTAACAGTTAAATTATTTTTACAGAGAATAGATGCTGAGAAAAAAGAAATGGACAATAAATTGATCCAATGTGAAGACAAGAATCAAAACAAATTGGAAAGCATCCATAAGCTTTTCAGTAGACTCAAACTCAGTTATGAAAAATCTTACAAACTGAGGTCAAGAGACTTTCTGCAGGTATCTCCATCAATACAAAGACATGAACCTTGTAATGAGAAGAATTTGGTTCAAACTTATATACAAAGCCTCCTGATGGCAGATTACACAGCAAGATACATTCCAATAGAAGAAGAACAAAGTGAGGTGCTTAAAGCGAAAGGCTCCACGGCTACTGATGTGCTAGGGGGTGATGCCTTCGAAAAAATTTTCAAGAGGTCTGTGCATGTTGATACAGGCAAAATACAGCTCATTCACCCAATGGACATTCAGATGGCGGTGTTTCTCTGTGCAGATAGTTTCCTTCGTCAGCTCATGGTAACAAAACTCTCACAATGTCAGTATGCTCTTCCTCTGCTAGTACCTAATCTGCTTAACCAAGAGATTGAATTTCCCCTGTGGACCTTCCGACAATTTAAGAAAAGCTGGAAGTCTCACAAAGAAAACATCAGTAAAAACCAGACAATCTACAAGGCTAAGACACCTATGGTTGCATTTTTTAGGTTTTCAGAAATTTCTTCATCCAAATCCGAATTATTGAACAACCTGATCAATGAACGGCATGAAACTTTTTTTTACAGACACAGTCGTGGAAGCAGCAAATCCCGCCTGTTGATGGATGGAGTGGTTGAGATCGCCTGGTACTGTCCGTCTGGAGAGAAAACTGATAAATTCACAGACTGTGTTGCATTCTGTAATCTTCATGGCAATGCACAAGATAATGAGACACAACTAAAAATTCTGACTGAAGAGTCCTCAATAAATGTGGTGCTTTTGCCAAATCTCGATAGGAGTGACAAAAGTATGGCAACAGTGGAAAAGCTCTACAGCAGCACAAAGCCTCTCATTTGCCTTTTGTCTGAAGATGAGTCGGGTGTTTCCAGGCTGCAGGAAGGCAAATATACTGTTGGCTTGAAAGAGAGAAATAGGTCAAATGTGTCTGAGGATGTTAGAAGAACCATCAACGAGTGCCTCTCAAAACCAGTGTCGGTTTTCACACTTGAGAACATCAGTGAACATTCAGGAATCAAAGTCGATGAGAATGATGACAACTGCAGGAAAGGAAAAGAGGCAGCAGAGCAGATAATGAGACTACTGGAGAAAATGGAAATGACCAAAATCAAAAAAAATATTCTGCCTTTGCAGGGAAAACTGTGGCATGACTGGTGTCTAAAGAACAAAGAACTACATCGCCCACAAGGGGATAACATTGAAATGCACAGTAGCGAAAAACAAACAGAAATGCAAAAGATCCGTGAGCAGCAGAAAGAATCTGACCTCAGTAATTTTATGAAGATGTTTATTGATAAACTGAATTCTGTAAATGCTGATGAGATGTTGTATTTCCTTAAATGGCTTGGGATCCTGCTGGATGAGTACACTTCAAAAGATCTCGGCAAGCTTCATCATGATTATTTTGAAAAATGGTCAAAAGTGCTGGATTTGAAAAAGGAACATGAAAATAAACAACTCACAGCAGAACAGATACAGCTAGAGAAGCTATCAGAAAAACTGAATGCAGCCACATTTGGCTTAGAGCACATACTAAGAGAGATTGCACAGATATATGAATCTGGTGTATCTGTGAAGAAAAATACAGGATTTGGGTGTAAATTAGATGTCAAGTCTTTCCCACAGTTTGCTGCGGAGCTCATGATCTCCGGATACCCACTGGAGCTGATGGACGGTGATGCAGCTCATGTGCCTCTGATTTGGGTTCAAGCGGTTTTAGATGAACTTACAAAAATGCTGGGAGATCCAAGAGTCTTTGTGTTGTCAATTTTGGGCATTCAGAGCACTGGAAAGTCCACTATGCTGAATGTCATGTTTGGACTGCAGTTTGCAGTCAGCGCTGGAAGGTGCACCAGAGGAGCCTTCATGCAGCTGGTCAAGGTGTCTGAAGAACTAAAAAAACAGTTAAACTTTGACTACATTCTTGTTGTAGATACTGAGGGTCTTCATGCTCTAGAGTTGGCTGGCAGATCAACAAGAAATCATGATAATGAAATGGCAACGTTCGTTGTTGGTCTTGGAAACATGACTCTAATCAATATCTTTGGAGAGAATCCAGCTGAGATGCAGGACATCCTTCAGATTGTTGTTCAAGCCTTCCTGAGGATGAAGAAGGTTCGACTGAACCCCAGCTGCATGTTTGTGCATCAGAACGTTGGAGACATCACAGCGAGCGAGAAGAACATGGTAGGGAAAAGGCGATTGCAAGAGAAACTAGATGAGATGACTCAACTAGCTGCTAAAGAAGAAGTCTGTGATGCAGAATGTTTCAGTGATGTCATTAAATTTGATATAAAGACTGATGTGAGGTACTTTGCCCAGCTCTGGGAAGGCAGCCCACCCATGGCACCACCCAATCCATGTTACAGTGAAAATGTGCAGGAGCTTAAGAGCACTATTCTCTCTCATGCCTCAAAAAGTAAGGGGGCCACACTGGCACAATTCAGAGATCGTATTGAAGACCTCTGGAATGCTCTTCTGAATGAAAACTTTGTTTTCAGCTTTAAAAATACTTTGGAAATCGTAACATACAGGAAATTAGAAGAGGAGTACGCAAAGTGGACCTGGAGTCTCAGAAGTGCCATGTTGGAGATTGAGGATAAATTGCACAACAGAATCAACAACAGGCAACTACATAAAGTTGAGAGTAGAGAACTGGAAGCGGAGATGGAAAACACCTTTGAAGTGGTGAAAAGTGCCATGAACCATCATTTTGAAGAACATAAAGAAAAGGAGGTGATGATTCAGTGGAGATCAAAATTTCAAGAAAAAATCAAGCACCTTCACTGGGAGCTTGTGAGGGACACAAAGAGAAAACTTGAGAACATCATCTGCCAAAGGGAAGCTCTCAGCAAACTGGAAGGAGAAAAAACTCTGCATGAGCGAAAACTCCTTGAGAAAAGCAAAGAGCTTGCATTTAGTCTCAAACCAAGACGTCTTGATGAGACTGAACTGAAGTCAGAGTTTGATTCTGTGTGGGAAAAGTGGGTTACTCAGTTGACACGGGATTTTCAACCTTTTGAAGAACTTAACTTAGACAGTGACATAATTACAATCATATCTGAAATTCATGAAAAAGCACTTGTGCTTGACAGATTACATAAATATGAACGGATAAATCACATCACTGATTTCACTTCATATGTAAATCCAATCAGAAAATCATGGAAAAACAGACTGTTTGGCCTTCCACCTGAAGAACAAGAGTCAATAAAACAACTGTTGCACAGTATTTGGCGTAAAACTGTGAACCAGGTGAAGTCAAAATCAGTTGCAAAGACGGGTTACAACAAAAGCTACATTCAAGAAATTGCACAACTTGTAAAAATTAATGTAGGAAGCCATAAAACAATAAGCACACAATATGAGTTCAAGAAAGAATTCACAGTGGATCTGACAATCTTTGCATGTAAGTGGGCAGGTGTGCAGTTTGCAGAACTCCATCAGATGTTTAGAAAGGCTAATGATCCTGTGATTTATTTAGAGAAGAAGAAACCAGAATACTACAGTGTGTTCCAGGGATTCTGTAAAGGTGCAGAATCTGCTGCAATATTTGGAACCTTGATTTGTAGTGAGCTGAAAAACCCCATTCTCCAGAGTGCCTACAACAAGACCGCAAATGATCTAGCAGGAGAGATGAGGACAAATATTCCAGCTTTCAAAGGCAACAGGTCAAACCTGGAGAAACACATTCTGAAAGCACTAGCAGAGGAGGAGGACTTTAAAAAGTTCATTCAGTACATACATTTTCCTAAGACCCACTTTGAAGAATTCATCAAAGCTGAAGTGAAATCATACATAACAGGGGAGAATTCATCAGCTCTTGCAATGATTAAAGAACATATTAAGCACAAGGAGCAATGTGTTATCACAGCTGCTAAAACCGCAACAACTGATGTCTTGAGAAAAGGTGGAGATGCAAATATGTGGCTGGAGATTTTCTCAGACTGTCTGAAAGACGAGCTTGAATACAGTAAAGAACATCTCACTGGTAACTGCTGTCAGGACATCACTGACTTTGAAGTTCTGGAAGAGGTTGTGAAAAGAAAACTTAGCCTCATCACAGAAGAGCTGAACAGATGCTTATTAAAACCGTCTGATATTAAAATGGAAATGTTCAGGGAACAACCAGATGAGGTTTTGATTGAACATTTTTGTCAGTGCTGCTGGGTCCAGTGTCCCTTCTGTGGTGTCGTCTGTGTTAACACAATGGAGGACCATACTGGAGATCACATTGCTCCCTTTCATCGTAACTGTGGGATGAGAGGGATGATTTACAGAGGTACAACTAATCTCTGCTTGGAATTCTGCACATCTTCAGTGGCAAGTGACAGTCAATCCTTTTACCCAAATTCTGAAACAGAGGAGACAGTTTTATGGAAGGAGTACAGAACAGCAGGCCCAGAGTTTGAGAAATGGTCCATCACGCCTGATCTCTCAGAGCTGCCATACTGGAAGTGGTTTGTGTGTCGATTCAAGGCTGATTTGGAAAAGCATTATGACAAAACGTTCAGTGGTCATGGTACGATTCCAATTGGATGGAGATCCTACACAAAACAGCAAGCTATAGAGAGTTTGGAGAAATACCTGTAAGCTTAATCGCTGCCGAATGACCAGTGCTCTCATCCACCCTCAATACCATGACTGAGGTGAAACCCTTGAGCAAGGCACCAAACCCCCAACTGCTCCCTGGGTGCCTCAGCAAAAATGGCTGCCCACTGCTCTGGGTGTGTGTTCACAGCAGTGAGTAGTGAACAGACAAATAAAGTGTGTGTGCACTGGGTGAAATGCAGAGCACAAATGGGACACCATAATTGCCCACACACCACATCCTTTCCTTTCCTTAAAAAAAAAATATTTAAAAATGAATAACTTTTTGTCTGTTTTGTAACTGAATTTTTACTGAATTTTCTTACTTTCCAGTGAACTTATACTGTACTGTTTACTGTTTACAGATTTATTTTTAAATAAATGTTTCTTATATTAAATTATTTTCTTATCGTAAACTAGTACTTGAAGTACGCCGAACCATGCTTACTGTTTTCCCAGTAATATTTTGTCTAGCCCCCCTTACGAAAAAGACATTTATTCAAGGGTACTATTTGTACACTGCTTTTACACTAAAAAATAGGAAAGTATACTTTCAGTCTACTTTTTATGTACTTTTCAGAAATACATTTAGAGGAGAAGTCCACTTCCAGAACAACAATTTACCAATAATGTACTCACCCCCTTGTCATCCAAGATGTTCATATCTTTCTGTCTTCAGTCATAAAGAAATTATGGTTTTTGAGGAAAACATTTCAGGATTTTTCTTCATGTAATGGACTTCAATTGGACTTCTTTAGTCTATGATTAGCTCACCTCACCTCTTATCTGACAGGTTTTCGGGTTCGAGTCATTCGTTTATCACGTGACAGCCCCATAAGATGAACGAATGACTCGAAAAACCCAAAGACTCGAAACAGGTGAACTAATTCCAGTACAGAACCTAATAGGATGTTGCGCATGCGCGACTGAACGAATCACTCCCTGAGACGACTCGTTCCTCCTGAGTCACATTAAAGATCCGTTCAAAATGAACAAATCATTCAAGAACGTACATCCCAGAGCCTGTGCTACATGAGCTTTTGTGCTTAAAAAGTATACAAATTTTTATTTTTCGAAAAAAAAATGACAGATCGTTTTGCTAGATAAGACACTTCTTCCTCGGCTGGGATTGTTTAGAGCCTTTTGAAGCTGCATTTAAACTACATTTTGGAAGTTCAGAATTGGGGGCATAATTGAAATCCATTATATGATGAAAAATCCTTAAATGTTTTCCTCAAAAACCATAATTTCTTTATGACTGATGACAGAAAGACATGAACATCTTGGATGACAAATAAATTATACAAGTAAATTATACGTAAATTGTTGTTCTGGAAGTGGAGTTCTCCTTTAAAATTACACTTAAGTATACTTGACTTATACTAGTCTAAATATATTTGATCTATACTTGTGCTCAGAGAATCCATGTTTTCATTGTTATACTGTAGGGGGTGCTATTACACATCTTCTGTACAGAATTTCCAAAACATAAGCGAAGAAGAAACTGAAACAACAGCTTCCACACTTAATCTAACATGATCAAATATAAACCCACATCAAAACTGTGTAAGGTTATGGAATAAATGACTACGAAGCTTTGGGGTGTTGATCGACATCTACGTTTTGACTATCATCCTGAATCTAATTTTTTTTGTTTTGTTTAAAATGTTGTTTGTTTATTTAATTATATATTTATTTTTTATTATTTATTATTTATGAAACACATGCAGATGTTTATAAAAAGAATGCATGAAGCTAGAATAACATAATTTTGTTTAAAATCAGATACCCTGTTCTTTCTTTTGTATGTTCTTTTTGTATGTTCAGATAACACCTAAATAATAGGGACATAGTAGTATACATAAACTTTTATGTAAAGTTGTTGTGAGTATATTTACAGTATACAACTACTAAACTAGTTTACTGAGACAATACTTAAAAGTGTACTAATAATTCTACTAATATTTATTTGTGTAAACTGTCAGTATACCTATACATTCACGTTCAGTTGCAGTACAAACTAAAAACATAGTAGTAAATTTTGAGTACACAACTAGTTTACATCTGTTATACTTAAAGTATACTTAAAAGTATAATTTTATATACTACAAAGTGGGCCAATTTAGTCCCAAGGAATATTAAAATCATATATTTACAAGTACACTGATATTTGTATACTTACTATATAACGTATACTTACAAATATACTTCAACTTTACTTAAGTATACTTTATAAAATACATGTGAAGTATACTTCTTTTTGGTAATGGCCTTCATAGTTAATGCAACTGCATATCAACTTAACTGAAGTCAAGCAGTTGAGTCAAGCAGCCTTAATATGGCCAGATTTGATAACAGCTTGCACCAGTGCAAATCGTCTTTTGGCGTTAAAATAGTACTGTCTGGATTTATTTAAAGGCACTAAAACACAGGCGTGGACACAGTTATTTTTGCACCTGACTTTAATGAATACCCAGAGGAAAAATGTGTTGCTTGGTGGTTGCTCTTCCTAAGCTCAGGAGACTTGGATGAGATTCTTATATATCTCTCTCATTATACTGTCAACAGTATTTCAGATGTTTCTCCTAAAATTGCTTAGGAGAAAAAGAGGTAAGAAAAAATATGAGAAAAAAGGAGTCAAAACTGAGAATATGGTACATAGAATATCTCTTTATTGTCTTGCTGCGATCTCTTTCAAGAGTACGTTAGAAGAGTATTTTATTGTTCAGAGCTCAGGAGACTACTTGTGATTCTCATGTACTTTCCATTTTAGTCTCAACTTGTGTCAGATGTTTTTCCTAAAATTCTCTATGAGAAATAGACACAACTGAGAGATAAGAAAGTTTTGAGAGACAGGAGTCCAAAATGAGAATGGACTGTGAGAAACATGGGAGATCTCTTTCAAGACTCATATCAAAATGCTTTACTGCTCAGAGGTTGTTCTTTCTTTTTCTTTTTTTTTTTTTCTTTTTGATTACATTGGGGTTTTTCACCTTTAATGGTCAGGGCAGTAGGAGTAGAGACAGGAGGCAATTGGACAGGTGAAAAAGGAACAGGAGCATGAAAATACATTTAGCTGGGACTCAAACCCATGCTGTTTGATGTGCAGTTATGCCTTCATGTCAATGTGCTGCCCAAAGGGTTATGGCTCTGACATAGTTTACGCAACACTCAGGATATTAATAGGTGATTCTCTTATATGCCTCATTAAGCTATCAGCTTTGTCTTAAGATGTTTTCATTTTTATGAGAAACTTTAAACTTTTACCAATATTGTGAAAACTAAAAATTTTATTTAAATAGCATTAAACTTCTCAGAATATTAAGGATTACTAGTTTAAATTTATCTTCAATGCCCAGCACTGTACAGCACATTTTCCAAGATGTATATGCAATCTGTGCAAGCAGTTTAGTATAACATCAATATATTTTTAACAAATCTAACACTAGGGTACCTTTTTTCCCCTTAGAGACTCTGGATCTCTCACATTGGACTCCTTTAAAGCTTTAGAAAAAATCTCAACAACATTATACACTGTGCTCATATATATATATATATATATTTTATTTATTTATTTATTTTTTTATCTCAAACAAGATCAACATCACAATGTGCTCAGATATTCCTCCTTAGCTAGAGATGCCAGATCTCTCACATTTGTCTCCTCAAATGTTTAGAAGAGATCAGTGTTTATCTTAAGCTAAAGACTCATTATGGGGGGCTCATAATTGTCTTCTTTAAAAAAAATTATCTCAACTTACTTACTCAACTTTACAAAGTGTGCATCAAATAAAGTATTTGAAAGTCACTTAATAAATAGAAATAAAAGTTTAGTTTAACACTAAGTAACCCCTTAGTGTTCCAACGTTCCACTGGCAGGACATTTTGCACTGAGTTAAGTTTGGGGGTTAAATCTATATTAAGAGAGAAATTATGCAGAAATAAGGATAATGTTATTTTTATAGGATAATGTTTATGTGTTAAGGCACATAATTTGTTGTTTGTAAATAGTAAAGTTTTAAAAGAGCTTATAAAGTTTTAAAAGAGACAAATACATGAGATCCATAGTCTCTAGCTAAGGAGAAAAGTCTGAGCAGATCTCTTATAGAACTTTAAAGGAGACCATTGTGAGAATGTTAGTGTTTTTGTCTCCGGAGACAAGTTTGAGAAGCATGAGACTCCATTCGATCTATAAGTAACCTCATTGCTGTCGTGGAGAAATATTTGCGATATTGGCATTTGTGGAAGAGTTTCCCTTTCAGATGCAAAATTAATGGGAGGAGTGTATTAAAATTAAT